>CM076582.1:1126781340-1127232927 GCA_034641835.2 Pinus albicaulis
ATGGGAGGATCGAGTCTAGGAATTTCTGAGTAGGACCAGGAAAAAATATCACGGAATTATTTGAAGAGTTTGGTGTAGGCTTCAATTTCTTCTGGAGTGCATTGGGCACCCATGGTGATATGTTTTTCGATTCTTGGTTTGACAGAAATGTCTATTTTGATGGTAGGAGAGATATTGGCCATATTTCCTTCTTTGAAAGCGTCAGGTGCAGGGATGGGGTTTTTAAACCAATCGACCTTATCGGGAATGAAGTCTTTAGATTCGATAGCCTATTGGTCATAGGATTGATGTTGAAGGAAGTATGCACGATGGTGCATATCGTCCCATGGATAATCAAGTTCGGTCATGGCTTCCATGATGTCTTCATCGGACTGGAAGATGGGGAGAGTGAAGGGAATAGGATGACCTGATGAGGTAGAAATATGAGACTCCTGATTGTGAGGGGAAAGGCTCACATGCACGACGTCATGTGGGGTGACAGAGGAGTAAGTAGATGAGTGGGTAGGCGAAACATCGGGGGAAGGCACTAAGGGGTCGGTCGCCGGGAATCGCAGAGATGAGGAAAGGTAAGAAATAGTGGCTGAAGGTTCGGTCATTTCGATATCAAGATGGGAAATGTTAATAGGGGTAGACAGGTTGTCTGGTGCTAGTGAAGAAGGACTAGGGTCAAGACTGGTTTTGTATTGGCGGTATGCGGCTAAAGAAGAATGATACTCATCAAGGTGGGGGAAAAGGTGGGTATAATGTCCATGGAAATCGCACAAAGAACAAGGGTGATTGGTGCACAAGTTTGTAAGTTTCAGTAGGGAATCAGGTATGGTGACATGGACCTCATGGATATCGGATTCCAGGAATGTTTCATTAACCATGGTCTTGAGATGTGGTAATTCAGGACAGGTATGGGTGGCATGACCGACAACATCACACAAAGCACACTGGATGGTATGCTTTGGAGGTTGAGGAGGAGCAGAGTTTGTCGAGGCAGCCTTGTCCTTTGATGCCCCCCTGCGATTTTTTCTATTCTTACCCGAAGCGGTCGCAACAGGAGGCGGTTCCTGATGAGGTGACTGAGGTACTGTTGCAGCAGGAGAAATCATGGGGATCAGTTGAACTGGATTCAAAGCAAGATATGGTTTTGGTTGACCAGGGAGGGTAGTGGCTGGAGGGTCAAGGTACCAGATGGGTATACCCAAGGTCAAGTTGGGGAGGGATAGGGTGGCCAAGATAGGGACGGAATAAACTCTGGGAGGGGGAGCGAGAAAAGGTATCTGACCAGCAGGGTAATGGCCAGGAGGAAGGGTGCCAAGGAGGTTGATATCAGGCGGAATCGACCCAAGAGGGTAGAGAGGCGCGTGGGGAATATTTGTAGAAGGAGATTCAGAAGGAAGAAGGCTAGCTAGCGGGGGCGAAGGGCTAGAAGCTGGTGGGGGTGGGTGAGGTTGAGGTTGCTGACTAGCCAAAGTGGGCTGCTTAAGGTCAACCCAAGATGATTGCATCATGAAAACGTTCGCCAAGCTAGGATCAAATACAGGAGGAGGGTCTAGAAAGGTTCCAATCAAGGAGGAGTCTTTATAGACGCCATGGGAAACACTGGGCAAAGAATCAATGGTTGGCTTATTGGTGACCGCTGAGATAGTGGACTCAAGGGAGGTTGGAGGTTTGCGATATGTCAACTGGTCGATAGTGACAATATTTCCATTATGAGTGAAAAACATCTTGTGATGGATGGTGGATGGGACGGCAGACATGGCATAGGTGTAGTTACGCCCCAAAAGAATGTTATATTCAAGAGGGGCGTCGATAACTTCAACGTCAACGCAAACAGTCTTTCCCGCAAGGGTGATAGAACAGTTACGGAATAGGCCAATGGGCTGGGAGGCATGGCCATCCCACGCACGAAGGGTGATTATGGAAGGGGCCAGCTCAGGAGATTCGAGTTGTTTCCAAACAGAAGCAGACATCACACATGTAGATGCCCCCTCATCAATAATACACCGAGCGACATTGGCATTTCGGATTTTGACGGGGATTTGGAAAGCAACAGAAGCAGGAAGGGGGGGGGTGGTCTAACTGACGAGCATCGAAAAAAATCAATTGGTCATCAGCAATATCTACAACACCCATGGTAGATATTAGAGCCTTCTTTTGAGAAGGGCATGACTGGAGGAGTTCTAGTGTTGAAATGGTAGCAGGAGATTGGGCCAGATCATCTACTATGCTATATGAATGGGCAGCCTGACCAGAGGAAGCATTTCGGCGTAATGGGCCCTTAAGAATCTTGGTATGAACCTCAACTTTGGGTGGAGGGATTTGCAAGGGACCATTGGGTGTCGACAAAGGATCTGTAGGTCCTGAAGATCAGGACTCGATGACAGACGGAGTGGGAGGCGTGGAGTACTGACGAGACCGAGTTTGAAGGTTAAGGTCTACGGTGAGAGGTTGATCAGAGGCCATCATGAGGATCTGGTAATCGGAGGAACCAGAAGGGGAAGGTTGAGTAGTTACTGGGGCATGAGGTGGTTGCGTAGCCACGAATCCTTATTGAGGGAAAGGATCGGTAAACACAGCAGGTTGAGAAGTAGCCGTATTGGGAGGGACATTAGGGGAGGAATGTTGTCCCCACACGGTGGCCTGAGACTCCCACATCTGCCGCATCTGTGGTAATAGAGGACAATCGTGAGTGTAATGACCATAAACACCGCAACACGAACATGGCTTATTGGTGCGAAGTGGCCTGTCCGGCTTGGGCTGAGAGCCCTGTGGCTAGTTGGAAGTGTTAGAATCAATACTTGGAGGATTGGGTCCATGATTCCCAGTGGAAGATTGATTGCCTTTCCTCTTTCTTTGAGAAGGAAGAGAATTAGTCGCGCCCTGCTGCGCAAATACTTCCCCTGGAGGGGGTAGTAAGTGCGGTTGCAGGAGTTGAGAAGGCAAGGGGGTGAGAGGTCCAAATGCTGGAGGAGCTGGGACACCAGGCTGTGGGTAAGGGTAAGTGTTAGGATGGGCAACATTGAGGTAAGTAGGAGGGTGGGAAAAAGGAGGAGGCATGCCGTATCCTGGATACATGCTACCTGGAGGGGGAAAAGTGCTAGAGGTGCTGGCCCCTCCTGGAGGGAAACCATAGCTCATAGGAGGTTGAACATAAGTATGTGAAAGAGCTCCAACGATACCGTCGGTAGAGTGAGATGCCCCCAGGGCGTTATGGCCACCGGGTTTGGGGAGGTCAGGAAGGATGGTATAAACATAACCAGATTGAGCATATAGATAAGGTCATATTTCAAGGCTATTTGGAGGGCGGCTTCTTTGGTTTGGGGAAACTGGGATGCGACATCTTTTCCAATGGGAGGTAAGAGAGAGCGAAGGAACCAATCCATATAAACCCGATCTTCAAAGGTGGGATCTCGACATAAGCTCCATCTTCTCCATCATTCCTGGACATAAGCGGAAAGGCGAGTTGAAGAGGATTGACAGAAAGAGGTCAAGAGTTCTGTACCAGTGTTGTATCAGAGAGGGAGCTGGAAATAAGATAAAAAGGCTTGGGCAATGGTCGCAAAGGTGGTATGGGAGGAGGTGGCCTGATCAACATACCATTTGGAAGCTTCGTCGGTAAGTGTGCGTTGGAAAAATATAAGGCGGATGAAATCATTAGTAATGGAATTGGATGAACACCACATATGGAAAGATCGGATATGGTTGGAGGGATCTTCACTAGCAAGGCCTTCGAACTTGGGAATGTCGGAGGGGAGCTTGGTTGGCATAGCAGGCCAACTGACATCATGGTGGATAGGATCATTGATCAACTGATTAAAATCGAGGAGATTGAGACCGGCCATATAAGGGAGCAAAGGGACAGTCGAGGTAGTTCCCATAATGGTTCCATTGGAAACAGACCTAGTAGTAGAACTGGGTTTCCGCTAGCGCTAGTCCCTGAACTAGACATGGTGAAGGTAACAGGGGGAGAACTAGGGGTAGGGGGAGAACCCGAACAAACAGAAGAAGAGTTGGAGTGCGGGCTCGGGGGAGGACTTACTTGATGACGTCGGGAAGGAAGAAGTCGACCAACCGGAAACTGAGGGTGAAGGCCAAGAAGTCTCCGGGATAAACGCCTTAGAGGTGCAATGATGACGGGAAGAAGAAAAACTGACAAGGGAAGGGAGGTGCAAAATCAAGTGAGGTCAATGTCGAAACAAGGGCAGAGAGGTGCAGTGTCAATTGATTTTAAAGTCTTTGCCAGGCGGTGTTAACCAGACTCTTCTTCACTTAGGGTCAGTGTGTGCCGTGTGTTAATTTTAATTTTTAAACCCAGACGTTTTGAGAGTAAAAGAAAAAGTGTGCTGCGTAACTGAAAATAAATCTGCAAAGAACAGTAAATAAGACTGAAATAACAGAAAATTAATAGCTAACAATGCATCAATCTAACCCAAGAAGGCGGGTCTCTCAAAACTAGTCTAGAAGAGGGAAAAAATCTAATCAAAACATGCTAACAAGAGGCCAATAGATCTAAGGTTAGGAGGGACAGGGATCTAAAGGAGAAATCTGCTGAAAAGAGGTGCAGAGAACAACAAAGAGGCAGAGGCAATGCTGCTGTTACAAAGGAGAGAATCAGATACAGGTAGAAGAGACAATGAGGTGACCCTAGAGGTAAACCCGGACAAAAGCTTCAGACAAACCCAGAACAATTGCTGGAAAATTGCAGAAAAAAGTGCAGGTCACAGGTTCTGACCTGTTTTCAATCCAAGTCGCAGTTTTGGGGCAGAAAAGTGCGCCCTCCAGTCTAGGTCGTTGTTTTTGGGCCAATAAGTGCGACCTGCAGATTCGGGTCTCTCGGCGGCAGATTTCAGAAAAAAATTTCGTCTCAGCTGTGGCTGAGGTCTGTCACCTGCACAATAGGGCCAGAAACACACGGAAGTTAAAAATTTTAATTTTTGAGGGTTTTAGAGGTGAAAAGCACCATAAAAATAGGAAAAACAGAAAACTGAAGAGAAACACTAGGGTCTGAAATAGCTGGATATGCAAGAAGATATAAAACAACAACGGTTGCAAAAGAAAACCCGTGTGGAGTCGCCAATTTTTAGTATGAATCTTTCGTCATAAAAGACCACTTTAGCTACGCATAACAAATAGCCCTAACATCAATTACGGATGCCAAATATATTTAAATCTGCAATTAGGTGATCCAAATAATGCTGCACAAATCCAAATCTAAGCATAAAAGACATTAAGCAGTTAAAGTAAAATGTGGCTCTATGCATCCAATAGACAAGACAAGAACAATGTATTTGAAAGAATTTTTTATTATATTAAAAAGGGGCACCTGAGAGGAAAACAAGAAAGGTGTTTTCCAGTTCTCCTCAATGGGATGGGTTCTTGAAAGTTGTTAGGTCCCTATATTACTAGTATAGTCCCTTATTGTTATTATTGTACCCTTGTAACCCACATTTTGTTATTATTGTGCCCTTAAATTATTATTGTAGGCCGGCTAGGATTACATTGTGGCCCACTAGGATTACATTATGGCCACATGGACTCCTATATATAGAAAGGAGGTTTTGTAAATTGTATCATCCAAGAATTTTTCATTTATGTAATGTATTGGAGGTTTCCCCATCGAAGTGGCTTATTTCTAAGGCATTGATATCTCTTTTCTTCTACTTTTGGAGCTGGTTACACAACATTTGGTATCAGAGCTTTGGATTCTAGGGTTTTGCTGCTCCAAACAGGTCATCGTGGAATTTTTGCTATAAATTTTTTTCTACGAAGTTTCAGAAGCGGAAATTTTTAGGGTACGAATCCGAAATCCTAAGGAATATCGTCTACAAATTTCAAATCTTGGTTCGCAATATTTTTGGAGATATGATCTGTGGAAGTTAGGTCTTTTTTCAGGCTCCTAAACAGGTCAATGTGGCATTTTCGCTATAAAGTTTTTTCTACGAAGGTTCAGAATCTGAAATTTTTAAGGTGCGAAGCTGAAATCCTGAGGAAACTCGTCACAAAATTTCAGAGCTTGGTTCGCAATATGTTTGGAGATATGATCTGTGGAAGGTAGTGCTTTTTCAGGCTCCCGAATTTCATCTCAAAGAGGTGATCGTGGGAAAAGTTCAATAACTCTCTCTCTGAGCATCGGATTGGAGTGCCATAAAAAGTGGTCGCAAGTAAACAGACTTTAGTTTCTTGGCTATCAATTTCAGAGGTGAAGGATGAAACAATGACACGTGGAAAGTCGTACAAGTTCGCTCTATTGAACCAGTCCATAATTAGGTCATTGTGGGAGATTGGACATAACTTTGCCTTGGAGAATCCAAATCAGGTCAGACCTGTGGCATTCAAAAGAGAATTTAGAAGGCTACTTCATTGCTGAATTTAAGATATTGAAGAGCCACAATCACATAGATAATCCAATTTCAATATCGAGCTCCTCAAAATAAAGAAAAAGGTGTGTATTTTTTTTTCCAAATTTCATAATTCTTGTTTGAAGAATCAATTTGAATTGATTCCAAGGGCATATTGTAGAACAGATATCAGTATTGGGTTCTAAATAATGGCCCCAAAAAAGAATTCAACACCCATTAAGCCTTTAGGAGGCTCTACTATGACTCATGGAGACGAAGAATGGCAACATGACATATCAAAATTACAAGAGCAAGTGCAACAAATTTCGCTCTCGTAAAGAACAACAAAAAATGAAATGGAAGTTTTGAAGAAAGGCATGGAAACTAAGATGGACGGTTTGAAGAAAGGCGTGGAAGCTAAGATGAATGGTTTGGAAGCTAATATGGATGGCATAGCAGTGGGCATGGAAGCTAAGATCGATGAAAAATTGAAAGACAACATGGAAAACATGAAGAAGGATCTAAAAGTAGACATCGAAGGTTTGACAAGGTTGATACAAGAAATGTTTCCTAATGGTGAAAAGATAGTAGAGGAAACTCATGATGAGAACAAAATAAATGTTAATCGTGATTTCATAACCTCTACTGTTGGAGGGAAGAACCACCATATTCCAAAAATGGATATGAGGAAGTTTGATGGAAAGGATCCTGTAACATGGATACTACAGATGGAGTAATATTTTGATCTCCATAATGTGCAAAACACACAAAAGGTACGCATTGCAACTTTACATTTAGAACAAAATACATTTGTATGGTATCGATGGCTTTGCTCCCGTAAAAAAATTGTCACTTGTTCAATTTTTACGGAGGAAATGATAGCACATTATGAGGATACAAAGAGCAACACCTTCTTTAGCCAATTGATAAATCTCAAACAAAAGGGGTTAGTGGGGGAGCACATTGAGGACTTCCAAAAATTGAATATAAGGGTAACTGATATTCCAGAGGAACACAGGATTGATCTCTTCATAGGCACTTTAAAGGATAACATACAACATGAAGTTCACGTTCTGGAACCTGATTCATTGGAGAAGGCATTCAGGTTGGCAAGAAAAGTTTAATGTAAAATTATGGCGACAAGGAAGCCTACCACTCAATTCTATAAAGAAGGAAGTGTTGCTACGCCTAGATTTCCACAACCTACAAGGTTGACACCACAACAATTGGAAGAAAAAAGAACAAAAGGGCTTTGCTACAGTTGTGATAGAAAATACACTAAAGGTCATAAGTGTGCTGAGAAGAAATTATTTTACATAGATTGTGAAGAGGAAGAAGAAAATGAACAAGAAGAGGATATACACCAGGAACCAGCTGTAGAAGAGGAAGAAATGAGTCTGACCATATAGTGTAATGCACTGGCAGGAATCACCACTCCTCAAACTCTCAAGATAGAAGGACATATCAAGAAGAAAAAGGTAATAGTTTTGATTTATTCAGGTAGCACCCATAATTTTATTCATTGTAAGGTAGCCAAGGAATTAAATGTTTTCCTATACCCAGCACCAGAATGTCAAGTGATGGTTGCAAATGGAGGAACTATAAATTTCTCTGGAAAATGCCATAATATCAAGCTAACCATGGGGGAATATGTATTGACTAGTTCAATGCTTTCCATTCTTATGGGAGGTGCTGATGTTGTACTAGGAGTACAATGGTTACAATCTTTGGGGATGGTAACTTTTAATTTTCAAGAACTTTTCTTGAAAAAATTTTCAGTAGGAAAGGAAGTCGAATTACGAGGTATTGCAAGGAAGCCGAGAAAGATAATAAGTTCTAATGTCATGACAAAGCTTCTAAAGAAAGAACAACAAGGTGTAATTGCACAATTATGCTCACTAGAAGTTCCAACATCAAAATCATCTATTTCTGCAGATCTCCAACAAGTCTTGGAAAATAATTCCAAGGTGTTTGAAACTCCCAAAGGACTCCCACCTATTCGTGATCATGATCATGCTATTCATTTGATTCCAGGAAGTGTTCCTCCAAACATCAGGCCTTATAGATATCCTTACGTCCAAAAGAGAAAAATTGAACGTATGATTGCAAAAATGTTAGAGGCGGGTATAATTCAACCTAGTCAAAGTTCTTTCTCTGCTCCTATAGTATTGGTACACAAGAAGGATGGATCATGGCGAATGTGTCCTGATTATAGGGAGCTCAATAAGCTCACCATTAAAGACAAATTTCCCATTCCTGTGATTGATGAATTATTGGATGAATTACATGGAGCAATTTATTTTACCAAGTTGGATCTTCGTTCAGGATATCATCAAATTAGAATGAAGACTGAAGATATTCCAAAAACAAGATTTCGAACTCATGAGGGTCATTATGAATTTTTGGTCATGCCTTTTGGCCTTACCAATGCACCTTCTACATTTCAAGGGTTGATGAATTCCATTTTCAAACCCTTCCTTAGAAAATTTGTGTTGGTATTTTTTGATGATATACTAATCTATAACAGGTCTTGGAAGGATCATGTTGAACATGTTGACAGGGTGCTCAAACTATTGCAGGAGAAACAATTATATGAAAAAATATCCAAATGTTTCTTTGGAGTACAAGAGGTGGAATATTTGGGTCATATTGTATCTCACGAAGGTGTTAAAGTAGACCCTAACAAAATTAAAGCCATTAAGGAATGGAAAGTCCCCACAACCATAAAGCAGTTGCGAGGATTTCTCGGGTTAACAGGGTATTATCGTAAGTTTGTTAATAATTATGGGAGAATAGCAGCACCTCTAACAACATTATTGAAGAAAGATGCATTTTCATGGACTCCTAAAGCAACTATGGCCTTTGAACATCTTAAAGAGGCAATGTGCCTAGCACCAGTCTTAGCTATGCCAGACCTCACAAAAACCTTTATTGTGGAATGTGATGCCTCAGGAAATGGAATTGGTGTTGTTTTAATGCAGGAAGGAAGACCCATTGCTTTTGAAAGTCGTCCAATCAAAGGAAAGTATTTACAAAAACCCATTTATGAGAAGGAAATGTTAACAATACTGCATGCACTAAAGAAATGGAGAACTTACCTAATGGGAAGACACTTCAAGGTAAAAACTGATCATGATAGTCTGAAACACTTTTTGGAACAAAGACTATCTTCAGAAGAGCAGCAAAAATGGGTCACAAAGATGTTGGGTTATGACTTTGAAACAATCTACAAAAAAGGAAAGCTTAATGTTGTTGCAGATGCACTCTCAAGAAAGAATGAAGAGGTGGAAGCATTGCTTTGTGCCATTTCTATTATCCAACCAGATTGGATAACTGAAGCAAGAGATGAATGGAAGAAGAACAAAGATGTATGGACACTCATTCAAAAGTTGCAGCAAGATCCTAGTACATCTGATACATTTAGTTGGAAAAATGATTCCTTATGGTACAAAGATCGCTTATATCTTTGTCAGAATTCCCAACTAAAACAAAAGATTCTTCTGGAATTGCACACTTCTCCTTTAGGAGGACACTCAGGATTTTTAAAAACTTACCACAGGGTGAAGAAAGAATTTTTTTGGGATGGTCTTAAATATGATATTCAAAAGTTTGTGGCGGAATGTTTGGTTTGCCAGCAGAATAAAGTTGAGACAATTAAAACCCCTGGACTTCTACAACCTTTATCCATTCCAAGTCAACGTTGGGAGGAGATTTCAATGGATTTTATCACAGGTTTACCTAAGTTCGAAGGAAAGAGTGTCATCATGTTGGTAGTTGATAGACTTACCAAGTATGCACACTTTTGTGCATTATCTCATCCATTTAAAGCAAGTACAGTTGCTACTACATTTATGGACAGAATTCAAAAGCTACATGGAAGCCCAAGGGTTATTGTGAGCGACAGAGATCCCATTTTTACTGGAAATTTTTGGACGGAGTTATTTTCTTGTTTGGGTACTCAATTAGCTCATAGCTCATCTTATCATCTTCAATCTGATGGTCAAACTGAGATCGTAAATAAATGTTTGGAAGGATATCTTCGTTGTTTTGTATCTGTTAAACAAACACAATGGGTCAAGTGGTTACCTCTTGCTGAATGGTGGTATAACACTTCCTTCCATACTGCAGCAAAAATGACCCATTTATGGCACTTTATGGATATCATCCACCATCCATCACATCATCTTTAAGGGAAAATTCGAAGGTTCAAGCAGTGGAAGATCACATCGAGCATCAGCAAGAAGTTCTCCAACTCTTAAAGGATAACCTGAATTTGGCACAAATCGAATGAAACAACAGGCAGATCAACATCGCAGCGAGAGAAGTTTTGATGTAGGAGATTGGGTATTTTTACGGCTACAACCATATAAACAAATGTCCCTCAAGCAAGCTAAGAAGGATAATAAATTATCGCCAAGTACTATGGTCCTTACAAGGTGTTGCAAAAGATTGGTACTATGGCATACAAATTGGAGCTTCCTGCTTCTTCGCGAGTACATCCAGTTTTCCATGTTTCATGATTAAAGAAGGTTATAGGTGAAAATCTTCCGGTTCAAACAATATTGCCAGAACTTGATGAGGAAGGAACAATCATATTTGAACCTGAAGCAGTCATGGAAATAAGAACTCGACAGCTACGGAATCGATCAATTTCAGAGTATCTCATCAAGTGGAAGAACTTACCCACTGAAGATTCTACATGGGAGGATGAGAATTTTATACAGAAGCACCCAGAGCTACTCAAGCGTTGGGGACAACAGCTTACTGAATGAAGTGAGGGCATGTTGGGAGAATATATTACTAACAGTCTTATTGTTGATAGTGTAACCCCTTATTGTTATTATTGTACCCTTGTAACCCCCATTTTGTTATTGGCTAGCATAGAATTATTATTGTTAGGTCGGCTAGGATTACATTGTGGCCCACTAGCATTACATTATGGCCACATGGACTCCTATATATAGAAAGGAGGTTTTGTAAATTGTATCATCCAAGAATTTTTCATTTATGTAATGTATTGGAGGTTTCCCCCTCAAAGTGGCTTATTTCTAAGACGTTGATATCTCTTTTCTTCTATTTTTGGAGCTGGTTACACAACAAATTCCTGGGAAAGAGGTGAATCTTGGTAGTACTTTTGAGGGTGGAAGTGTGAGCCTCTGGATTCCCTTCATTTATTGAAACGAGCATCATATTTTTTTATTTTTTGGTGGAGAAAATGTGTATATGTGTATATTATTGTAAGCATTGTATTAAGATGGTTTATAAAGCTCCACAAACAATATGGTTATTTGTTGGTTGAAGCAAATGTGCTTAAGTATATGTGGTTGTTATTGTAAATATCGTAATGAGCTGTGTTATAAAGCTCTAGTAAACAGTATGATTGTCTTTTTTCAGCAGTGGTCATTGTAAATACTACAACGAGCTGTGCTATAAAGCTCCATGAGTAGTATGTTTTGTTTTCAGTGATTTTCTAGTTTATAAGTGTGATTGAACACCGAGGATGGTGTTCCCCCAAGGGGGAGGGTTCTATAACAACCTTGGTGAAAATTCCATGTAAAATGTAATAAAGGAAAAATAATAACCATGGTTGATGGGACACATATTCCAATTTGAATGGTGGGAAAAACATCCTAGCGGGTGTTCACTTCGGTTTATTATGGCTAAGGAAATTGGAAAAAGGCGATGGCTAAGGCATTAGAGAGGCAAAAATATTTTTGGCACATTTATTTATGAAAGTAATGGAAAATAGGAGAAAAGGGAGATGAAAGGTCACATGTTGCATGTGAGGAGGAAAATGAAGAAAATAGAGGCCTCATTAATAAAAAGGCTTCTGAGGATCAGTTGGTAAGATTTTGCTCAGGCTTTTGTCAGTGTATTTTTGGAGCTCTCTCATACTTAGAGTTTTCTTGGAGCACTCTTGGAGAGTGTGGCATACTTGGTGATTTGGAGCAAGAAGGAAAAGGAAGAGCAGGAAAGTGTATGAGGAGATCAGGAACAACATCTACAACAGGTTCTAAGTGCAGGTACCGAGTTGCATGTATGTTTTCCTCACTAGTTTTGGTAGGCATGGTGTATGCATGTGAATTTTCCTAGCCTTGCCATCTCCTGGACAACCATGGTGTTGTGGGTTTATTTCCATTGATTATTTTTTGGTTGGTTCTCATGATTCCTTTAGTTGTGGGTTGATTTATTAGTTCTTGGAAGCCTTGGTTGGACAAATGCTCTAGAAGCTCGACAAACAACTATGGGTTGAGTTACTAATCCTGGAAGCATTGGCTAGACAAACACTCTAGAAGCCCTAGGTGGTTTGAGTTACTAGTCTTGGAAGCCCTGATTGGACAAACACTTTGGAAGCCCTGTAACAGTTGGGGTTGAGTTACTAGTCTTGGAAGCCCTGGTTGGAACAAACACTTTGGAGCCCTAGAACAACTTGGATAGAGATAAATCCATGATGGTCAATGATGTCTGACCATGAGGTGGAATCAATGGTTTGGGGTTGAGACGGTTTGGTCTTTGGAGCCCTGGTTTGGGGTTGATTGATGTGTTTTATAAAGTCCCAAATTCATGCTTGGAATATGGCACGAGGGTGATTGGCTGAAGTGGGACTTGGCTCAGCCAATCTATGGTTGGGTGGAATGTGGAAGTCCCATCTCCAGTTGGTTTTTACATTTAGTAATGAAGAGCTCATTCTTCTGGTATTCAATATTCAAATGTACTAGTTTATGTATGGATTTATTGTTGCTATATCCATTGTATTTTTGTTGTTATTGTGTTGGTTATAAGCATGCATTCAATGAGTGATGATGTATGGCTCTAACCATGTTTTTACCTGTAAATGAATGCACAATGTATCTATGGTCAAATAGACTATATTGTAGCTTATGATGTAGGGGAGCAATGCTTCTTAGCTATTTTTAGATAAGTGCTATTTTCAGATAAGTAAGAGACCCCCATGTTTAAATATGTTGTTTATACCTGTAGATGCATGTTTGTGACATGTTTGACGAAATTCCTGTCATGGCCGGGAGGGGTCTAGATGAGTTCCCGATGATGTGGTTGCTTTGGTACCTTTGTTTTAATGTTATTATTCATCTCCTAAAGTTTCATGAAGTTCTGGGCAATGACCTGGGCTTTGGGGCTGAAAAGGTGGTATAAATCCCAGATTTGCAGGCACATAACTGATTGTTTGGGGCCCTGGCCGCGACCTTGCTTTGGCATGCCTGCGGCTATAGGCTTCTAGTCACTCCCTTTCCCTTACATGCATACGGCTAAGGCTCAAAAGGGTAAAAAATCAGTCCCCCCTCAAGGTTTAGGGGTCTAGGAGGTTGGGTTACCTAGTGTAGGTGTTGTTGATACTGTGTAAGGTTTGTTTGTCAGGTTTCCATCGGTTCCACTTCCTTAATGTCATCTAGGAGGTTAAATCTCATATTAGTAGCCTATCGTCAAATGTTTACCCCAGTTGGACGGTCACTTTGGTAGATGTGGGAAGAGGGTGTTACATTTTCCCAAGTGACGAGAGCCTATTTTCATTCCTCAGCGGGCCCTCCCCATAGGAAGGAATGATAGAGAATCCTTGTAGACCTCAACACTCCCTTTGGGGCTGCTAAAACTGAGATACAATATAAAGGGAGAGCTTGAAGAACTAATTTGAGAAGGACAATTCTGCTGGAAAAATTAAGGGATTTGAAGGTCCAATTGGTCTAGTTAAGAGGAGAGTTTGTCAAGGAGGTATTTACAATGAATATTTTTCAAAGAGTTATCCAGAATGGGTGCACCAAGATAGATAACAAGGAGAGTTGAGCACTGAAAACCAAGGATTCTGGCGAGGTGAACTTGAACTTCGAGGTGGATGTTTAAAAAGAAGCTTTGATACTTCAAAGGGTTGATAGAGGTTCCTAAGGCTAGCATGAAGTCGTCAAGAATTTTATTAAATGCACAGGCCTCTCTAACTGAAGGGAATCCTATCAACTTCATATCATCTATGAATTGATAGTGGGTTATTGGGTCCTAGATTCCATTGAGTCATATTTCTTCGACGATACGTCGTCGAAAAACAAATTAAAGGTATCTCCCTAGGCCTTCCATAACAAGGACAAAGAGGAAAGGGAAGAGAGGATCCCCTTGCTTGATACCCCTTGTTGAGTTGAAAGTGCACATTGGAGAGCCATTGAGGAGTATGGAGAAGAAGAGCGACGAGAAAAGAAACATAATCCAGTTTGTCCATTCTTATAAAAGGATAACAACTCTAACGGTGTGATAGATGTAATATCGGACGAGCTTATCAAAGGCTTTGGAGAGATCTAATTTTATCACCATGCCCAATTTCTTGAGCTTCTTTAAAGAATGAATGAGCTCATGTGCAATTGCTATGCCATCCAGAATTTTCCTTCCCTCTACATACCCTGATTTCTCTTTGGAAATTAGAGAGGGGAGCAGGGGTTTTAGACAATTGGTAGTGATCTTGGAGATTATTTTGTAGATAACATTACAAACAACAATGGTCTTGTAGCAGTTGGGATCATTTTACTGATCTGATTTAGGGATAAAGGTTAAGAAGGTGGCATTGAGGGTTGGTATGACAACTCTTTTTTTCCTGGATTCCTCTACTAGTAAATGATTTTCTTCCCCTAAGAAATGCCCGTTGTCGCACAGAATGTCTAGGCACCGTGACAACGGATCAGATCAGGGGCTGTCACCCTGATATCCAATCTCTCTATCTAAGTTGTATCCTTGCAAGCTAAGGGAGGTAGACCGTAACGAAAATGAAGAAGGAGAACTGGTTGAAAACCAACCAATTCAGGAGACACAGTTAGATGACCAAGTACTTGTTAAGATTAACGAGATTATATAGATTCAATTAGACTTGAATTTTAGAACCAATGCCTTGTGGAGTCAAAATATCCCGTTAGGAAATTAAAGTCAAGTAATTTATATGTAACTACTGCTATAAAAAATCAATCTACCACAATGATATTCGATAAAATACCTCACAATTATGCATTAATAATGTTCGATAAAGATATGCAATTTATCATCACTTGAAATATTCCCAAAGTTGACTTAAACAATTAATTACCGATTTCAAGTAATTATAAAACCACAATTAAAGCTCATTTAACGATCATCAACCAAAGCTAAGTATAAAAATACTTTGAACCAACAATTTAAATTCGAAACAAAAAATATTATCATGAGGGTACTGCCATACATTTAAATGTTAGACATTTCTGAATTAAATGATATTCTAAATAATTCCAATTCAGAAATATATTTTCTTATAATCAAGTTTTAGATGTTAAAATTAAAATTTATCCTTTTACTATGAAAAAATTTAGATCAAAAACCACTTCTAAAAGAAAAACAACTTTAAAACCAAAATCCCTAATTTTAAAAGTTAAATTTTTATTTTTTATTTTTAGATTTTTTGAGAATTTTTTAAAGTTAAAAATTTAAAACTTTTTTGGCCTTTTTAAAATCTAAAGTTAATAAAACTAAAAGCAAAATATATATACAACTAAAGTTAAAGTTCTACCAAAATGAAATAAATAAATAAATAAATAAATAAAAATAAAAAAAAATAAAAAATAAATTAAGAATTTTGAAAGTTTTTTAATTTTTACTTTTTATTATTCTTTTAATTTTTTTTTTTTTTTTTTTTTTTTAAATCTTTAAACTTTCAAAGCTAAAAAACTAAAAAAAAAATTCAAATCCTAGAAATAAATCAAACTTTAACACTAGCTAACTAAACAAATGATTGAATAATCTAAAAAATAAAAAAAACTTAGAAATAAAACTATAGCCCAAAAAAAAATTAAAAATTAAAATCCAAAATTAAATTAATAAATAAATAAAATAAAATAAAAAATCGAAAATCTGAAATTAAAATCTAAAGTTAGAACTAAAAAAAATAAATAAAAAAATCTAAAGTCTACAAAGACTAAAGCTAAAAATCAAAATCTGAAATTGAAAACTAAAAAATGAAATCTAAACTTAAAATTAAAGTCAAATCATTCAAAACTAAAACTAAAGAAAAAATAAATAAAATTTAAAATCTAAAGTTATAAAACCCAAACTAAAAATAAAAAAATCAAAATCTGAAATCGAAAGCGAGAATTTGGATGTGCCGTAAGTTTTCTTTTGCTTGAGCTTGTGCAAATGTACAGATGTGTGGACAGTAGGGAGGAGTAGCAGCAAAGGATGCCGCAGAAGGAGAGATGAGGCATGGCAATGAGGGCAAGGGACGGAATGAGGATGCATGAGAGGGTGAAGTGCAGATGAGAATTTGGGCAACATTAAAGAAAAACGTGACGAAGGATTACGTACAGCCAGCGTACGAATAGAGGCAGCGAGATGAGTGATTGTAGATTGCGTACGGACAACGATGAGGAGTTGTGGATAGAAATTGCAGCTTACGGACAGCAAGAAAGTAGAGTGAATGCGTGAAAAAAGGAGGAAAATGTAGGTATCAAGCTAGGGCAACGGTAAAAAAAAAAAAAAAAAAAAAAAAAAAAACGAGGTATGGTGTACAAGATCTTTAATTTCCTTGTCCAGAAATCGGCAATTTCAGATCTAACATTCAGATTTCAACCAAATAATTGCACCTGCAGGCAAATCCCTCCTAGATCTGCAAACCAAACTGAATATGAGGTCGAATCTTTAAAAAAAATGAAAATCTCCTAGTATAACCTGCACAAAACCAGAAACTATAAAACCTAGAAAACCAATATATGTATAAGATAACACTATTTTACAGATCAAAGGCCATAATGGCCAGATTTAAAGCCATTCAACACAATTCAGAAAATAAAAATTGAGAGAGAGGCATAAACCCAATAAAGAACCCTGCAAAAAACGGAATTTGAGATAAGCCTGGGGAATTAGATCTGGAGGGTTCTTCAGATCTTATTTCCTTGGGAGTCAGCTGGTCCAAACTAGGAATTCCCCAAACGCCCAATCTAAATGCGGAAGATTTCTACACACTTAAAGTTAAACTGTTAAATTAATAGATAAATAGTGATAAAACATAAATTTTTCAAGAGCTAGAGATAACTGTTAACTCAATCTAATTAATATTCTTACCCTAGATCCAGTAACCTAAGCAAGATACATGTGTAATAGATTACTCTACAAGAGCTATTAATCAACAATCCATTAAAATAATCACTAGCATAATGTTAAGAACAAGTTTACCATAAAATGTTGAAGAGGAACACCACCATCAAATAAAACCCCAAGGTCTTCATTTGTATTAAATTCTAGAAAATATTACAAGAGAGCTTCAAGAGCGAGTGCACGATCCAGAGATCAGAGGGTTGAAAGACTGACAAAGACCTCTAATTTATAAGATAAAATCTCCAACTCCTAGTTCGGTTGATCCATGTCAAAGTAATATCGACCGTCGAAAAGATTTAATCCTCTTTTAATCTGGACCGTCAAAATTATAACATTGAAGAAATTCAAATTTATTATTTAATTCCATTTTAATTAACTCAAGAATAATATTTTTGAGTTAATTATCTCAAAATTTTGACTTTGACTTAACCCTCAAGGCCTTAGGGTCCAAAATTTCTTGAAATTCTCAATATTCCCTTGGCTTGGGACCTTTAAAAATTTATTTTTTAAGGACCCACGAATTTTGCCTTTGAAGAATTTTAATTCACCTAGGACTTAGAATTAATTAAATTTCTGGCTTAGGATTTTTTAATTAATTTGGCCAGAAAATTTAATTAATGCTGAAATTGGTTACCAAGAGAAAGGGTTCCCTGTATGCTTCTATCTTAAATGAAAAGCAAGGTTCAAAAGAATTTAATTTTTCTCCTAAAGTGACTTTATAAAGTTATAAAGTCAAATCTAATTTAAAAGTGACTTCAAGTGATAAAGTTACTAAGTCTAATTTTAAAGTGACTTTAATAAAGTCAATGTGAAATTAGAAAGTGAAAAGTGACTTTGGAAATAAATGACTAAGTGGGTCTTTATTAAAGTGGGGTGAATTAAAAAATAGAAAGTGAGATTTAAACGAGCATTTAATCTCAACCCTAGATTTAAAGCTATTTCAGCCATTAGATTTGTGATAACCTAAAAGTTGGCTTAGAGTCTATTAAAAGATAAATTGATAGTGAAAATGTCTACTGATTCATTAATTCTTTCTCATATGACGAGAGAAGGAGAATGAGAAAGTCATATAATTTTGATAAAGAGAGAAGGAGGCGTTATAATCCAATCTTTTCACAACTACATAAATGATCGTGGAGTACCTACCTCCAGCAAGTAAGTACTAATTCCAATATATAAAAATCACATTTTATACTGATAGCCATTCCAAACATTGCCTTTATAATGCTGTACAAATTGAAGGTTGTAATTTCATTATAATTTTTCGTATTGTGGTGTTTAACTGCGGCAAGAGCTGGCACTGATTTTCAGATGTGTAATACTGACTAGGTTGTCGTAATTTTTTTCTATGTGAATTTCTGCATCACCGTAAAAGCAATATTCAGAAAATAAAGAGAAGCTTTCGAACTAGTTTTCCCCAAGAGTTGTAGGGGGTTTTTCCAAGGTCATGTTGACCAAAAATCACTGTATTAAAATGTTTTGTGTGGTTGTTTTAGTCTGCTGATTTTTATTTCTGCAATTTCCAACATTGTGAAAATTTTCCAGAATTTGTGTTTTCAAAAAATATTTATTTTCCAACTTGTTGAATGTAAGGTTATGGGAAAGGGCATTTAACTAATTGGAGAAATAAGGTGAAACTGAAAACCGGGGTGGGAAAACATAAATTTCTACCTGGTATCAAAGCTTGGGTGCTGAAAGTGCAGTTTGGGACAGCAAAGAGAAAAATTACAAGTTTCTGATTTTTCACTCAGAAAAATCTAGCAAGTTGATTTTTCACATACAGAAATTTTACCTTTACTACAGCAGTGTTATTTTCAGTTTTTAGGATAGCAAGGATGTTATTGGGATTGAGGGTGGAGGATAGGTTGGATGGGCATAGTAACTACAACGTGTGGAAGGAGAGTCTGGAATGTTATGGTGCATACCGCACAACACCCTGTTGTTGTGGCTACTGATGTTGTTCAGTTGGCAGCGTATAATAAAAAGAATAACAAGGGAAAAGGCTGATTCTGGATGGTATTAAAGACCATGTGATTCCTCATGTGAGAGGAAAGAGACATGCTCATGAGATGTGGTCTGCCTTGATCAATCTCTACCAGAGTACCAATGAGAACAGAAAGATGGTCCTAAGGGAGAAGCTGAAGACCATTAAGATGGGTAAGACTGAAAATGAAACTGGATATCTCACAAAGATTACTAATGTGAGAGATGAGTTGGCAGCAATTGGAGAGGTCATTCCATCCACTGAGTTGGTGCGGATTACAATGAATGACCTCACCAGTTCATGGCTGAACTTTGCTGATGGGGTTTGTGCACGTGAGACCCTTCCCACTTGGGAGAGGTTTTGGGATGATTGCATTCAGACAGAAATCAGGAAGGGTCAGCTTGGTGCAGCCAAACCAGTTGAGCAGGATGAGGATGTAGCACTGTTGGCAGGAGGTAAGAAAGGCAAAGGAAAGAAGCAAGCTTCCACAAGCAGTGGTGGGGGAAAAGGCAAAGGTAAAGGTAAACAGGGTAACACAGAGAAGGAATACTCCAAAGTGAAGTGTTGGAGTTGTCAGAAGATGGGACATTATGCAGTTGTGTGTCCGGAGAAGAAGAAGAAGGGGAAGAACCAGACCATGGCAGCATCAGCAGAGATTGAGGACTCTTCAGATAGATTTGACCGAGAGTTTGGGTTCAGTGCTTGTGAGTCCACTAGTGCAGGATCACCTGCCATGGGGGTTTAGAGGGAGCATGCATTTCCCTCGACTAGCGGAGCATCTTCGGGTATCTGGTATGTGGACAGTGGGGCTTCACGTCATATGACAGGAGTCCGTGAGTACTTCTCAAAGCTTTCAGAGAGTGGCACTGATATAGAGGTAATACTCGGTGATGACAGTGTTGTTAGAGCAGTCAGTGTGGAGATACTGACATTTGATAGAGAAGCCAAACCTCCCTTGAAGGTGTCAGATGTTTTATATGTGCCAGGGATGAGGAAGAACCTCATATCCGTCTCAGCTTTGGAGGACAGAGGATATGAGATATTGTTCAGGAGAGGACAAGTGCTGATATATCCCAGGGGCACTCAAGCTAATTCAGCTAGAGTGATAGGAGTACGCCATGCAAAGGTGTACAAGTTTGCATTTCAGCCCCTTTTGGCATTGAGCAGTAGCACCGACAGCAGAGCTAGCAGTTCTGAGTTGTGTGAGATTTGGCACCGCAGGATGGGGCACATGTATTATGGGGCCTTAAGGACATTGCGAGAGATCACTACAGGTGTGTCAGATTTCAGTACTGATCACATTGATACATGCAGAGGATGTGCGATGGGCAAGTTTTCCAAATCCCCTTTTCCTAGCAATGACAACAGAGCGACTGGGATACTTGATTTGATTCATTCCAATGTGAGCGGTCGGATGTCTCATGTTTCCTTGAGTGGATATGAGTACTATGTTTTATTCATTGATGATCACTCCAAGAGGACCTGGATTTATTTCTTAAAGACCAAGAGTGAGGTCTTCAAGCAGTTTCAGGAGTTCAGAGCTCTTATGGAGACTTAGACAGGTCGGAAGATCAAGTCCTTGAGGTCGGACAATGGAGGAGAGTACACCCTTGGAGAGTTTGTTGACTATTGTGCGAAGGCAGGCATTAGGAGGGAGTTCATAATTCCTTACAACCCCCAACAGAACGGGGTTTCGGAGAGGAAGAACAGATCCATCGGAGGGGCTGCCAAAGCCATGCTACATGATCAGGGGTTGCCATTGTTTTTGTGGGTAGAGGCCTGCAACACTACTATTTATTTGCAGAACAGGAGTCTGTATCGTGCCTTGGGGCATATGACTCCAGAAGAGGCTTTTTCTAGGAAGAAGCCTGATGTTGGTCACTTCCGTATCTTTGGGTGTATTGCCTACTCCTACGTACCCAAGGAGAAGAGGACCAAACTAGAGCCCAGCGCAGAGAAGAGTGTCCTTGTGGGCTACAATGAGACCTCAAAGGCCTTTCGGATTTATATTCCCGCACAGAGAGTTGTTGTCAGGCGGGATGTGAAGTTTGAGGAGGACAGGGCCTTCAGGAGGTCACGGGGATTAGAGTATCTGGATCAGCCAGAGCCTCGGGAGCAGCTGAGTCAGTCGCATGGATCCAGTGGATAGGGATTAGGAGGATCCAGAGGTACATCGATTACAGTGTCAGGTCCGTCAGTGAGCAGTGGCTCACAGAGTCAGAGGAGTGGTGCTTCGGGCAGCATGCAGAGCAGTCCGCAAATCAGTTCACTAGGGAGTCCATTGATGGACAGTTCACACGGTACCTCGACATCTACAGGTTCAGGTGCAGGCAGGAGGACAATAGACAGACAGTCAGGAGTTCAGACTTCTGATGAGGAGGAGGAGTTTCATTCTCCAGTGGGAGAAGTGTGCTCAGGGAAAAAGAAGCTCAAGTGGCTTCAGGATACCATGAGAGAGGCCACATCTGTTGCTGGGCCTAAGAGGTCGGTCAGAGAGAGCAGACCACCTAAGAGGTTTTGTAGCTATATGGCAATGGTTGCCAACATCCTTGACTCTGAGCCTTCTAGCTATGAGGAGACAGCTAGCCAACAGGTCTGGAGAGAGGCCATGCAGGAGGAGTATTCTTCTATCATGAAGAATGATGTTTGGGAGGTGGTGCCGAGGCTTGAGGGCAAATCCATGGTTACTTCCAGATGGCTTTACAAGGTAAATCATGCTACAGATGGTAGCATCGAAAAATTCAAGGCAAGGTTTGTGGCTAGAGGGTTCTCCCAGGTAGAGGGAGTTGATTATGAGAAGACCTTTGCTCCCGTGGCTCGATATACTTCAATCCGATCCATTATATCGATAGCAGCAGAGATGAGTTGGAAGATCCACCAGATGGAGGTGTACATTGAGCAGCCACAGGGCTATGAGGTGCATGGGAAGGAGTCCCATGTGTGCAGACTGAAAAAGGCCTTTTATGGCCTGAAGCAAGCTCCCAGAGCTTGGTACTCCAGGATAGATACATACTTGCAGGAGATGGGTTTCACAAAGAGTGAGGCAGATCCGAACTTATACTTCATTGTGATAGGTGAGGAGCCTCTCATTCTGGTGTTGTATGTGGATGACTTGGTCAGTACAGGTGTAGAGAGACTCATAGAGCACTGCAAGAGAGATCTTGCAGCGAAGTTTGAGATGAAGGACATCGGCTTGATGCATTACTTTTTAGGTTTGGAGGTGTGGCAGGAGGAGGGGTATTTCTTCCTGGGGCAGGGGAAGTATATTGTGGACATCCTTGGAAGATTCCACATGGAGGATTGTAGACCCATGTCGACACTAATGATCACCAACTGGAAGAAGCTTCATGCTTCTGATTCCGAGTTGGTGGATCCCACATTGTACTGACAGCTGATTGGTTCCTTGATGTATTTGGTCAACACCAGACCAGATATATGTTTTGCAGTCAACATGATGAGTCAGTTTATGCATGAGCCTAGGAAGGTTCACTGGGTGGTTGCAAAACACATTTTGCGGTACTTGCAAATGACAATGGATTATAGTCTGGACTATAGGCAGGGGGATGGAGTGAGATTGGCAGGTTACACTGATTCTGATTGGGCAAGTTGTGCTTCTGATAGGAAGAGCACTTCAGGGTGTTGTTTTAGGTTGGGTTTGGCAGTGGTGTCGTGGTTCAGCCGAAAGCAGCAGTCAGTAGCATTGAGTTTAGCGGAAGCAGAGTATAAGGCAGCTAGTCTAGCTAGTTGTGAGGCCATCTGGCTTCGCAAGATGTTTTTTGGCTTATTTGGTTAGCCGTTGAGACCTTCAGTGATTTATTGTGATAATCAGAGTTGCATTAAACTCACAATGAATCCAGTGTTTCATGATTGGTCAAAGCATATTGGCATAAGATGTCACTTCATTAGAGACTATGTGCAGAAGGGAGCTGTAAAACTCGAATATATTCCCACTGATGAGTAGGTTGCAAATATTCTTATCAAACCTTTACCATGGGGAAATCATGTCTACTTCAGAGACAAGATGGGTGTGGTGAAGAACACCTTCCTCGGTAAGAGGGAGTGTTGAAATTTGGTTACCGGAGGACAGGTGGTTCCCTAAGGCTTTGATCTTTGGCCTAGGAAAAAGTGTCCAAAAGAATTTAATTTTTCTCCTAAAGTGACTTTATAAATTTATAAAGTCAAATGTAATTTAAAAGTGACTTTAAGTGATAAAGTTACTAAAGTCTAATTTTAAAGTGACTTTAATAAAGTTAATGTAAAATTAGAAAGGAAAAATGACTTTGGAAATAAATGACTAAGTGGGTCTTTATTAAAGTGGGGCGAATTAAAAAATAGAAAGTGAGATTTAAAAGAGCATTTAATCTCAACCCTAGATCTAAAGCTAATTCAGCCATTGGATTTGGGGATAACCCAAAAGTCACTTAGAGTTCTATTAAAGGAGGAAAATGAGAGAAAATATCATTCATTCATTAATTCTTTCATGAGCAGATTGAGAGAAGGAAAAGGAGAAAGCTGAAGAGAATTTTATGAGCAGTGAGAAGGAGGGCAGCAGCACTAACTTTCAGCAAATCCGTACAGCAGGGCTGAGCATGAAGTTCAAGGCAACTGGGCACGAATTTCGAGGATAGAAAACTGCAAATTTCAAGGGAGGCCGTACAACCATTCCAACACTGTTTTCGAGGTTATTCATACAGTTTTGAAGGCTGTAATTTCTGCTGTAATTTTTATGTTTTGTGGACACAGAAATCGAGGTGGAGTTTGGCACGGTTTTCGAGATAAGTTCTATTTCGAAGTTGCTGTAAATTTTTTCTGTATAAATTTCTACATCGTTGTAAAAGCAATATTCAGAAAATAAAGAGAAGCTTTCGAACAGATTTTCCCCAAGAGTTGTAGGGGGTTTTTCCAAGGTCATGTTGACCAAAAATCACTGTGTTAAAATGTTTTATGTGGCTGTTTTAGTCTGCTGATTTTTATTTATGCAATTTCTAGAACTGTGAAAATTTTTCAGAATTTTTGTTTTCAAAAAATATTTATTTTCCAACTTGTTGAATGTAAGGTTATGAGAAAGGGTAATTGGAGAAATAAGGTGAAACTGAAAACCGGGGTGGGAAAATAGAAATTTCTACAATTAATTGACTAAGAGGGGATTTAATTATTTTTTCCAACCCTCTTTACATAAGATAAATACATTTTGACACATAAAGGGGGAATACCCATTCGTATAGACCCTCAAATAGCTACCCAATTCTGCAACTCAAAACATGATCTAGTAGACCAAACAACTTGTAATAAAATAATCTAGCCAATCAGCTAGGATTATTCCCAAACTACTTTTACAAAGACTCAATAGAAAACACTAGGACTCACTTATCATCTTGATAACGAAATCCACCCTAGATTTGGGGTGAAGTTGGAGACTAGGACTCACTTAGCATCTTGATGACAAAATCCACCCTAGCTTTGGGGTGAAGCTGGAGAGGAAAACTATGTCAATCACTTGTGTTGAGAAACACGAATGAATCGGTGAGACAAAAAACCTCCTAGGATAGAAATCGTCACCAAAATACTAGATTTACTTAAGTTGTTACATACATGGTAGTCTTACTTAGATAATTTACATCATAAACATGCAGAATGGGTTTACATCATTTATATAAAACTGCCGACTGATGATGAAAACTGAATGACGTGAACACATCGAACATGATGAATCCCATTTAAAAAATGAGGATGTACTGCTATGGGGTCGTTGAAAAAGTGTGGTTAACATCTGGCTCTACTTGGGGACACGTCGCTTCACTAGAGGAATGTGAGAATCCATAATCTGTATCCAAGCAACACACAAAATTACATAAGTAGCGTCCATCCAAATATCATCATATAACATTAAGCACATGAAAAATAGAATCTCTTCTTTCATTTATTTTTCTACTTAACATGAAAAGTAAATCTACTCTAACTACAAAATGAAATGTTGAAATAATAAGGTGTAAGGTTAGAGATACAATACAAATGATGCCCTGTGGCATCAGATGTGTTCAATATAGTGCATACTGAGTATTTTCCTGCTTTCAGGCAAGTCTGTAGGCTACTTTTCAGATGTGCCATGGCCGATCTTGCATATTGTAGGACTCTGTCTTATCTGATTGTCAAGCTGCTCTCGACCATAAGATGAATCAAATCACTTACTTCTTCTTTTCTGCTTTTTTCTCTTCTTCTTAGTGGGTCGTGATGTCAACAATGAGACCACTGTATATTTCTTGTCATTATCTTGAAGATGCTTGTACAAAACATCTGATGAACCTGGAGTGTAAGCAATATTATTCTGAATATACTCTGTCAATGGTGACACATAAGCTTGGTCTTTCTTAACGTCCTTTGTAACCATAGATAATTTTTCCTTGATGGGAAAAGTGACCTCCGTGTGATGAGATGGAAATTGCTTCAACAAACTAGGAGACCTACGATCTGTTGACAAATCTGACTTGGGTTCGAAATTCTGCATGTGTAATCTTTCCATTTTTTCCAACTTATTATAAATAACAGTCATTTGATTAGAATGCTTAACATTTACAACACTAATTTCCTTCGCACGACTCTCTTCAATAGTCAACAATTTGTGTTGAAGAGACATCTTATTAGAATGATTAATTTCCATCATCTTTAACCTGTTTTCCATGACATTTATTTCCTGTGCATGACTTGCTTCAATGGCATTTATCCTATTTTGAAGATTGATCTAGTTAGCTTCCATGTTTTGAATCATTTTATCACTATTCGCTTTCATGGGCATCAAGAAATTTTGCATATAATTCATCTCCTTCTCATGATTTGCTTCCACGATCGTCATTTCCTTGACATGTTTTCCTTCTAAGGCCAATAACCAGCTCTGCATAGAACCAATTTCCCTGGCATGATTTGCTATTATTTTTTCTTGATTAAGTTCCATATTCTTAATTACTTGAGCTTGATTTAGTTGTATATCCTTAACCATTTGAATCAATTTGTTAACAAGATGCTTATTGTTGTCAACATTGATTTGACAACCTGTTTCTGCTTCACCACTATTGTGGATTTGTGTTGTCGTGGTACAAGTGGATTCATCCTAAGAATTGTCTTGAAATGTCATGTTGATATTTGAGTTCTCTACAAGATCAATTTCATTATTTTGCATAATACTGAGAGCACAAGGCGAGCCACCTTGTTTTGTATATTTATCTTTAAAAGCATTGATGATGTGTTGTAAACAATACAAATACTCCTCATGACAATTTTGAAACCAATCGATAGCATCACCCTTTAAGGAATATCCAAAGAGACATATCTTGACATCTTCATGATTATATTGTGAAGGAAGACAATATCTGTTTATTATATAAGTAACTGTTATGAGATGATTTCGAGCAGTGGTTGAATCACCACCCGAGAACACAGGGATTTTTCGAATGGCCTCTTTTGGCATGTCATGAAAAGGATCACCCATGATGACTTACTTAAATGGAAAAAAAAACCAAATGGATGTTAGAGAAAGAGATCCTTGTTCAAGAAAATTCAAGAGATCCACAAGAAGCGAGCTTCTTAGCAGGAATTCTTCTAAGAAATGAAAGAATTGGAGTCGCCACTTGAACATGAACCTAATTCTAAAACAAAAGAAATAGTCAAGAGTAGTAGATGGATATAAGGGGGGGATTCTTGTCTGGGAGTAAATAGATGAATAAGTGGAGTCGCCATCCAAACAAGAAACCAACCACAATGTCTAGGTGCTAAAAGTGTAAATGATGAAATGATTAGCGATATGATGATGAAAAGATGAAGGGATGAAATGATGCCAGAAAATGTTATGTTGTGTGACGGGTTAATGAATGGTGAGGAAAGATTTAAAAGATTAGAAAATGTCGTTAATACCAAGGACATAAAAACTCTATCCCCGACAATGACGCAAAATTTGTTTGTCGCACCGCGACAACGGCTGAGATCGGGGGCTGTCACCCTGATCCCCAATCTCTCTATCTAAGCTGTCTCCTTGCAAGCTAAGGGAGGTAGACCCTAACGATAACGAAGAAGGAGAATTGGTTGAAAACCAACCAATTCAGAAGACACAGTTAGATGACCAAGTACTTGTTAAGATTAACAAGATTATATAGATTCAATTAGACTTGAAGTTTAGAACCAGTGCCTTGTGGAGTCAAAATATCCCGTTATGAAATTAAAGTCAAGTAATTGATATGTAACTGCTGCTATGAAAAATCAATCTACCACAATGATATTCGATAAAATACCCTCACAATTATGCATTAACAATGTTCGATAAAGACATGCACTTTATCATAACTTGAAATATTCCCAAAGTTGCCTTAAACAATTAATTACCAATTTCAAGTAATTATAAAACCATAATTAAAATCCATTTAACGATCATCAACCAAAGCTAAGCATAAAAATACTTTGAACCAACAATTTAAATTCGAAACAAAAAATATTATCATGAGGGTACTGTCATACATTTAAATGTTAGACATTTCAGAATTAAAATGATATTCTAAATAATTTCAATTCATAAATATATTTTCCTATAATCAAGTTTTAGATGTTAAAATTAAAATTTCTCCTTTGACTATGAAAACATTTAGATCATAAACCACTTCCAAAAGAAAAACAACTCTAAAACCAAAATCCCTAATTTTAAAAGTTAAAAATTTAATTTTTTATTTTGTTTTTATATTTTTTGAGAATTTTTTAAGGTTACAAATTTAAAACTTTTTTGCCCTTTTTGAAATCTAAAGTTAATAAAACTAAAAGAAAAATATATATACAAGTAAAGTTAAAGTTCTATCAAAATGAAGAAAAATTAATAATTTTGAAAGTACTTTATTTTTTACTCATTATTATTATTTTAAAACTTTCAAAGTATAAAAACTAAAAAAAAATCAAATCCTAGAAATAAATCAGACTTTAACACTAGCTAACTAGACAAATGATCGAATAATCTAAAAAAAAAACTCAAAAAAAAACTATAGCCAAAAAAAAAAAAATCGAAAATGTGAAATTAAAATCTAAAGTTAGAACTAAAACTAAACAAAATAAAATCTAAATTTACAAAGACTAAAGCTAAAAATCAAAATCTGAAATTGAAAACTAAAAATTGAAATCTAAACTTAAAACTGAAGTCAAATCATTCAAAATAAAACTAAAGCAAAATTAAATAAAATTTAAAATCTAAAGTTATAAAACCCAAACTAAAAATAAAAAATCAAAATATGAAATCGAAAGCAGAATTTGGATTTGCCGTAAGTTTTATTTTGCTTGAGCTTGTGCAGATGTACGGATGTATGGACGGCAGGGAGGAGCAACAGCAAAGGATGCCGCAGAAGGAGCGATGAGGCAGGGCAATGAGGGCAAGGGATGGAATGAGGATGCATGAGAGGGTGAAGTGTGGATGAGAAGTTGGGCAGCGTTAAAGAAAAATGTGATGGAGGATTACGTACAACCAGTGTACAGATAGAGGCAGCGAGATGAGTGATTGCAGATTGCGTACGAACAACGATGAAGAGCTACGGACAGAAATGGCAGTGTACAGACAACATGAAAGCAGAGTGAATGCATGAAAAAGGAGGAAAATGCAGGTAGCAAGCTAGGGCAGCGAAAAAAAAAAGAGGAGGTATGGTGTACAAGATCTTTAATTTCCTTGCCCATAAATCGACAATTTCATATCTAACATTCAGATTTCAACCAAATAATTGCACCTGCAGGCAGATCCCTCCTAGATCTGCAAACCAAACTAAATCTGAGGCCATATCTTTAAAATAAATGAAAATCTCTCAGTATAACCTGCACAAAACCAGAAACCAACAAACCCAGAAAACCAATATATGTACAAGAGAATGTTATTTTACAGATCAAAGACCCTCATGGCCAGATTCAAAGCCATTCAGCACAATTCAGAAAATAAAAATTGAGAGAGAGGCACAAGCCCAATAAAGAACCTTGCAAAAAATGGAATTTGAGATAAGCTTGGGGAATTAGATCCGGAGGGCTTTTCAGATCTTATTTCCTTGGGAGTCAGCTGGTCCAAACTAGGACTTCCCCAAACGCCCAATCTAAATGCGGAAGATTTCTGCACACTTAAAGTTAAACTATTAAATTAATAGAGAAATAGTAATAACACATAAAATTTTCAAGAGCTAGAGATAACTGTTAACTCAATCCAATTAATATTCTTACCCTAGATCTAGTAGCATAAGCAAGATACCTGTGTAATAGATTACTCTACAAGAGCCATTAATCAACAATCCATTAAAATAATCACCAACAGAATGTTAACAACAAGTTTACCATAAAATGTTGAAGAGGAACACCACCATCAAATAAAACCCCAAGGTCTTTGTTTGTATTATTCCAGAAAATATTACAGGAGAGCTTTAAGAGGGAGTGCACGATCCAGAGATCGGATGATTGAAAGACTGACAAAGACCTCTAATTTATAAGATAAAATCTCCAACGGCTCATTCGGTTGATCCATGTTAAATTAATCTCGACCGTCGAAAAATATTTAATCATCTTTTAATTTGGACCGTCAAAATTATAATTTTGAGAAAATTCGAATTTATCATTTTATTTTATTTTAATTAACTCAAAAATAATATTTTTGAGTTAATTACCTCCAAATTTTGACTTTGACTTAACCACTAAGGGCCAACGGTCCAAAATTTCTTGAAATTCTCAATATTCCCTTGGCCTGGGACCTTTAAAAATTTATTTTTTAAGGACCCACGAATTTTGCCCTTTGAAGAATTTTAACTCACCTAGGATTTAAAATTAATTAAATTTATGGCTTAGGATTTTTAATTAATTTGGCTAGAAAATTTAATCAATTGACTGAGAGGGGATTTAATTATTTTTTCAAACCCTCTTTACATAAGATAAATACATTTAGACACATAAAGGGGGAATACCCATTCGTATAGACCCTCAAATAACTACTCAATTCTGCGACTCAAAACATGATCTAGTAGACCAAGCAACTTGTAATAAAATAATCTAGCCAATTAGCTAGGATTATTCCCAAACTACTTTTACAAAGGCTCAATAGAAAACACTAGGATTCACTTAGCATCTTGATGACAAAATCCACCCTAGCTTTGGGGTGAAGCTGGAGGGAAAAACTCTGCCGATCACTTGTGTCGAGAAACACAAATGAATCAGTGAGACAAAAATCCTCCTAAGATAGAAATCGTCACCAAAATACTAGCTTTACCTAGGTTGTTGCATACATGGTGGTCTTACTTAGATTATTTACATCATAAACATGCAGAATGGGTTTACATCATTTATATAAAACTGTCGATTGATGATGAAAAATGAATGGCGTGAACACGTCGAACATGATGAATCCCCTTTAAAAAATGAGGGTGTATTGCTATGGGGTCATTGACAAAGTGTGGTCAACAAGGCCAACAAGCTTGAAAGAAAGTAGTGAACCCGTTTGGTCCCGGAGCTTTATTCTTCGATATCCCCATCACAACCTCTTCAACTTATGCAAACGATATTTCCCTCATGAGGGCATCATTTTGCTCAGCAGAGACTAGACTCGGAACACGATTTAAGATCTTGTCGATGGCTAGCAGTCTATTTTGGAATGGCTCTCTCATGAGGTTGTTATAGAAATTAGTGAGCTCTTTATCAAGGTCATTACGATCTGTTAATTTTATTCCTGCACAATCTAGAAGTGAGAAGATGGAATCGTGGTGCCTGTGTTTAACATGGATTTGTGAAAAAACTTTGTGTTTTCCCCCTCTTTAATCAAATCGATTTTGGATTTTTGTTTCCAGAGGATCTCCTCTCGCTTTTCTCGCTCCTCTAGTTGGGTTAGAGTGTCTCCCTCTTGTTGAGTGAGTTCCTTTATGCTTTCCTCGAGGATTATTCGTTGTTGGATGACTTCCATTTGGCTTTGAAATTATTGTTTTGCTTCAAATATGTTACCAAGCTCATATTTGTTCCATTTATGAATTTGATACTTGAGGGCATTTAGCCTTTGTTGGAATTTATACATTGGAGAGGGGTTGAATACCTCTATTTCTTGCCACCACTGCTTGGCTTTCTCCATAAAAAAGGGGTCTTGGAGTGAAAAACTTTAAAATCTAAAGGGATGAATTGTAGGCCCAACTTTTATGTCAAGCTCCAGAAAAATGGGCTAATGATCAGATCATGCATAGGGAAGGATAAACAAATCCAAAAAGATGTAATCTTCCATAAGGATTTTGAAATAATAAATATGTCAAGTCTACAAGCGATTTGATGCTTACCTCCTCGATGGTTGTTCCAGGTGAAGATTCCATATACTATGTCAACATCTGTGGTGAGCATGGATCATATTGTCTCTTTGAACAAGTGGGAGTCTATATCCAACCAACTAACCCCTCCCTTCTTTTTCTTCCAAGGATTTTATCATATTGAAGTTGCCTCCAATTATGCAAATATGATTGGTCATTGGCCTTTTGAGTTGAGAGAGGCAATTTAAGAAAGGAACCTTTTATGGCGAAAGGTGAGGCCCATAAACAATGTACAAACAACCCTCATCATTAGATCCTAGAGGCTGAAAACGAATCACAAGAATATGATGGAATGCAGTCAAGTCGATAAATTCAATTTCTATAGGATTCTAGAGGATTGCAAGGCCTTCAACCTGACCATTTGTATCCAGGGCTACAAATTTACAACCCTTCCAACATTTATGTAGGGAGTCCATCTTATCATTAGAGCACTTGGCTTTTTGGAGAATTAACACATTGGGTATTTTCTTTTTTATATGATCCTTTAAGAGCCTTTGCTTTCCTTTGCAGTCAATGCCCTGAATGTTCCATGAAATAATCTTCATTGAGAAAGGGATTGAGAGGAGGAAAACACCTCCATGATCAATGTAACTTTGCCTGAATTGGTTAGCAATTCCCCTACTTCTTGGATTAGTTGCTTTATGTTTTTTCTCCCTTTCTTTTTGTCTTCCTTGGGTGCTTTTGGATTATCTTCAAAAGCATGTGTGTGGACATTTAGTGCTGAACCAAATTGATTTACTTCCGTTGATGAGGGGGCCTTTCAGTTTTTCACTTTGAGGTAAGCTTGATGGATCTCTTTCATTTGCACATTAGGGATTGTTCTCAGACATTTCCACTTCCATTCATCTACCATGGTTGATAACACTAGCTCATATGTGTCCATCTCTTTAGTGTTGTCTTGCTTCAATGCTAGCTCGACATCTAACATCTTTATCTCTTTCTTAGTTAGAGCTTCCCACGTATTCTTTGGATTCTTTCACTTTTTGAAGGTTGAGTTCTATTTTAGGTCTTGTTGAAATGCTGAAGCCTTAAAGGTTTTTGTTGGTTTTGTATCCATTTTATCTGATGAAGCTAGGGATTCAAAGCTATTTTGGACTGAAGGGGCTCCCTTGAAGAAGAGGAGGGATTTTTTGGAAACCTTCTGTGTCCATAGTTGCGGATTGCATTGGAGGGACTGCTGGCCGAGTTAGAGGGAAATTTTTGATAAGATGGCCGTACTCATAGCATAGTCTGCATCTGAATGGGACGTGCTCATTATCCAAGGGATGGACCATGTCTTCATCTCGATATGAGATCTCTATAGATCTAGGTAGTAGTTGGGAGATATTCATGTAGACACATATTCCCACGTATGCTATATACCTTCTTTTCTTGGTTATTTATGAGACCTTGACAAAGGAATCGATTGCATGGTCGATGCCTTCTAAGATTTCTTCTTCCCAATATTCCTTTGGGAGAGAGTAGAACTTGATCTAGACAGGAGCAATCATGAATTTTTCTTTCATTGGGTAGCATCTCAGAGTCCAAAATCTCATGAAGAGAATAATATTTTGGAAGAAATAAGGGCCATTTTGAAAAACCCTGGTTTTATCTTCCAGGTTGGCAAAGACCACTACAAAACCCCTTTTGCTCCTACTTCAAGAATGATGTGCCCTTTTGGTTGCTATTTCTGTTTTATCCATGTCACAAGATCTCGTTTTGAAGGCCAGATCCTTACGGACTTGCATATCAGAGCGTGATCTTGCATGTGCTGGATGAATCTAGCTAATTTATCTGAGCGAAATTTGTACTTGGGGTTTTGCATAGCTTTAAAAAGACAAGGATTTTGGCTTCGCTTCTGCTAAGCAACACCTACCAACGACTGCTTTGTCTAAGAGTTCAAGGCTAGTCCACTTGCTAAGGATTAGCTTGAGGCCGATTGACGAGTTGCCATTGTAGGGATTGTTTTCACTCCAATGTTTACATCTCCAGAGACTATGTTGTAGTAAGAGAGGTTTACACACCCTCTGTGCCCCTACCACCATGAAGATATTAAAGCGACTACATAACAAAGGTCACAAACTATAAAGTAACTGGCTTAAGATGAACGAATTGATAGCAAATTGATAACGATCAACAAAAACCCTAAACAAATTAAACCCTTAATTCTAGAATCCCTCCCCTCTACTAATTTCCTTCCCATTCATACTTTAAACCTGAATTATGAATTTCTGATGAAATATATATTTTTGAATAATTTTTATTAAAATCTATTCAAGGATAAATCATTAACTTTATTTATTAAAAACTAAAAACACAAAAAAAAAAAACACAATTTATTAAAACTAAAGGATAAAAACACATAATTTATTAAAACAAAAAAAACAAAAAAAAACAAGACATAATTTATTACAACTAATGAATTATGAATTTCTCATGATATATATATATATTTTTAACAATTTTTATAAAAATCTGTTCACTACTTTCAAGAAAGGATAAATCATTAACTTCATTTATTAAAACTAAAGAATACAAAAAAGAAAACATAATTTATTAAAACTAAAGAATAAAAAAAGGAAAACATAATTTATTACAACTAAAGAAAAAAAAGAAAAGGAAAACATAAAACCTCTAAATCTCTCAAGGAAAACATAATTTATTACAACTAGAGAAAAAAAAGAAACTAAATCTCTAATTTTCCAAAAGTCATGAATGATAACCATCTGCATAATCATGGAACCTAACCTAAGAAATTCAAGAAAATAAGAAAAACATAACTGCATCAAATTTAAGAAATTCCACATGGAAGAGTATATATCTCCAAATATGTATCCACCCAACTTTTTGATGGACGCATCCGATTTTGACTGCTCGCTTAGCCTTGGTCAGGAACTGTGGGAGTCCTATCAGAGAAATCTTGCTGTCGAAGCAAAATCTCATTGGAATGCCAAAGAGTTCAATATAACACGGAGAAGGCAATTTAAAAGGGTGTTCTCTCTCAATTGAAAAGACTCTCGATTTCTTACTAGCAGTCCGGTCATTTCTCGAGAAACATACTTCCTCGAGCAGCAATTCCTGTTCGAAACCAGTTGCTGGAAGCATAATCGATCAACAAATGTTGTACAGAAGAGCACAGCAGTATTGAGCGCAAGAAACCCACATACATTTCAGTCAAGGATGCTTCTCGGGGCGGTTCCCGAAGAATTCGCAATAATTCCAGGACTCCCGAACGACTTAGCCCGCCTGTGTTTAGCCTGCGTGCCACTGTCTCAATACGGTCGCTTGAGGACCGTCTGCAAGGCCTGGAGAGCTACGCTGTACACAAAATTCCTGTTCGACCTGCGAAAGAAATGGGGGAAATCGGAAGAATTCCTCTGTTTGTTCAGAGACGACCCGTCCTTGGTTCCGGGCGAGATTTTCGACCCCCGGAGCGAGTCCTGGCGCCTAATTCCGCCCATGCCCTGCGACTCACAGAGGTACGGCCTCACCAATTTCGTATGCGTGGCCGTGGAAGGCCACCTCTACGTGATCGGGGGCTCTGTTTTTGACACCCGGAGCTTTCCCATGTACCGCCCGTCGTCTTCCGGTGCAGTGTTCCGCTACGATCCTGTACGCTCGCGGTGGGAGCGCCGCTCCAGCATGAGCCACCCCAGGGGCAGCTTCGCTTGCGGGGTCTGCAGCGACAACACCGTTGTCGTTGCTGGTGGAGGGTCTCGCCACGCGCAGTTCAGTGCGGGCGGAAACATATTGTCGTCCGTCGAAAGATATGACGTGGGGAAGGATCGCTGGTTCAAAGAAGAGGATCTTCCTAGTGTGCGGGCGGGTTGTGTTGGCTTTGTTTTCCGTGATGAATTCTGGGTTATGGGGGGCTATGGGGTTTCAAAGACGGTAGGTGGGGTTTTCCCCATCGATGAGTATTACAGGGACGGCGAGATTCTTTGCACCGGCAGCGGGAAGTGGAGGGAACTGCAGCCCATGTGGGAGGAAGGTGAGCGACGGCGCCTTGGAAGAGTTGCTGTAATGCAAGGCAAGAATGGCGAGCCACTCGGTATATTTATGCTCGAGGGAATCAAAATTTACAGGTCTGTTAGACTGCTTTGGCTTTTGAATTAAATAATCATTGGTTTAGCATTATGTTTAATTCCAAGTTTAGGCGGTATTATTATTATTATTATACACTTTAACACAGAAGTTTTACATTGGAAATGTAAACCAGAAAAACCATAAATATTTCAGTATATTCATCTTTACATTATTACATCACTCTATATATATATATTTTTTTACAGTATTACAAAACTATATATATATATATATATATATATATATTTTTTTTTTTTTTTTACAGTATTACAAAACTATATATATATATATATATATCTTTACAGTATTACAACACTATATATATGTTCATCTTTACAGTATTACAATACTATATATATTCACGTTATATATAGACATCCAAAAACTGTCAATCCATTTATCTTGGATTAGAACACAACGGTAGTTCTGTAACTAAAACTACAAAACCATGGGGTAAACAACCATGTGCAACCAAATCACTAAAAACGAAAATCATGTGCCAAAACCTGCCAAAAATGGACGCGGAAATCATGTGCAGCAGTGAATTTTCCTTTTGAAAGCTCCTCACTTCTGTTCTTCTCGGAAACCAACGAAGCAACTGCTGAACATAATTCTCCAGAAGAGAGATTGTCCTCTCCTCAAATTGAGCCTGCTGTTTGGTATACTGCACCTCGTTATTCCTTGGACACTCCCAAATTCAACTAGAGCCTATTAGATTTTTTTCATTTGTAGCCTTGTTTCTTTCCGCTTCTTCGATCTGAAAGAATTTATGTCCTAGTTGGGAAGGGGATAGATATGCCATGAAATCTGCATACCCTTCCTGTATATAAAAGGGATTCAGGTCTGCTTCTTTCTTCTTGTCACAGACACCTTAGGGTGGCTTCTAGGCCTTTTACATTGGCCTGCCATCAGAATTTTACTATCTCAGAATGCTGGGAGTCAAATGTCAGAACGATGGTCACAGGATGAAATGAAACGTTTTCCATCTTGATTCTGGCATAAAGGCTTGACTTTCATCAACTAAGCTTTGATTGCACATAATGCAGGATATGTTCTGCCAACTTCATCAATGCTTGATTTACAATCTGATCTATACCTCTGCGGGAGAATGTCTCAGCAATTGTTCTCAGATTAAGAGCATTCAGAAGCTCATTTATCTGCATATTGGAATGATGTGATGAGTTAAGGTGGGGAGGTGGAGAGGTGTTGGCGGGCACACCCATTGGCTAAACATCCTAGTGAACAATATTTTCTAGCTCCCCTCTTCTTTGTCAAGAGGATCTCCTAGAGAAAGGGACTGAGATAACTGGGAGATAATTACTTGGTTTGCTAACCAATCCATAATCGATTTGAGGATCTTCTTACACGCATAAACTTACACTCCTCAAAACAATCTATTGCTTGATGGGTCCATGTGACTTTGTATAATATTCCCTTTCTCGATCCAGTCAAAGTGGACAGAATCAATCCATGGTACTTACTGTGGTATTTTCCCATGGTATTTGTTGTCAGTTTCTGAGAAAAATAATAAAATAAGGTCTCTAGAAAGTCCATCAAGCCTATAAAAGGGGAGAGAAGCTAGGCATCTAGAATCATTATGGTTTTATCTATCTTATTGTGTTTGGGTTGAGAACTTGGCGTGGCTAGTTCTAGCATTGATCCCGGGACGAAAACTCATGGTGAATTTGTCTGGTAGATCCATCCAAGGTCCATGATTGTGCTTCAATATTGGTTTTTTGTTTTAATGAGTAGCCAAGCACGCCATCTGCAAGAGCTCAATTTTATTTTATGGGCATGTATTTTATTTTCAACTAATAATATAAATAAAGTGTTGTACTTCCAGATCTCGTTGTGTTTTGTGTTTTTATCGCAATTATTTTTAGTTGGAACACCTAGAGGTGCTAGATTTATTGCAAATTCCGGTCTTCGGGATCTTACAGTGGTATCAGAGCTCTGATACCACTGTAAGATCCCAAACCTTAATAATTTAGTCAGATCTAGCACATTTCAGTGTTCTCAATAAAATTACATTCAGTAAAAACCGTGAACATAGACGGGATCTGGAAATGCAACCTTTTATTTATATTATTAGCTGAAAATAGAATACATGCCCATACAATAAATTTGAGCTCCTGCAGATGGCATGCTTGGCTGCTCCTTAAAACAGAAAACAAACACTGAAGTACAATTGTGGACCCTGGATGGATCCACCAGACAAATTCACCATGGGGTTTTCGTCTTAGGATCAATGTTAGAACTAGCTAGGCCAAGTTCTCAACCCAAACACAATAAGATAGATAAAACCAGAATGATTCTAAATGCCTAGCTTCTCTCCCCTTTTATAGGCTTGATGGACTTTCTAGAGACCTTATTTTATTATTTTTCTCGGAAATCGACAACAAATACCATGGGCCAATACCATGGGAAAATACCATGGTAAGTACCATGGATCGGTTCTGTCCACTTTGACTGGATCAAGAAAGGGAATATTACAAATCCTCCCGACCAAAGATTGCTTGTCCTCAAGCGATCCACTTCTATCCACAACAGAAGCATTTGTACATTGACACCAGGATCCCATACAACCTGATGTATTGTTCCATCCCTCCATGTTGAATGGTTCTGAATGGATCCTTCGATACCTGGATCCCAAACAATCCTCTGACCAATCCTTCCCTTAATAGATTTACCTGGATCCCAAACAATCCTTTGGCCAATCCTGCCCTCAATGGATTCTCATGGATCCCAATTCCACCTAAATCCTGGGACCTGTGGGTTATGGTACCATTTCAACTCTCCATCGCTGCCTGCACCAAATGGTCCAAGCTGTAATTTTCCCTTGGCTATGGCTATCCTCCAAACAAGCAACCCATCAATAGAATACCAACTCATGATCTCGCAATCCATACTTGGGAAAGAATGAATATCTGCAAATCTACTATGTTGATGTTGTTCGATGCTTGATTCATGCTGCTCTACTTGGTTACCCAACATGATGTATTTGGAGAACTCTGCCTTGCTCTTCTCAATGTATAATGGTGGGTTGTTGGTGTTGCAAGCCTTATCTATGTATTCCTGTAAAGCGCTGCTATGAAACTCCCAATTGTACTTCTCATGCGGCCTTGTGAGGGACTTGAGTTGTTCCTCAATACTAGACAACTTGGTTGATGATTTGACACATACCCCTATGAGTTCCTCAATTTTTCTGTTCTCTTGTAAGATAGTGTCTCGGACCGTCGAGACTCTTTGCTTCAACAACATAAGATCTGTCTTGAAATGCATGATCCTTTCCCGAAAGTCTTTCACTGGCAATTCTAGTGCCCTACTAAATGTCTCTGTATTTGACTGCACTGGATGCCCCACGAGCACAGCTTCAACTTGAGCCTTTCACCAACTCTCTAGGAATGGTTCATTTTGCACATTATGTTTGTCATGTTGGCCTGCATGATCATGCCCATCATATCGGTTCATTACTACTGGCTTATTTGATTCTCCTTGGGTGTATTCGTCCTGGACCTCTTTACATGTGAGGATAAGTTGTCCATCCTCTTTGGTTGTCAAGCATGGATGTACTGGTGGACTGCTGTCTATACCTGATTGCCCGTACTCTTTATGGATGTCCTCCGTTGTATTTATAGATTCAAATAACACGTCATAAGGAGGAATTGCATCCTTCCTTTCGTCATGTACTTTGTCAAGCTGACTAATCAGCTTGTCCTGCAAGTTTCTCTGAAGAGCATGGTGTTGCTGCTCACCATTTGTACTTGACTACTTAGATCCTTCATAGGTCCTCTCCTGAAAACCAAAAAACCCATCTATGGATGAATCCCCATGATCTGAAGAAGTCTCTAATTTTTCTATCCTTGTCGCCTCCTTATCATCTGGACATGAATGGTCAAGTGCCCAAACTCCCTTGCATACAAAGCATAAGCCTTTCCTCCTTAGTTCATTCTTGCTGTCTCCACAAATACTTGTTAGTTCATCCTTGGTTAAGTTCTAAGTAGTTTGATGCTCTGTTTTATCAACCCCTCAGCTAGTTCATAAGCAGTAGGTGATACAATTAACTCCTTCCTCCAAATGGCCAACAATTTGGATCTCAATGTTCGCAGATGGCCCTATCTTCTCCGAAGATCGGAGACATGATATCTTGCATGTCTGTTCTGATGAAGTTTGGATGAGACGTTGTAATTCTAGTGCAAAAGTATTGAAGCATTTGAAGGATTAAGTCATCACACTCTAAATCTAGCATAAGTATACCAAATCTGAATTTCGCCATGCATTCCAAAATTCTGCGCTTCTGAAAAAAATAAGAAGGGTGGTGTTGTCTAACCCTTGGAGTGCTTCCATCATTACCCGAAAAGTCGTCCTCATGATGTCATCATTGTAGGGCAGTAGCGGTGCTGTTAAGGCTATGATTTTACTGAGACGAGGTGACTGTGAGTCTAACCTTTTCACAAGAATGCTCCAAGAACCTAGGTTGTATCAAAGCAAGCATGGGTGGCTTCAAGGCCCAACTTGACCCTTCCCACTCTGATTTCTCTATCAAGCTCAAAGCCATATTTAATGTGTCTAGCTGTAGGAGGACATCTTCTAACTTTGTATCCTGCAATTTGGATCCAAGTTCGAAGAGACACTTGCTTGTTACATCTTCCTTCCGAATATCTTTTGACTGCTGAAGGATAACATGGACCTTTCGAGAGAAAGGCCTATTGTTCTGCTCTTGCTTCTGATTTGTATGTTGTTGCCATCTGTGATCCATAGAAGTATTGTAGCCCATATAATCGAGTGATGTATCATTATGTTGATTCTTGTGGCGTTTCCAAAAGTAAAATGATGACATTGTTGTTTGGCATCAATGGATCTCAATACAAATTTACAAATAACCATAATGTTGGTTGGTGATGCCACCATGCAATAGTCACTGCTTTCATTCACCCATTTATAGATCAATTCTGGGTCAATAGTACAAATATGTGCAATTGCTGAAGTGAGTTCTGCTTTCAGCCTTGCATTTTCAGCCTCCATTTTTCTTGTTCCAACAGTTTCATCACTAGCACACCCTTCATCAATCATCTGGAGTTCATATTCCTCTTCTTTTGTGACTAAATGATAGTTATTGTTAGAGCAGATTGCATTTTTCACCTGCTGATTATGATCACCCTTAGGCAACAGTCCTACTAAGGCTTCTGTAGCCAAGCACTTCAAATTGCCGACATTGATGTTGATCATTTTTGTGTCAGAAGGTACTAATTAACATCAACCTTCCTTGGTTTGTCAGCTGCTAGGGCCTCCTGAGGAATATATGCAAGAAGATGTTTTAAAAAGTGTTCATGTACTTCAGTTTCTCTTGTTTTAGTCATATTTTCAATACCCTAGCCTGCTTGCCTTACATGCAATTTTGTCAAAGTCCTTTGATGTTTCTGTCTGGCAAAAATGAGAAAATTTAAGTAATCTGTGGCTGCCTACTTCAATTTTTGGCATGTGGCTTCTGTCATGCATATGATGCATAGGACTCAGTTCGGACATTGTATTATGAGGTCTGAGTGAAGCTGATAATTTGTTCCCCACATAGTCCCTACAAAGAGCATAACCAACCTCTGCTCTGATATGTCTGTCACCATAACTGCCAATTGCTGGAATTCTGAGATGTGGGACTTTGGTGTCCCGGTCAAGGTGAGTTGTGCTAGCTCTCGAAAGTGTATATCAGGATCCTCTTGGTCAAAACAATATATCAATCTTTGAGTGAAGTCCACATATGAGGTTATGCTGGAGTGCCCTAAGGTGACCAATCCATGGTATCACCTTAATCGTTGCCGAACTCGAATTCGAACCCGAACTGTGTGACATAGCCCGGATAGATTAACCTGGTCAAGTATCTGTTGGAAAGTGTAACTAGGTTTGGTCTTCAAATTGACTATGTAATTATGTATTTATGAATGAAGAAGACAAAGATAATAAAATATATTTTTGGTGTGCTTGCTTCATGGGTTTCATGAGCAAGGTTTTATTATAGGTCAAAAGACTTCTTCTTGATGTCTTTTAGGATTTGTCATCTTGTCATAAATGTACTACTTAAGAGTCATGTTTATGAAGAGTCAAGTCACACTTGTATGCCTCAATATCTTGTCACATAAGCCTTGAAGTCATGGCTCAGAATATGGCTCAAGTTCAGCGTTGAAGTGACCCCACAAGTCGGCTCAGAAGTAGGCCTTCATGTCATCTCAAAAAGGAGATTTGTCCTGTATATATAAGGAATGGTCTGTGGTTCATTTCGAGCAAGAACTTTGGACTGGTCTGAGGCAGAAATGCGAAGAAAAGGGTGAGATATCTACGGATATAAAGATCAACAAGAAGTGTGAAGTAAGTGTTGCGTTCAAGGGTGAAGGAGGGACTGAAGGTAAGTGCGGATATAGGACTACACTCAATCGTAAAGAAGGACTGTGTCATAGTGCGGATTCAGGACTGCGTTCAAGCAAGAAGAAGGACGGTGTTATAGTACCAATAGAATCTGCGGTCAACATGAAGAAGGACTGTGTTAAGATGCGAGATTAACACAGAGTATAGTGCGAAGAAAGGATTGAGTGAAACAGTTAGAACCAGATTATGAAAAGAACTATATAACGACATCTTCATAATATAGGATGGATTGTTCCATAGAAGGAGAACAAGACAAGTATGTACAGTCAACAAGGTAAAGCATAAGGTGAGACAGCCTATGACACAGTGCTCATATCAAGCAAGGATCTCATACATCCGGAGAAGAAAGAAAACAAGTAGAGACTGAGATCTCTAGTCTTGGTGTAGAAAGGTGCAGAATAGTGCAGTACGGTGCAGGAAAGAAGGATCGGCTCAAGGAGTCAATGAAGAAGCAGTGACAAGGTCTTGGAGGCATAAATAGGTCAAGGGTCTGAGTCGTGGTCATGGTACTTGTCAACTGAAAGTCTATAAGAAGAATTTCTCGTGGGTTTTCCTCTCCAAGAGGGAGAGGTTTTGGCCCTGGCTTGAAGAGCCTAAATTTGTGTCTCTTGTGTTTTTGATAATTGACTTGATGAAAGGTATAATAAGCTAAGAAGAGAAAACATAAGTACAATAAGTAAGCTCACAAGTAATTATGAAGAAGAGTATTTGAATTAAACACTGCCCTTCCAAGTTCTCAACAGTGTCAACAGTGTGCTAGAACTATTTGTAGTTCACTTTGAGATCTTCCATGTACCTCTATATACATGTAATTATGAATACCTCCCTAGTTAAGAGGGAGTGTTGAAGAATGTCGGTCTTCATAATTGTACTTGATCCATGATGTAAAATATTTGTCAAAAGATATTTTTTATTATTATTTAAATTGACTTATTAAAGCATGGGTTTCATGCTTGGGTCAATGATTCATAGGTCATAGCACCCATTGTGTGCTTTAGGATTTTTTTTAATTAAGTCAAAGTCAATTATTTTATTATTCCTCCCCCATCAAGTCGGCCTCCAACAAAATTGACAAGTCGGTTACTCCTAATATACATGTTGGCTCAATTCCAGGAAGAAACACTATAAATACCAAGGTGAACTCGACCTGAAGCAGAGATGAATTCAAATAGATTTCAGTGCAAAAAAGTGAAGAGAAGGTTCGATCTGTGGTTCATACAAGACAAGAAGGTAATCTAAAGAGGGAAGATTGTCAAATGCTAGCCACAGGCAGAGAATACTTGCAAAATGGTAACTACAATAGGCTGAGAATTGTAGGAGCATAGTAGGACGAAAATTACAGGAATAAAGATGACCTAAAGTTGCAGAAGCATAGAGAGCCGAAATTGCAAAAGGATGAAGTTTGCAAGAAGATAAGGAAACCGAAACTTGAGATAGCATTTGTCATCATGGGAGGTTGACTTGATGGGTGAAAGAAATTTTGTGTCATGATAACTCCTGGTCTATCTCACTGTGATTTGAATCTACTGAAGGAAGAGTTCTTGACTGGGTTTTCCCCTACCTAGGGGTTTTGCCCTAGTTGAGCGCCTATATCTTGTGTTCGCTTGTGTTTTTGTGCTTTGGCAATTGTCTTGATGATAATAATATAATAACAAAGAAGAAGAAGAAATACTTAATCACAAGAAATTGTCAAGTAATAAAGAAAACAAATTAATAAGAAGCCCTATCAGTATTGCCCTAGATTTCTCAACAGAGATGATCCTCTTCATCATGATTTTAGAGGCCCTCTACCAAAATTCTAGCACAAGAGGCCTCAACGCTAACCTTGGAGAGCACTTCGCATGCATGACATCATCCCTACGTGGGCTAGAGAGGTAAAATAATTATTTGTTAAGCTATCATGGTTGGCTTGTAACCATGGGTGGGTTACTTCGCATTTTAGACATGCTAGAGGGGCTTGTACATTTGTAATTTGACCTCATAGGTCTTGTATATATTAGGGAGACCTCATTTGAGATCTCACCGTCACTTCTTGGGATTTCAGACCTCATTAGAGATTTCATACTGCAATTTGAGGAAATTTTTAGATGGTTATGGGATGCACTTTGATGTTTGGATCTTTATTGCTACCTTTTGGAGCTTCTAATGTAAGTGTTTCTTTATGGTGAAATTATCTTGCAAATAATGTCTAATGCATGGAATTTGTTCTCATGATAAGAATTCGCACTTTGTTTTATTGAATATCTTTCAAAATTATAATCTTGGGAAGTTTTGCATGTGTTACTCATTGATGATGTAGAAAGAATGTTCCTAGTGGATTATGATTGCATTTAATCAATGAAACTCCATTAACTAATGCTAAAGAAGGCAACTGTTGAAAGGGTTAACTAGGGCTTCCTTTTTTAGCCTCCTTGAAAGTCAATTTAGCCAATTATAAGCACCCATGACTCCATACTCCCGATGGTCTAGGCACTAATCAAGTCCCTTGGTGGTCCAACACAAATTTAAACCATAAAGTTTCCTTCTTTTCCTTCTAAAAATTCATCCCTTTAAGGATAAGGAGGCCATCTAGGGCTTGGTGTGAAATCTCTTGGAGGAGGAATTTTTTAATTTAGTTTGGATAGAACTATTTCTTTGCGTCTCCTCTAAAGGACTTCAAATTTTGGTGGAATTCCCACGATGGATTCTCCATAAATTTTGATGCCCGAGTTTTCACATTAAGAGGGAACCCTAGAAGCTAAACCTTCAACTTAGGGATTCTCTGAAGGTAAATTCTTTAGTACTTGGGTGAAGTAAACCATGCATTGCCTTTTCTCTTACCTACCTTGACCTTGGATGCGCATATATCTCGTGAGAAGTCTCAACCCTAGGTCTTGCGTGGTCATTTCAAAAGGGGTTTTTCGTGGAAAGTATTTCCATTGAATGAGTTGCCTTACCTCATTTCAAACCTATCACAAAGATAATTATTAAAAGTGAGTAGTACTAGGACTCCTCCCGTGGGTGAAATCCGAGAAGCGTAGGGGAATGAGGCTGTGGTGACAGTGAGCCTTTGTCCCAAGTGTTGTTGTGCCCTCTAGCTTTTGCCTCTTCACAAGGCCTGCTAGTTTGTGAAGCAACAGTGTGAAAGAACCAAAGGTCGTTTGAGGGAGTATGCAAAGGTATAAACATTTATGAGAGCCACCTACAGGACAATGTCAATGTTGGAGAAAGTGGAGAGTTGAGATGTTACTAAGCAATGAAAGTGATATGTGCAACCATCTTCAGTGAGCATGTAAGGGTTAGTGCGAGAGTCATAGTTAGTGAATCATGCAAACTGGTCACATTGCACAACATTATGTCATGGAAATGAGGGCCAATAGCGAAGGGGGCAGCACATTGTTCTGATACCAACAAAGACTAAGCATCTTCTTTTACCCAACTGAACAGTATGGGTGGGGATGAAAAGTGATCGGCCAAGCCAGCTCATTGACAAGGGCATCTAGGGACCAAATTCTTCTGATTGTCATTGTCCATAATCAGCTGAACCACGTGATTTGTAGTTTGGCAATTGTGAGTAAAGATCTTTGCACGAGTTGAAAGAGTTGAATGATGAGTTGTGAGTACTAGCTGTGAATCTAGTTCAATGGGATTCTCCACAACAATCACATCCTCGTGAGGTATGGTATATGTAGCTAACTCGGAGAATAAAGTTGTAGCAGAGCATGTGTTGTGAAGTGCACAACAATATGTTGTATTGTGAGAGGTCATTTTGTGAAAACGACAGTACTGAACACTGTGGGATTGTGAAGGCAGAGCAGTGAGAGTGGTTGTTGGATTAGGAGATAGACAATACTAGAATGAAAGTCAAAAGGATTTGTACCCAACTTCTTTTCAAAGGAAAAAGCATTTTGAAACGCCAAGGAAAGAGACATACTATGGACTAGGGTGACTTCTTTACATAGCTAAAGTAATAAACTAGAATTAAACTTTATAACATGTACATGTTCAGGATCTGAAATGGATAGTTGCACCTGGGGTTTGTAGAAGACCTCAATGTATTGGTGCATTGTTTAGCTAGAAAAATGTTGCAACTGAAGCCACTTTGCACATAATTCTTCATTGTATCCAACTGGATAGAAATACTCATGAGGAGTTATGCAGAAATCATTCCAACCTGTTATAACATAGTCGTGTGGGTCCATGCAGATCATGTTTTTTCATTTAATGTTATGGGCAGATAACTATAGAAAACAAGGAAAACTAGATGATTAACTGATCTCGTTCGTATTATTGTTCCCACACTTCACTTGGTGGGTTAGTCTTTGACTCTAGTCTGGTAGCACCTCCATTGAAGCCTTGGGGTTTAGGAAGGGCACTATTGAAGGAGTCAAGCCTGATGCCTAGGTAGCTATCGGTCTGTCTTAAAATTGGGCCACTAGGAGAAGGGTTCAATTCCATGCGATTATATCTTGTTCCATAGTACAGCAGAGCAACTGGGAGTGGGAGTGGAAGTGAGAGAGCATAACAAAAGGAGTTAATGTTCTATGGCATCCTATCAAGCCACGAGTCTCAGGTGACTCCATACAGAGTGTCTTATCCTTTGTATTTGCATTATTTCCATTCCAAACAACAACAAAAGCAGTGCAACCTCACAATCTAGCTAGGTTTTCTCTGTTGGAAAATCAAGGTCTTTGAGGATTAATATTGATTTTCGTTACTTGATAATTACTTGTAAACTTTGTTGGCTTCTTATTAAATTCTTTGTGTTCTTTTACTTCATCAAGCAATTACCAAAATATACACATGAAGATCACAAGAGACAATAAACACAAGATATAGGCTCCATGCCAGGGAAAAACCCCACAATTGGGGAAAACCCAAACAATCCTCTTCTTATAGAATCAGATCAAATGAGATATCCAAGACCAAGACAACTACCTCCATAAGATCCCCAAGTCAGCCCTCCAGTCTCAGTCATGATTCGTCTTCAATAAGATCATTTGCTCTGTCACATGATGCTTTGTCCCAGATAGTGCTCTCATTCTAGTCCTCTTCTGCCTTTCATAAAACAGCCATTACCTTGCTTCTTCAGTTTGTAAAGCATCAGAGAAACTCACATAGAGTTGCAGACTTCTAGCTTCAGAAAACTTGTGTCCTTTCATCCTGAGTAACTCGCATTCCTTTCAGATTGTATTCCACAGGAAATTCACATATATTGCTTCAAGACTTCAGTGAAATCATTTGAGAACTTCAACGAATTTTTGTCACTGAAATTCGCACTTTCTTTCCACAGAAAAACTCAATGAACTTTTGATCTCTTTGGTGGAGGATTTACGCCAATATATAGTTGTTTGTCACTATGAAGGGTCATGCCTGTTCAGCATGCCGACCTGAACATCTGTAGAGCCGACTTGGTCTTATGGAGGACAATTTGACTCTTTTACTAAAACAAAAATTATTTTCCTTTTTTTACAAAGAGTCCAAAAGGACTTTTACTCAAATTTAATTCTTTGACTAAATCAAAACCTAGAAGCATGGAGAACATGCTTAACTAAATAAAGAATAATAATATAAATCTTTTTCTTCTTTTCGCTTTAGTTACAAGTAAAAACATAAATATGAAGGTCGAACCTAGATACTTTTCCAACATTCTCATGTAAGGGTTTCCCAGAGAATATCCTTGTGTTCATTGTGGTTGTTATGTAATTGTATTTTATTTCTTTCTATTTTCCGCATTTTATCTATTTTGTGCATAAACTGCAAATCAACAATTTAGAAATATGGAATCTAAAGGAACTTAACATTCATAGTATAGATTTCAATTTATATTTATCAAATGTGTTGTGATGAATTATCTAGTGTAATATCCATGGTAGTTTGTGATGTCTCTAGGTAATTTTTTCCCTTGGGATTTTATTCTTGTCTAAGGTTTTCAGCAAATCATGAAAGCATTATATATCATAATAGCAGTGCACATTCATCCACCCATATAACAGTAGGTATCCTTCTATATAATGTACTAATGGTATAAAAGATATTTAACAGCCATATGTTTCTTCAACAAACCACTATAACTTAGGACAAACTGTTAATTTGGCAGCTCGGGGACAAATTCCCTCCTTTGGACAATCTTCCTCATCCAGAGAAAACCCTCTTTGCCCTTGGAAGAATTTAATTTGATCAATGAAAAATATATTTTTAATATGAAAACCCACAAGGACACAAAAATTCAGGTTGGCCTAAAGACTAAATTGGGTCTCCAAAATCACATAAATACAAGTCAAGTCAACCTCATTTGGAGACACATCACACACACATCTTCTTCTCTTGGAGGTTCATACAAGTCTGAAATTGCAGGTCTTCTTTCACACGTGCGAGTAGGAGAGAGAAAATTTCAGAAAGGTCAAATCTGTCTTTAACAAACCTTTGACCAGCGTTGACTTTTTGGTGTTTGGGCATACTTTGACTTGGTTTGACTTCAGTTTTGGATCCGTTCTTGGAGGCCACATTCTTTGGCAAAAAGATCAAGATTTTCTGGGATGCTTACCTTCTATTGACCGCAGGCTTTGACTGAAATTTGAGCATGGACCTTTCTCTCTGTTTTGACCAAGTTTGACCGAGTTGTTTGGGACTGTTCTTAACTCAGGTTTGACCAGCAAGGAAGGCCGAGTATTTTGACTGTTGACTGTTGACCAAGCTCTTTTGGAGGAGTTTGACCATTGACTTAAGGACTGGTTAGGGCATCTTTGACTGCTATTAACTTTGACAGAAATGCAGATTTTACTTGATTTTTACTTGACCAGATTTGACTTTGGAGCTCATCTACTGGATAATCATATTGGTTGGTTGATCTCTTGGATAGTAAAAGAATTGACTTTGACTCTTTTGTTGTTGAATGGAATCATTGTATCTCTGTGTCGAACATTTTATGACAATCTAATAAGAAGAAAAATTTGAAAGGGTTTTCCCCCTTGTGGGGTTTTTCCCTGGTCTTCGACCAAATCTTGTATTTCTTATTGCTCTTGATTGTCTTATATTGTAAAATGCATTTACCATTCTATCTACCATTGTTATTTGTTACTGGAAGATTAAATTGATTTGAAAGTGATTACTAATTGAATAAAAGAATTGAGCTAAAGCGATTGTAACAACATAGAACAGTGGAAAATTAACACTAACTATCCAATGAACAATAGACCTATGCGACCAATAATCCGCCAATATAATTCCAACTGTAATATCAGTATTCACTAGATCAATTTTCTAACTGTAATCCACCAATAACAATTACACTAGCACTATCCAATTATGTTGTCCTCTATTAACTAACAACTCACTGTTATGGACTGTAAATCCTCCAGGCACTCTGGTATTGTGCTACAATTTTTAGTTGGAACTTTACTGCCCCCACAGACTTTGCACTGTCAAGTAAAGCTTGTGACAGATCAGATTATCTTGCATATTTGTTGTGTTGTCTAACCACTATCTCTGCTAGTTGTGTTCATACCTTAATTCAATCTGTGTTGGTCAAGTTACTTCCGCTGGTCCACTGCCCTGACTAAATGTTGCATCAGGGAGTTGTTGTCTTGGAGGGTGCTCTGTTATTCTAAATTCGGGCTTGTTCTGTTGTAGATTGGCCTTTCAAGGCCCAGCCTGATTCCTAATGACTGGAGAAAGCATTCGCTAGCTCAGGAAAGGGGTCAGAGGCTATGTCACTGCCCTAAGTATTCTCAGGGAGAAGGGTTGACCTCAATCAATGCCCCAAAGGTCTTCACTACCTCTCCACTCTTCAACGCAGTCCAAAGTGCTCTGAATTTCCCTATCCGAGCCACAGAAGGAACCTCCTCTTAACCAAGTAGAGACCCTGTTGTCCAAGAATAATTACAGTCAGGTGTTGCAGAGGAGATCTTAACTGCTTAGAGTCTCCTTGACCAGAATTCAGTGATTAGACCAACCACAGAAAACTTCTCTTAGCTTGCCCAAGCTAGATATGAGACATCTCAAGGTCTCGTGCTGCGATAAATTCTCCTTTGCCGAAACCAAAGGAAGAAATGCCTCAGAGAAGAGTTATGCCAAACAGATTTAGAGAAATTGATAGGGACTAGCTAGGGTGGGATCATCACCACCGAAACTAATCAAAGAAGAATGGGTCTTGAAACCCTCAAAGCCTCAGCTCACATACAAAAATATCTAATCCACAATGATGAGAAAAATGATTTTATCTCTCTCTTATTTAGAGATTCCTTATGGGGTCTCTCCTTATTTTAGTGAGAGGGGTTACAAGTTTGGCCCCAAATTCTGGGTGTTTGCCCCAGCTACCCCAAATTTACCCAATGCTGCCCAAAACAATGGATAATGGGTTTCCCCCTTTATCAACGACTATCGCCTACAGGGTTGGATAGGCTACTTTGTCCTCCCTTGGGCGGTTAATCAATGGGGAACATTACATTCCCCCCTTTCCTGTTGAGAATTTGGAGGGTTGTAGGTCAATACAAATTCTCTTCTTGATAATTACTGTGAGCTTACTTGAGATTCTTATGTCTTCTCTTCTTTATATTATTTAGTCTTTCATCAAGTTAATTATCAAAATACACAAGACACAAAGTTAGGCTCCTAGAGCCAAGGCAAGACCTCTCCCTTTTGGAGAGGAAAACCCACGAGAAATTCTTCTTATAGATCTTCAAATGACAAGTACCATGACCCAAACTTAGATCCTTGACCTATGAACGTCTCCAAGATCTTGTTACTGCTTCTTTTGCTGCCTTTAATGTTGATCCTTCTTTTCTGGGCTGCCTTGCACTGAGTTTATCTTTAAAACCTACTTCTCAATGATTCTGATATTGAATACTTGATCATTCGAGATCTTATTCTTTACTTGGTAGATTCTTGAATCTCCTTTACTTGAGGAGTAGTATTTTTATTGTAGGAAGGTAAATCACAGATTTACCTTCCTTACTTTATACTTCAGAATTCATCATAACCCTTACGCTGATATCTTAGTCCTGATGATGTCACATTGTATTATATAATGTATTGCTCCCATACTTTGGACTAGATGTAATTTGACCGCAATCTTTCCAGAATTGACTGCAGTTTTATTTTGATTAGTCCGCATCCTTTTGGAACCCATACTTGTATAACCATATATACTTATGTATTATATCCATATACGAATCCGCATTTGTCATTGTAGTATGACCGCAATCCTTCCTGAATGCAAGTCTATATTCAGAACCATCCGTAACTATATATCCTGAATTATCCGCACTCCTGTCATGTATTACCAGCACTGCCCTTCATTTATTATCTGCACCATATATTGTTTATTATCTGCACCTTTTATTACTGCTATCGTTATCTCTTTATAATCCACACTAAACCATTCTGAATTCCGCACTTGAATATCTTCTGATATTAGAAGTAATTCAATGTAATCCGCACTTAATTGCCTTTCAAATGATTCGTAAGACAATCATATTTATATATGGGTTGTCTCACAGTTTTTGGGCCGAACTTCCAGCAAGATAGTAGGTCGACTTCATCGCTGATTGTAGGCCGACATGAAGGACAATTAAGTCAACGATTATAATGGTATCTTCTTGCATCTTCCAGGAGCCATTTCTTCACGGTATATAGCCAAGATCTTGGAGCATATTTTGTTGACGGTACTCTTCAAGAATATGACTCTTAAATACATTTATATCTAGATGACAAATCCTAATAGACATCAAGAAGAAGTCTATAAACCTATAATAAAATCTTGCTCATGAAACCCATGAAGTAACATAAAAATACATTTTATTATCTGTGTCTTCTACTTTACATAAAATACATAATTACATAGTCAATATGAAGACCAACCTAGTTACACTTTTCAACACTCCCTCTTAACTAGGGAGGTATTCATACAGGTACATGGTCACTTTCAAACTGAAGAATCTCATAAGAAGAACTGGATTGGTAATCGCATCTGTATAGCATCATATCAACCAGCATTGTCCTAGTGTGCAAGGCCTTGACTAACAACCCCATCTCTCAACGAGACAATGGGCTACAATGCTAGCAAGACACATGACTTACAGACACCATCGTCATTGTCTCTCCAAGGTACATACTCCACCCGGGTGTTCCCAAAGTATGACCTTCTTGGACTATTCTTCTCTTGGGTAGCTAGCCCTCAAAGAATATCGGTCCCCAACTACTCTTATCTTGAATGCCCTAATACTTTCTCAAAAAGTATCGAATGCCAGATGATTACCCAATCCTCCATTCTGTCTTCCCAAGTGAAGATCATAATGATGTGTCTATCTCTCCCTCTCAACCAGGGAGGACCTATTCCACAAGGGAATGTACTCATTCCCATACAAGGAATGTACCTAAGCTCATTCTTAGGAATTACCAAGTTTCTTCCAAGTAAGAAACTTACCATCATGCTCCCTTTTAATCAGGGACCTCCAGCAGCAATGGTGAGACACCCAGCTACTCATGAAGAATTCCTGTCCTCGATGTCATGGATTTCGATATTGAGGAATGTTCAACTTTTTAGCTTCATGGGGCACAAATCATCCATCACTTTCATCCTAAGTCATGTCAGCTGTCAGAAAGTGATTCATCAGACTTCCTTATCTGGTCCACTGTTAAGCCAAGTTGTTTTCCTTCAAATCATCTCCCAGGATCATACATCCTTTATCATGATTAGCAGCCCTGCACAAGTTCATTCAGATAAACATATACATATGAAATTTTAAGACAAAAGTTATCTCAACCATGACATCTTCCTGTAGACATCGGCATCCTTCATACAAATTGACACATCTCCTAATGATATGTCTTTCCAAGAGTCTTCTTCTTTACCAGACTTTCGTCAAAGTCTACATATCTTTCCAGGAGATCTCCTAGTCACATCTTCTTGGCCTCTGGATAATAACTGCCTCTTGACATGGTTGCATTTCATGATCTCTTCCTCTTTGCACACTCTTGATTCCCAGGAACATACAACTTTTCTAGTTTCTCGTTCATATACAACCACCTCATATTGCATGAGGACATATTATGTTGATTTCATCTGTCCGTGCATTGAGAGATACTCCTCAATAGATCATACTTCTAAGTACAGAATTCCATTACCTGCAACCATTACTTCACAGCATCCAATGTCAGCATATAAATATATACATACCTCATACCCTTTTCCCTTGAGTCATCTTGTAGTAATTTCTCGAGAATGAAGAGCTTCATTGCCTTGGCTTGCTTCATCAATATGTCATCACATAGGTTTTTCTTTGAGCTGATTCACCAGGAGCTCCTACCATGCTTCAATTAGGATGCTACATTGCCTCTCATCATACAATCAACAGAAATCACTTAAAAGTTAAAGGAGAAGATGATCTCAATCGTAGTGGAGATGCCTTGCTTCTTTCTTAGATTTCTTTGCATCGAGTTCTTTTTAGAGACATGGGCTTCTTCCCTATTTCTCTTGTCCTTTTCAAAATCAGGACAATCTATTTTATAATGTCCAAGTTCATCATATCCAAGGCATCGTGCTTTGGCCACATTTCTTCTTTTACTCGGAGGACCAAAACTTACCGAATCTTCCTCCTCTTTTTTTTTGGACATGGCTGCAAAGGCTTGATTCCTTTACTTGATCCTGTAACCGCTTTGACTTTCAATCTTGTTTCCTCTATTTATATAGAGACCCTAAATTGTGGAATGGTGTGACTTTTATCTTCCCGTATGATTGTGAAGTGAAACTTTCCCATTCTTATCATAGAGCTTTTAGCACCATTGAAGTCTTCTCCTAGTTCCTACGGTTGATTAGAGAGATTGCTTCTCCTACAATACTCATAGAGAATAGCTCTACTAATTTCTTATATACTCCTTTTGATGATTTTAGATTTGGTACATAGGAGATAATAGAGTCTTTTGTGGATTCTATAAGAATCCTTTGGGCTCTTGTATCTCCCTTCATGAATTTGGCATGACTTGATTGCCCTTGTCTTCTATGGAAAGTTTGAAACCCCAAACAATTTGTTTCTTTCTTTTCAAAGGAGACATTTTAATAGATTCATATAAAGTCATAGATATACTTACTTGAGCAGATGCCTTTCTTCTATCAGCTTGATTACCTTGACGATGGTTGAAGCTTCCTTTGAATGGTGATTGATGAGGATATTCTGCTGCTTCCTTCAAAGATCAAGGATGATAGGTAACTTGCCTTGAAGCTTTTGATGGCAATAATTTGAGATAGCAATGATCTGCTGCCACATTTAAGATGGTTCTATTGACCACACTTTATCAACAACTCCATAGCAGTACACCCCCATTTTTTCAAATGGGACTCATCATGTTCGAGGTTCACGCCATTCAGATTTTATCACCAGTCGGCAGTTTTATAAACAATGTAAAACCATTCTACATGTTTATGATGTAAATGATCTAAGTAAGACCATCATGTATGTAACAACCTAGGTAAGCCTAGTATGTTGGTGACGATTTCTATCCTAGGAGGTTTTTTGTCTCACTGATTTGCTTGTGTTTTTCGACACAAGTGATTGACAGAGTTTTCCCCTCCAGCATCACCCCAAAGCTAGGGTGGATTTTGTCATCAAGATGCTAAGTGAGTCCTAGTGTTTTCTATCGAGTCTTTGTAAAAGTAGTTTAGGAATAATCCTAGCTAAATGGCTAGATTATTTTATTACAAGCTACTTGGTCTACTAGATCATGTTTTGAGCCACAGAATTGGGTCGCTATTTGAGGGTCTATACGAATGGGTATTCCCCCTTCATGTATCTAAATGTATTTATCTTATGTAAAGAGGGTTGGAAAAAAAATTAAATCCCCTCTCAGTCAATTAATTAAATTTTCTGGCCAAATTAATTAAAAATCCTAAAGCCAAAAATTTAATTAATTTTAAGTCCTAGGCGAGTTAAAATTCTTCAAAGGCAAAATTCGTTGGTCCTTAAAAAATGAATTTTTAAAGGTCCCAGGCCAAGGGAATATTGAGAATATCAAGAAATTTTGGACCCTTGGACCTAGGTGGTTAAGTCAAAGTCAAAGTCAAAATTTTGAGGTAATTAACTCAAAAATATTATTTTTGAGTTAATTAAAAATAAATTAAATGTTAATTCGAATTTCCCCAAAATTATAATTTCGACGGTCCAGATTAAAAGATGATCAAATCTTTTCGACGGTCGAGATTATTTTGACATGGATCAACCAAACTAGCCGTTGGAGATTTTATCTTATAAATTAGAGGGCTTGGTATGCCATTTGCATCCGATCTTTGAATCGTGCACTTGTTCTTAGAAGGTCTTGTGATTTTTTGATGAATACTTTGGGGTTACAAACTTTGGTGTTCCTTTTCCAGATCTATGTGGTGATGTTGTCTCTAAACTTTGCTACTTCTATTGGCTTTTGATGGTTGATGGCCTTTATGGATTAATCTGCATACATGTATCTTGTGCAGTTTTCTGGGTTACTAAAATTGCATTTTGATTTAACGGAAAGATTAGTTATCTGTTTTTCTGAAAGGTCTCATGTTTATTTTTTAATCTCTATCAATCTAAATTTCAGATCTAAGTGTGCAAAGATAGTTTTTTTTAAAGGTTTGGGCGTTTGGGGAAGTCTTCAGTTAGACCAGCAGACTCTCAGATTTCATAAATTTGAAAAAGCTCATTGTTTCCTAATTCCCAAGTTTATCTTACGGAATTTTGTTTTTACAGGATCTTCTCGGGCTTGTGCCTCTCATAATTCCTCTTTTATTTATTGTGCGAAAATGGTTTTAAATCTGGCCATGAGGGCCTCTAATCTGTAAATTAGCATTGTAAATTTGCAAATATTTTCTAGGGTGTAAGGGTTTATTTTTGTGCATAGTTTTGGATCTGTTCTAGTTTTTTGCAGGTTTGCAGGGGGATTCTCAGATATTTTTTTAGATTTGGCCTCAAGATTAGTTTGGCTTCCAGATCTGAGCATTATTTTGTTGCTAGAGTGTGAATCTCAGATGCATCTCAATCGTATTTTGAAGCTCTGAGCTATACTGACAAAATTTTAATTGCTGGGCAAAGAATTTTTTGTTTATGTATGCTGATTGTGCCTAAATAAATCTGTTTTCCCCCTCTCATTCCTTTCTCTCCTCTGCTGGAAAAGTACGCAGCCCTTTGTTCTTCTCTGCAGTCATTCCTTGCCTCTGCTTGTCCGTACGCTCTTTTCCTCACACTGTCCGTACGCTGCAACTGCCCACCTTCGTTGTCCGTCCTTCACCCTCTATACCTCTGCCCTCCGTCCTGCAGATCATCCTCCCACGAATCCACAAACCTCGTCTGCTCTTCTCCTCACGCCGTCCGTATGGCTCCGTACGGATATTCCCTCACCTGCACACAAACAAAAACAAATTCATGTTATGCGTTTCATTTTTTTGGTTTTAATTTTTTAATGTTAGACTTTTGATTTTTTTTAAAACATAGATCGTTATTTTTTAGAGCTTTAGCGTTAGTTTTTTTTAGTTTTTAGCTTTTTTGATTAATTAATTTAGTTAGCGTTGAATGTGATCTTTGGATTTCATTTTACTTAGCCTTTAGTTTTCCTAATTTTATTTTTAGATTTTAGATTTTAGATTTAATTTAAATTTGCTTTCGTTTAGTTCTAATTTTTTTTTTCATTTTTTTTTTAAGATTTAAAAAATAAAAAAGAAATAAAAAAAAAAAATAAAAAAATAAAAAGGAAACCAAAAATTAAAAAATTACCTTTTTTGGCTTTAGTTTTAGTTTTAGATTTTAGATTAACTTTAGAAATAAAAATTTAAAAAAAAGGACCTAAAAATTTCTAAATTTTCAACTTTAGAAAATTCTCAAAAAATTTATTCCATAGTCAAAGGTGAGCTTTTCTAAATTTTTATCCAAAAGTTTGACTATAGGAAAATTTTAATTTCTGAATTGGAATTATCTGGAACATCATAAATTCGGAAATATTGGAAATATTTTGCATTTAAATTTGATGGTATACTCATGATATATTTTGTTTCGAATTTAAATTATTGGTTCGAAGTATTTTATGCTTAGCGTTGGTTGATGATTGTTGAGCTATCTTTAATTGTAGTTTTAAATTACTTGAAATTGGCGATCAATTGCTTAGTCTAACTTTGGAAATATTTCAAGTGATGATATATTGTGTAACTTCATCGAACATTGTTAGTGCATAATTGTGAGGGTGTTTTATTGAATATCATTGTGGTTGACTGATTTTTTCATAGCAACAGTTACATATCAGATACTTGACTTTAATTTATAATGGGATATTTTGACTCCACAAGGCACTGGTTTTAAAACTTCAAATCTAATTGGATCTGTAAAATCTCGTAAATCTTAACAAGTATTTGGTTGTCTAGCTATATCTCCTAAATTGGTTGATCTCCAAACAACTTAGATAGAGAGATTGGGGATCAGGGTGACAGCGCCCAATCTGAGCCGTTGTCGCGGTGCCTAGACAATCTGTGCGACAACAGGTTCCATAATACTGCCTTATTTCTTTCACTGTGGAAGACTGACCTTTCTTCTAATCAAACCCTTGCCTTGATACCCTCCATGAACTCTGATCCTTGAGTGTCTCTATGCCCTTTCTAGCACCTTAGCTCCGATACCATGTTGAGAATTTGGAGGGCTGTAGGTTAATACAAATTCTCTTTTTGATAATTACTTGTGAGTTTACTTTAGATTCTTATGTCTTCTCTTCTTTATATTATTTAGTCTTTCATCAAGTTAATTATCAAAATACACAAGACACAAAGTTAGGCTCCTAGAGCTAGGGCAAAACCTCTCCCTTTTGGAGAGGAAAATCCACGAGAAATTCTTCTTATAGATCTTCAAATAACAAGTACCATGACCCAGACTTAGACCCTTGACCTATGAATGTCTCCAAGATCTTGTTACTGCTTCTTTTGCTGCCTTTGATGCTGATCCTTCTTTTTTGGGTTGGCTTGCACTGAGTTTATCTTTAAAACCTACTTCTCACTGATTTTGATATTGAATACTAGATCGTTCGAGATCTTATTCTTTACTTGGTAGATTCTTGAATCTCCTTTACTTGAGGAGTAGTACTTTTATTGTAGGAAGGTAAATCACAGATTTACCTTCCTTACTTTATACTTCAAAATTCATCTTAACCCTTATGCTGATATCTTAGTCCTGATGATGTCACATTATATTATATAATGTATTGCTCCCATACTTTGGACTAGATGTAATTTGACCGCAATCTTTCCAGAATTGACTGCAGTTTTCTTCTAATTAGTCTGCATCCTTTTGGAGCCCATACTTGTAACCGTATATACTTATGTATTATATCCATATACGAATCTGCATTTGTCACTGTAGTATGACCGTAGTATGACCGCAATCCTTCCTAAATGCAAGTCTATATTCAGAATCATCTGTAACTATATATTTTGAATTATCCGCACTCCTGTCATGTATTGACTGCACTTCATATCATGTATTACCAGCACTGCCCTTCATTTATTATCTGCACCTTTTATTACTGCTATTGTTATCTCTTTATAATCCACATAAAACCATTCTGAATTCCGCACTTGAATATCTTTGATATCCGAAGTAATTCAGTGCAATCCGCACTTAATTGCCTTTCAAATGATTCGTAAGACAATCATATATATATATATATATATAGGGTTGTCTCACAGTTTTTGGGCCGACCTTCCAACAAGATAGTAGGCCGGCTTCATTGCTGATTGTAGGCCGACATGAAGGACAATTAATTCAACGATTATAATGGTATCTTCTTGCATCTTCCAGGAGCAATTTGTTCACGATATATAGCCAAGATCTTGGAGCATATTTTGTTGACAGTACTCTTCATGAATATGACTCTTAAATACATTTATATCTAGATGACAAATCCTAATAGACATCAAGAAGAAGTCTATAAACTTATAATAAAATCTTGCTCATGAAACCCATGAAGCAAGTAACATAAAAATACATTTTATTATCTTTGTCTTCTACTTTACATAAAATACATAATTACATAGTAAATATGAAGACCGACCTAGTTACACTTTTCAACATTCCCAACGTTGTTTGTGTTAATTTTCCTTGAAACTCTACAACTACTTAAATGAATAACTGAAAACAAGGCAACTGAAAACTGAAACCAAATTTACTTTCACCAAGATACAGAGTTTCTTAACAATTCATAAGTAGTGGAACAAAACACTAGAGGTAAAAACACATCAAACAAATTGACACGTCTGTTTACCCCGAAAACCCAAAAGCGGAAACCTACATTCTTTGTTGTGGTATTTTATTGATTGTTCTTGAGCAATTGGATCTATTACAAAGCAATTTGTCTCTGAGAAAGCGTTGTGTAGAAATTCCACAAAATTCTGATCTGCTAAAATGAGCAACCTGAAATATAATTTCTTCTCAAATAAACACAGAATTTCTCTACTAGATACAGCGGAATAGGAATAGAAATAAAAGCACAATTCACCCAATTCAAGACACATAATTTTTAAAGGGAACCCGATTTGGAAAACCCTTTGCTTGTTATTGAGAATTATTCAAGAATATTGAACAATGAATCTCATACAATACAATAAAATTTCATTAGAGAACAATCATGTTCTCTCTGCTTACACTAAGCTGAAACACCCTCGCTTGCACCTTGATCCCTACCTCCTAACCCAAGGAACTTGTCCTTCTTCAAGCTCCCACAAGCCTTTGCTAGGGTCATTCTCCTTCTCTCACAAGCTCCACGCACACACTTGTGCTTCCTATTGCTTCGTCTCACCAACACATGCTCACCAAAATAATGAATAAACTTGTGCCTTCGCTCCTCCTTTTAAAGCAATTCTAATGGCTAAAATTAGTGAGTTCTATATTAGGTAAGTCAAATTGGTGATTCACAAGTTAACAAAGGCTCACTTCTAGTGTTATCTCATCCTTCCTAAAATTTAGGAGGCTAACTCAAACTCTTCGTCATGTTCCCAATATAACTCACACTAGAAAACAAAATAACTCGGCCTTCTATTTTAACACTTTGGTTAACTGCTTCATAACTCGTCCTGGACTCCTATTTTTTAGGAGCTCAAGCATGCCAAAGAAGAAGCTCGTTCTGGTTCCCTTGATTAAGGCACAAATCAAGGAACCTGAACTTGCTACTATTTTCAACATTATGCTTCTACTCACTAATCTCAGCTGATACAATTGATCTTTCCCTGCCTTGGTCACTGCTTGATCTCGGCCCTCTAGCATGCAATTGTCCCCCTACTGAAGCCTTGACTTGCCCTGCCTCTTGCCTGATCCCAACTCCTATTTCCTTGCGCACTTGAGCCCCTATTTTCTTACGCACTTGAGCCCCTATTTCCTTACGCACTTCTCCTATTTCCTAGCGCACAAGTCCCTATTTCTTAACGCACTCGTGGCTCCTATTCTTTAGCGTAATTCAGCTCCTAAAATCGTGTGCACTTGCTCCTCAAATCTGTGCACACACACAATCTCTTAAATCCTTGCACACTTGTGATCTCCTATTTCTTAGAACACAAGCTCTCAATTTTGTGCTCTCCACAATCAAAGATGATCTCACAAACCCTATGTGAATTATGTGCCTTTGCCCTCCTCTTTTATAGACCCAATTCGAGCATGCAAGGCCCAATTCAATTTTAGAAGTCGAATTTTGATAGCGAGTTAACTAAGAGTGATACTCTTTTTCTCTCTCCAATCAACACTTGGAGTCTTAACTCGTTCTTCCTTCAATCAAGACTGACGACTAACTCGTTCTAACTAAACTTGTAACTGCCACCTCATTCTATAGTCAAACTGATGGAGACTCCACTTAACTGGAGCTCCAACTCTACGCATGCAATCTAGATGATCATTCCAGTCGCTAGAAATAGACTCACCATAACTGAAGTCTATCTCATGAGCTCGCACTCATGCTAGAGAAAGACAAATTGAGGTCTTCACTAGCTAAGGCACAAGCCAAAAGACCTTTACTCGCAATTGCACGTTCGAGTGTTGCACAATTTGTCCTTGTGTTTTCAAGAATGAGATACTCCCTTCAATCCTTACAGCTTCCTTTGTAGCTGCCACAGCGAGAATACCAACACCCTTCTTTATTGTTTGCAGCCCAATAATATTAAATTGGACAACTAGGTCGAAACTCCATGTTGTGATATTCAGATGAAGACACCAATATTTTTATTGGGTTCCTCTTTCGAAGAGGTGCAAAATTGATCTAAAGATCATCTTGATCCGATGAGCAGAACATTTATTTTGAATTTATTTTTAATAATTTCAAAATATGTGCAGGTCGGCCTTAAGGTTTTACACCCCCAGCAAATGTGTCACAGGCCCTCAGTGATTGATATAAATAGAGTCAACGTTGGAGAACATTTCACTCATCTCATCCTCACACATCCCCTCTCCTCTTATGATTAGTTCGAGCTCCTTGGAGGCAGTTTTTTGTTCACACATGGGAAAGAAGGACGAAGATATTTCTGCTACAGCTAGGGTTTCCACCGCAGGTTTGACCAGCGTTGACTTTGGTCATCGCATGGTAAAAAAGAGTTGATTTTTGGCATAGACTTCGATTTCTGAAGTCCGTACATTTTGGCACAAGAACCGAGGTCAAAGGTTGACCATATACCGAGCTGCGTTGACTTTTACTTGCTAATGTTCTACATTGACTTTTCTGGGGTTGACTTTGAGTTGACCGTTTAACTATTTTGAGGGTTGATGTGACACATTCTGGGCTGGCTAACCAAGGAGACTTTGCTGGTTGAAGCATCCTGTTGATCGCCGCAACGCAACAACAAATATATATTTTTTTGGCTTGTCTTCTGTTGATCCACTAGTATGTTCTATTAGCGTTTTTACTTAATGATTTATGTGATTGCTGTCTAGTATTGAAAAGAAAGTAAAATTGCATCAAGCATAGAACATCTACATAAATTTACATGGTATAAGAGCTGAGGTGAAGACAAAGTCCTAATTTATAGCAATCACCGAAGAAGAAAATGGGTTCCACAAACTATGGCTTCAAGGAGGATGACAAACTGACTGGGAAGGATGACTTCCATGCTTGGAAGATGATATTGGATCTTAAATTGGCAGAGCAAGATGTCATGGACTATGTGCAAGGTAAAATCCAAGAACCTCCATCCACTGCTACTGTTGCTGCCAAAACAAAGTACAAGAAGGGGGAGATCAAAGCAAAGCTGATGATCAGGGAATCCACTCATAAGAGTCCGGTGGCCTACACATCTATGAGGTAGGCACATCCAAAGAGACGTATGATAAGTTGGTCCTCATGTTCAAGGCCAACAATGCAAATCAAGTACTATTCTTCAAGAATCAATTGAAGAATCTGAAGAAAGGCAGGGATGACTCTATTCAATCATACTTTTTGAAGCTATAGCCAAGATCAGGAACAATCTGCTGGCTATTGGGGAGACAATAGCTGATCGAGAAATGGTACCCACCGCACTTGGAGGGCTCCCATCCGAATGGCATGTGTTCAACACTACCATTCTAAATAATAATGTGATACCTGACTTTGACGAAGTACTATCGAGATGCATTCAAGAAGAGACAAGAACGAAGGAGTATGGAAATGAAGGAAATGTTGCCTACGCTGCTCATTCTAGAAAGAAGAACTTTGGTGGTCCAAAGAACAAAGGAAAAGCAGGGGCCCAAGGAAAGAAGGGCAAGTGTTTCACTTGTCATAGGCCAAGTCACTATGCTAGAGAATGTCCTTTCAAGAAGGATTCTCCCGACGGTGATGACGACAACAACAACCAGAGGAATGGCAATCAAAGGAACAACAGGTTCAAGGGAAAGAGGAAGGCTCTCTCCGGCGGAAATGATCAACCTTTCAAAAGGTCAAGGAACTCCAGGTATGAGGAATCAAATGTTGTTGTTAAAAGAAATGAATACATTTTTGTATCTGCCCTCTCTATTGCATCTCCACCCGACACTATGGATGTCTGGTTGATAGATAGTGGTGCCTCAAGGCATATCACTGGGTTCAAGGAAGAACTCTCTAATATGGTTGAGAAGGATACTAATCTGGAAATTATCCTTAGAGATAATGCCACATATCCCATGAAAGGGACAGGGACTGTGACCCTCCACTTGTCTCAAGGTCAAGTCCTTCGCTTGCAGGATGTACTCTATGTACCAAATTTGAAGAAGAACCTTGTGTCTATATCAGCCATGGAAGACAAAGGTTTCAATGTGGCATTCTCTGATGGAAAGGTGCGCATGTGGAAGAAGAGCTTCAAGGAATCTATCACGATTGGGTTTAGAGTTGATAGACTCTACCAGGTTGGAGGAAGTCCACTGGGAGCGATGACATGTGATACTATCCGACAGACGGAACTATGGCACCAGAGGTTTGTACACCTTCACTACAAGGCCCTTCCCGAAGAAAGGAAGGTGGTGACGGGGATGCCCGAGTAATCATGAAGGTGTATGTCAGGGTTGTGCTGAAGGAAAGCATACTAAGGGACCTTTCCCCTCAAGTGTCACAAAGACATCTAATGTCTTGCAATTGATACATTCTGATCTATCTGGTATGCTGCCCGTGACATCCTTGGGGGGATGTTCTTATTATATGACATTCATAGATAACTTCTCTCGCAAAACGTGGATATACTTCTTGAAGAAGAAGGATGAGGCTTTCATGTGGTTTTGTACCTTCAAAACCTTGGTGGAAGTGCTGGCAGACAAGTTGGCATCAAGAGGGAGACCACAATGTTTGTGGGCTACATCGAAACTTCAAAGGCCTATAGAGTTTATGTGCCTAGTCAAAGGGAAGTGGAAATATGCCACGATGTCACTTTCGACAAAGATGCTTCCCTGAGGAAAGTAGTCAATCTTCCGAGATCTGAGGAAGACCATGAAGCAAGGCCTGGAAATCAAGAAGAACCGAAGGATGAGACAATGCCCGATGCTGAAGGACCGATGGACCTGATTGATCCACCTCCTTCACTGGGGAAGAGACCATCATGACTCAGGGACACTCTCGAGGATGCCGACGGACATATGGCCCCAAGGGGGACATTCCGTGAAAGCGAAAAGCCGAGTAGATACCAAGGGTATCTAGCAGCCATGAGCACTATTGTCGAATCTAAGCCTGGATCTTTTGAGGAAGTCGTAAAGCATCAAGTCTGGAGGGATGCTATGCACGAAGAGTATGAGTCCATAATGAAGAATGATGTCTGGGATGTGGTTCCAAGACCGAAGGACAAAGCAATTGTCACCTCGAAATGGCTCTACAAGATCAAGCATAGATCTGATGGAAGTGCTGAAAAGTTCAAGGCAAGGTTCGTTGCCCGTGGCTTCTCTCAAAAGGAAGGCATAGACTATGATGACATATTTGCACCTGTGGCCCGATATACCACCATTCGATCTATTATAGCCCTTGCTGCTACGCAAGGATGGAGTCTCCATTAGATGGATGTGAAGACCGCATTTCTGCATGGTGAGATAAAGGAAGAGGTATATATGGAGCAGCCTCTGGGGTTCGAAGTCCAGGATTGGGACACCCACATCTACAGGTTGAAGAAAGCCCTCTATGCGCTGAAGCAAGCACCCAGAGCTTGGTACGGGAGGATAGTTAGCTACCTGATGAAGTTGGGCTTCACTCGTAGTAATGTTGATTCGAACCTTTATTTCAAGGTTGTCAAGGAGAAGCCTCTCATTCTGGTGCTGTATGTGGATGACCTCTTCCTGACAGGTGCTGACCCTTTCATTCATCAGTGCAAGAGGGAGCTCGCTACTGAGTTCGAGATGAAGGACCTAGGACTGATGTACTATTTCCTAGGCCTGGAGGTCTGGCAGAGACCTGGAGAGATTTTCCTTTCTCAAGGAAAATACATTGTGAAGCTTCTGGAAAGATTTGGTATGGTGGATTGCCAGTCCGTGTCGACATCGATGGAGCTCAACTTTAAGAAGTTGAGCGGCAGCACTGTTCGGCCCGTGTTAGCAAATCCTACTGAGTATCGTCAACTCGTAGGGGCCCTGATGTTCTTAGTGAACACCCGTTCGGACGTATGTTTTGCAGTGAACACTTTGAGTCAACACATGGTTGATCATAACATTCACTGGGTTGGTGCCAAGAAACTCTTGAGATATCTCTGGGGCACGATAGACCATGGGCTAAGATACACTGCCAGGAGTATGACACTCCATGGATATACTGATGTCGATTGGGTTGGCAGTGTGGTGGATCGCAAGAGCACATCTGGATGCTGCTTCACACGTAAATCTGCTTCAGGCAGGAAACTGAAATCAGTAGCCTTGAGCACCACTGAGGCTGAATACATTATAACATGTGGTGAAGTCACTTGGTTGCGAAAGCTCTTCGGTGAGTTGTTCATAACTAGAGGTATATTCGTTTGTCATAGAATCCCGTGTTCCACGTATGATCCAAGTATGTTGATGGCTGGTACCACTTTATCTGGGATATGGTACAGCGAGGCGCCGTAAGACTCGATCATATAGGAACTGATGAGCAGGTCGCATATATTCTCACGATGCCCTTGGGGAAGGTCATGTTCCTAACCTTCTGTGAGAATCGTGGAACAACCCTATTCTGAGGGTTCGGTTGGACGCTGAGCTCTTGGAGCTCTAGGGGGCTCTGGGGATAGCTTCTCGGAGCTATAAGTACACACGGGGCTAGGCTTTCCGAACCTTGTGGTTCTTCTGCCCCACCATTATGATGATTGAGTTGATTCGCCTCTCATGATCTGTGCCTCGCATGCATCCTACTCATTGAGTTCCGGACTCATGGGACGTACCTCTCATTTGGCCAATAAGGTGGGAAAAGCTAGAGACTAGTAGCAAAGACTGATGGATGCATCAAAGATTGTCATACTCTCTATCTAGGATGACATGTGCCCAACCACTTGATCTGGGATCAAGTCTATTATGGTTTCGGACTTTCAAATGACTTCGGGTAAGTGAAACTAACTTCGGGTTAGTATATATGACTCTCTTGAGTCCAAGTGAGGTTTCGGACTTCCAACTGACTTTGGGTTAGGTAAACCAACTTCCGGTTGGTATGAGACTCTTTGTGAGTCCTATAGAGGTTTCGGACCTCTGGGCTGAATTTGTCAGCCGGGAATGATGTCTTTGTGACTGACCCACCTCTGTTTTGAAATAAAGAGCCAGCAAAGCAAGTTACGGCAGGATGACGCACGATGTTGAGTTGCATAGGTGGATGGAGTTCTCCCAAGTTGAGAGGGAGTGTTAAATTGGACAACTAGGTCCAAACTCCATGTTGTGATGTTCAGGTGAAGACACCAATATTTTTATTGGGTTCCTCTTTCGGAAAGGTGCAAGATTGATCTAAAGATCATCTTGATCCGATGAGCAGAACATTTATTTTGAATTTATTTTTAATATTTTCAAAATATGTGCAGGTCGGCCTTAAGGTTTTACACCCCCAGCAAATGTGTCACACACCCTCAGTGATTGATATAAATAAAGTCAACGTTGGAGGACATTTCACTCATCTCATCCTCACACATCCTCTCTTCTGATTAGTTCGAGCTCCTTGGAGACAGTTTTCTGTTCACACGTGGGAAAGAAGGATGAAGATATTTCTGCTGCAGCTAGGGTTTTCTGTTCACTTACGTGCAAAATGCTGATAGAACATACCAGTGGATCAACAGAAGACAAGCCAGAAAAATATATATTTGTTGGTGCATTACGGCGATCAGCAGGATGCTTCAACCAGCAAAGTCTCCTTGGTCAGCCAGCCCAGAATGTGTCACAACAACCCTCAAAACACTCAAACGGTCAACTCAAAGTCAACCCTAGAAAAGTCGATGCTGCCCAGAAAAGTCAATGCAGAACAGCAGCAAGGAAAAGTCAATGCAGCTCAGTCTATGGTCAACCTTTGACCTCGGTTCTTGTGCCAAAATGTACGGACTTCAGAAATCGAAGTCTATGCCAAAAATCAACTCCTTTTGACCACGCGTTGACCAAAGTCAACACTTGTTAAACCTGCGGTGGAAACCCTAGCTGCAGCGGAAATATCTTCATCCTTCTTTCCCACGTGTGAACAGAAAACTGTCTCCAAGGAGCTCGAACTAATCAGAAGAGAGGATGTGTGAGGATGAGATGAGTGAAATGTCCTCCAACGTTGACTTTATTTATATCAATTGCTGTCTAGTATTGAAAAGAAAGTAAAATTGCATCAAGCATAGAACATCTACATAAAATTTACAAATAACCATAATGTTGGTTGGTGATGCCACCATGCAATAGTCACTGCTTTCATTCACCCATTTATAGATCAATTCTGGGTCAATAGTACAAATATGTGCAATTGCTGAAGTGAGTTCTGCTTTCAGCCTTGCATTTTCAGCCTCCATTTTTCTTGTTCCAACAGTTTCATCACTAGCACACCCTTCATCAATCATCTGGAGTCCATATTCCTCTTCTTTTGTGACTAAATGATAGTTACTGTTAGAGCAGATTGCATTTTTCACCTGCTGATTATGATCACCCTTAGGCAACAGTCCTACTAAGGCTTCTGTAGCCAAGCACTTCAAATTGCCGACATTGATGTTGATCATTTTTGTGTCAGAAGGTACTAATTAACATCAACCTTCCTTGGTTTGTCAGCTGCTAGGGCCTCCTGAGGAATATATGCAAGAAGATGTTTTAAAAAGTGTTCATGTACTTCAGTTTCTCTTGTTTTAGTCATATTTTCAATACCCTAGCCTGCTTGCCTTACATGCAATTTTGTCAAAGTCCTTTGATGTTTCTGTCTGGCAAAAATGAGAAAATTTAAGTAATCTGTGGCTGCCTACTTCAATTTTTGGCATGTGGCTTCTGTCATGCATATGATGCATAGGACTCAGTTCGGACATTGTATTATGAGGTCTGAGTGAAGCTGATAATTTGTTCCCCACATAGTCCCTACAAAGAGCATAACCAACCTCTGCTCTGATATGTCTGTCACCATAACTGCCAATTGCTGGAATTCTGAGATGTGGGACTTTGGTGTCCCGGTCAAGTTGAGTTGTGCTAGCTCTCGGAAGTGTATATCAGGATCCTCTTGGTCAAAACAATATATCAATCTTTGAGTGAAGTCCACATATGAGGTTATGCTGGAGTGCCCTAAGGTGACCAATCCATGGTATCACCATTCATGTGCTTCCCCCTCCAAATGCAATGTGGCGAATTTGATAGCATTTGCTTCCAACATTGGATTGAGTTGGAAGTAGGTTTCCAGTTTTTGCACCCAAGCCCTTGCTGAGCACTTGGATGATCCATCAAAAGAGGGGACGGCCAGTTTACCCAACTTATGCATCAAATCATGATTTTGTTGTCCCCTGGCTCTATTCTTGTATCTGATGTTGTTGTACTCTTGAAAAGTCATGGTTGTCCTGTATTTTCCCCTAGTGCTGCATACTCACGAAAGTATTCATCAAAGAGTGCATTACGTTTTGTTGTTCCTTAGGTTGTCGTTGTCTGACTATCTAAAAATTGAGGAAGTAAGGGTATATGATTACTTCCATTAGTTGCCCCTGTGTTAGGTTGTGCACAGTTATTGAAAGAGCCAGGATTACTGTTGTCGCTCCCCTCAGCACCAGTCTTGTTGTTTAGACTTCCCATGACATAGGCACAAAACTGCGTCATCTACTATTGTCCTTGAGATATTGTTGTTGTCCTTGTGCTACAGTTGGGATATTTGTTGCTGTCCCTAGATGAGCACATTTAAGAGTTTCATGGGGTCTCGATCCCCTTTGTCCTCCATGGTTGAACTGTGGATACCCTTCTTCCTCTGACTAATGTTACTCCTATCTTCTAGAAGCATACAAGGCTCATGTACTACTACTCACAAGCTGGCAGGATGCACAACTCTTATACCACTGTAATGTCCCTAGGTAACTTTTGCCCTTAGGTTCTATTCTTGTCTAGGGTTTTCGATAAATCATGAAACGATTATAGATCATAACAACATAACAACAGTGCACATTCATCCACCCATATAACAGTATGTATCCTTCTATATAATGTACTAATGGTATAAAAAGTATTTAACAGCCATATGTTTCTTCAGCAAACCACTATAAGTTAGGACTAACTGTCCAATGAACGGTAGACCTATGCAACCAATATAAATCCAATCGTAATATCAGTATTCAATAGATCAATATTCCAACTGTAATCCACCAATAACAACTACACTATCACTATCCAATTCTATTGTCCTATATTAACTAACAACTCACTGTTATGAACTGTAAATCCTCCAGGCACCCTAGTATTGTGCTACAATCTTCAATTGGAACTTTGTTGCCCCCACAGACTTAATGTGCTGTCAAGTAAAGCTTGTGACAAATCAAATTATCCTTGCAGATCTGTTGTGTTGTCTAACCACTGTCTCTGTTGGCTGTGTTCATACCCTAATTCGGTCTGTGCTAGTCAGATTACCTCTGTTGATCAGCTACTCTGACTAATTGTTGCCTCAGAGAGTTACGGCTGTCTTGGAGGTTGCTCTGTTATCCCAAATATAGGTTTGTTCTGTTGTAGATTGGCCTTTCAAGGCCCGGTGTGCTTCCTAATGACTGGAGAAAGCATCGGCTGCCTCAGGGAAGGGATCAGAGGCTGTGTCGCTTCCCTAAGTAGTCTCAGGGAGAAGGGCTGACCTCAGTCAATGTCCTAAAGGTCTTCGTTGCCTCTCCACTCTTCAGCACAATCCGAGATACACCAAATTGACCTATCCAAGTCACTGAAGGAACCTCCTCTTGACCAAGTAGAGACCCCATTGTCTCAGTATAGATACAGTCAGGTGCCGCAGAGGAGATCCTAACAGCTTAGAGTCTCCTTGGCCAGAATTAAGTGATTGGACCAACCACAGAAACTTCTCTTCGCTTGCCCAAGCCAGATACGAGACATCTCATGGTGTCATGCTGCAATAGATTATCCTTCGCTGAAACCAGCTTAGAGTCTCCTTGGCCAGAATTAAGTGATTGGACCAACCACAGAAACTTCTCTTCGCTTGCCAAAGCCAGATACGAGAAGTCTCATGGTGTCGTGATGCAATAGATTATCCTTCGCTGAAACTAGAGGAAGAAATGTCTCAGAGAAAATTTATGTCAAACAAATTTAGAGAAATGGAAAGGGACTAGGTAGGGTGGGATCATCACCATGGAAACTTGTCAAAGAAGGGATCTTAAAACCCTCGAGATCCTCGGCTCACAAACAGAAATATCCAATCCACAATGATAAGGAAAATGATTCTCTCTCTTATTTATAGTTATTTTACTAAGAGGGGTTACAAGTTTAGCTACAATTATTGCTTTTTGCCCCAATTACCCCAAATTTATTCAATGTTGCCCCACAACATTGAATAATGGATTTCCCTCTTTATCAATGACTAAATGTATTTTCTTCTTTATCAATGACTATAGCCTACGAGGTTGAATAGGCCCGGATAAGCTACTTCATCCTACCTTGGGCAGTTGCAATTAATCAATGGGGAACATTACACAATTTACATATCACCGGTGCTAGAAAAATTGCAAAACGTATTGGACTTTATTGGAAACAGTATGTTATTTTATATTGATCTTATCCAAAACCTTCAAAGCCTTCGTGTCTTTTCTTTTATGTGGCATCCTTCCTATATCCTGGTTCCTCTGTTTTTACACATCCCTTTTCCTTGCATTCTTTGCTAAATGTCATTTTCTATGTGTTTGTCTAGGCCTGCAGGTGGAAAAATCGCAAAACCTGTTGGATTTCATTGAAAACAATATGTTATTTTCTATTGATCTTGTCCATAATTATTAACTAGAAATACACTTAAATTGATCACTTGAATAAATGGATGGTCTTTGTTAATGCAAAAAAATTGAGTTGTTATTGTTGTGTTATACAGGGATGCATTGCCAAGGGCAAGGGACCCACTCCCCATGCTCTCTGGACTTGGGTACTCCAACTGGGGTGTTTCCCCATGCCCCTTTTGAGGGGGACACGAAGAAATGCAAGTGGGAACAACCCCCTCAAAAAATGAGATGCTTCCACACTCCCCTTTTACAAAAGTCAGTTGTTTTGACACCCTCCCCTGCCCTCCCCTCGCCTCCCCTCCCCTTTCCCTAGTGATTACTGATAATATTAAATCCTTAAAGTAAAAGTAAATATTCTCCTCCATTTTTTATTTTCTATCATTTGATCATCTCCTTTATCTTTCATTTCCTTTTAATTCAATTTTTAACATTACCTTTTATTGCTCTAGGATTTTGAAAGTGGTTTCAACCTCGTCAGACTTCATATAGAGAATGGAGAATTTCATATCCAATTCAGAATTCAAACTTAATAGTTTCTAGGATTTCAAGATTGGCAAGATTGCAGCATTTCCGTTAGATTATATTGTGTATGAGGGTATGGATTGGCATTTAAGCAAGAGCACCAAGCCCTCTATGTACCTTGATGTTGGCGGTGTTCCCTTGTCACTCAAGCCAAAATCACTAATTAGGCATGTTAATTTTTTTCAATCATAATTTAAGCTTGGATTAGGCAGATTCATCAAAATTGGATGGTGTTGACAAATGTCCCTAGAGGATTGAGTATAGGCAAAGGCTAGACAAGGAGGCAAAGGTTGATAATGATGATGAGGACCCCAATATAAGTGATGGTTTTGATCATATGTAGTTATTTGTTGTAGCATGATACTTTTTGGATCTAGAGGCCATTTGGAGCCTTGATGTGTATGTAGTTCATTTTAGATATGTATCACAATTTGCACTCGGTGTCGTTTTGTTATATTCACACATACTACCTTCATGCTATATACATGAGCAAACTTTACATATTTGGTGTCTAATGGTTTAGATTTACATTGATGTGTGTGTGCATGTGCTTGTTATTAAATTCTGCATATTTTATTATTTTTTAGTAGACTGGTTCATCAGCAAGTTCTGAGTCCATATTGGTTGGACCTCAACCCGTTCTAATTTTGATAATTTAGGGTTACATGTGATGATGAATGTTATCAAGCATTGTTATGTATAATATTCCAATGAATCATGCTTCAGTTTTCATATATTTTAATTTATATTTCTTATATTTTATAAATATTAAGGATAAATATATTTCTTATATCTATAAAATATAAGAAATATCAATTAAAATATATAAATATAAATATATATTGAAAATTGTAAAATATATTTATAAATTTATTAAATAAATATATTTATTTAATATAAATATTATATTTATAAATATCAGTGTTACAAAATTCCTGATTTTATCAGGAAAAAATTGTGATATCACAATTTTTTAGCCTAGCCGACATTTGCCAATTTTTTTCGATATTTTGATGTTATCTTAATTTTGCCTATGTTTGCAATTTTCACTTATATTTTTTCGATTTTTACGATTTTCTTTGGTTTTTCAAACCCTTGCCGATTTTATCCAAATATCGATGTTTGCAATATTGATAAATATGTAAACATAAATATAAATTATATTTATATTTATAATAAAAATATTATAAATATTGAGCGTTGTTGCAGGTGCGACCTAGGGTTTTGATCTGACAACTTCCATGGCAGTGTCAGAAAGGGGCTCAGGTACCCCCTCCTTTAGTGCAATTGCCGTTGGCAAGGGGAAAGAGTCGGAGGCTTCCTTCTTCACCAAACTTACCACCCAAAATACCTACAAGAAACCTTCAGCCAACCACTCTGGAGAGGGAGGGGCAAGAAAGGGCGCAGAACAACAGCGAAACAACAACTCTACAGGATCAAGCTGGAAGATCCCAACTCAGCCACCTACAGCAAATTCTTACAAACCAATAACAAAGAAGATCCCAACCCTGAAATAGTTGCTTACAGGGAATATATGCAGGAACATGCCATCATTTGCAAGTTTATGGGCTTCTGGCCCTCTGAGAAGACGTTGAACTAGTGGATACAGCAAAAATGGCGCCCTAAGGGAGGCATCAAGTTCCAACTTGGATGTAAGGGCTTCTTCACAGTGATATTTGATCTGCTTGAACACAGTGATCGAATCTTTGAAGGAGAACCTTACTTCTTCAACTCAGCTAGACTGTATATGAGATACTGGAAGGAAAATTTCACCCCGGAGAAGGAAGACTTCACAAGAGTGTCGGTCTGGATCAGGCTCTACTCCTTGCCAACAGACTACTGGGCACCCTCTATTCTAAAAGGAATAGGCAACAAGCTGGAGAATACATCAAAATGTCAGAGGGAACTAGGTCAGAGAACTATCTCTCCTATGCCTGAATCTGCGTCTACATGGATGTCTCAGGAGTACTCCCCGAAGCAATTAATCTTGTTTTTCTTGACAAGGTATGGGTACAGAATATCGACTATGAGCACATACCCTTTTGGTGCTACAAATTCCATGAGCATGGGCATCTTTTTCGCGATTGCCAACAAAACACCCCACTGCCAGCCAATCCCCAATCTCAGCAAAGGGCACACGATCAAGGCTTCACCAGAGTAATCTCCATAAATAAGAATAACAGGAAAACCCAGGGTAAGCAATCCTCATCAAGCCAAGGCAGCATAAACAAGTTTGATATATTGGGGAAGACCAGGAGGAACAAGCCACAGAAAACAGCGAAAAATTCATTAGAACCAACAGTGAGGCACTGACTAAACCATCCTCCCATGACAAGGAGCAAGTCGTCAGAGAAAACCCCAGCTCAATTGAGCAAGAAATAGAGGATATCGAAATGGAGCGAGGGAATGGCAATGGTTTAACGGAGGAGGCCATCAAAGAAGCCCTAGGAGACATGGACCTTAACAAAATAGCTAAAGTATGGGAGAAGAAAGGAATGGCAACCATACCAGAGGAGTACCTTCAGAAGATAGAAGAGGCATATCTCTATCAAGAGGAACTAAAACAAGTCACGACATAAAGGCAATATGAGGATCTCAATCAGATTGGTATCAAGTCCAACATCCTGGCAAATCAATACAACCCCAAGGGAACAGGAATAAAGTGCAGAAGGAAACCGACAAGTCAAATCCTACAAGAGCTCAGGGCAAGATTGATCAACGAAGGAAAGGTAAGACCCCTAGTCCTAACCCAAAAAGTTTATCAATGAAGTTAATTTCATGGAACATACGAGGTCTAAATGGACCTGCTAAATGAAGACTCCTAAAGCGAAAAATCATGCCAAACAAGCCGAAAATTGTTTTCATCCAAGAAACAAAAGTAGGCTTAGAAGTGATTCCCTCCCTTCAGACGCAATGTTGGAAGGGCTATGAAAGTATTGCCAATGCCGCCAAAGGAACATCAAGAGGGCGATTAATCCTTTAGAATGGAAAACTATTGGATCTCAAAACAGCTATCTCAACTCCCAACATTTTGTTTCTCGTCTTTCAGCTTATTGGAACTACGGAGACGCTGTGTCACTAATATTGATGGTCCTCACCAAGCAGACGGAAAGATCAACATGCTAGAAACCCTAAAGAAAATGCATGAAGCTCTCCCAAGCACCCATAGAATCATAGGAGGTGACATCAATATGGTAATCAACCTGAATGAGAAAAAAAAGGGGGCCTTAGAAGCGAGGCTTAGAAGCGATTCCCTCCCTTCAGATGCAATGTTGGAAGGGCTATGAAAGTATTTCCAATGCCGCCAAAGGAACAACAAGAGGGCAATTAATACTTTGGAAAGGAAAATTGTTGGATCTCAAAAGAGCCATCTCAACTCCCAACATTATGTTCGTTGTCTTTCAACTTATTGGAACTACAGAAACCCTATGTGTCACTAATATTTATGGTCCTCAACGAGCAGGCGAAAATATCAGTATGTAGGAAACCCTAAAGAAAATGAACGAAGCAGCTCTCCCAAGCATCCATAAAAATCAGAGGAGGTGACTTCAATATGATAATCAACCTGAAAGAGAAAAAAGGTGACCTTTGAAGGCTAGACAAAGATGTGGAAGCCTTCAAAGAAGCAATGGATAGCCTGGAAATGGTGGATGTGGAAACCCAAAATGGAGTCTTCACATGGAATAACAAGAGAGGAGGAGATAGGAAAATAGCCCCCCGTCTAGATCGGTTTCTCATTTCTCAATCCATCCTTCTGGCCAATCATGAAATCGAAATCAAAATTCTCCCTCATGCGGGCTTGGATCACTAGCCAATAGCTCTAGAGATCCAACTTCTCGATACCCCCAAGAACATATCATTCCGCTTTGAGGCATTCTAACTTGACCATAGTATTAAAAACTGAAACCAGTGACCGGACCGATGGACCTAATGAACTGGGTTTCGAACCGAAATCAGTCAAACTAGGACTAAACCAGCTTTTAAAAGAATACATTAAATAATTAATTTTTAATAGTAAAAAAACTATGTTTAAAAATAATAATAACTCTTTTTAAGATTTGCAACCATGATTCCATACCAATAGAGACAAAATATGCAAAGTTTGCTCATTTATATTCCATGTAAAGGTGAATATATCAAAATGGCACCGAGTGCAATACATATCATCAACAAAAAACATAAGCAATGAGGCTCCAAATGGCCTATAAAGTCCAAAAACTGATCCAAATAGAAAATGACATCAACCCATGGTATTCATCTACCCATGTTATCCATCCACCCACGGAATTTACCCATGGTATTCATCGACCCATGATATTTATTCGCTCATGGTATTGTAAGTGACCCATGGTATGTATCCACCCATGGTATTCATCCACACATGGGATTTACCCATGGTATTATAAGCTATGTCACACGGTTCGGGTTCAGCAACGATTAAGTTCGATTTGGGTTCAAATTTTCCGATGAGGTTCGTGATGAGGTTTGACATTAGGTTCGACTATACATATTTTTCAATAAATATAAAAATATATGGCATAAATTAATTAAAAATCAAAATCAATTAATAAATTATAAGACTATGAATAAAAATTTTGATTAGTAAACACACATGAATAACTTAATCATAGCATGCTCTAATTATATCAATGACATTAGTTAAAACTTAAATGTAAACATACATTATACATCATACACCATAGTACTTTGGAAATTAAAAAATGAATCGCATAATTTTCATAATCAAAACATAATTAGAATCACATAAATCAAAACATAATTAGAATTTAAGCATACGAATTACAATTTACATTAAAGCTATATTTCAAAACCATGGAGAACATCTTCAAATTTCAAAATTTTAAAAAGGAGTTTATAATGTCAAAGTAGCTATAATCCATAAAATTCTTCTACAAAATTCAAAAACATAGATTATCTATCATTTGGCCTACTTGCATGTGTCAAGTTGCAACATCATAAAGCTCTAAATCTCGAAATCATCATAAGCAAATGGCCTAGTAAAGCCACTAGAAGAGTGATCATCAAAGTCATCATTTGACTCATCTAGTGAGTCATCATCCATGAAAATATCATCTTCTTCTGGTATGGACTCAAACAACGACTGAGAGGAACTAGATGCATCTTTGGTCACACTGCTCAAGGCCAACTTCAAATTGCTGCGAACATAAACAAGGTCTTCCAACCTTGTAGACAGTAATTTGTTTCTTTTCTTGGACTGAATATGGTTAAAGTTGCTCCAGTTCCTCTCACAAGCAGAAGCACTTGATCCCTGGCTTAAAACACGAATTGCAAAACGTTGCAATTCAGGAGTCTCTGATCCATAAAACTGCCACCATCTCCCTGGCGAAACATTAGGCCTATCCTGTACAGCACTAGTCCTTGCAACATTCCCCCCTCCAACCTGTATGCCCGAATCTGCTCTCTAATTCTCCTGGATTCTTCTAAATTTGGGACCAACCGTTCAATTGCTTCATAAAGGCCATTCATGACCTTTGCATCATTTGTTCTTTCTATCCCAAAGAGTCTAGGATCCAAATAACAAGCCGCTGCATGCAAAGGGCTATGCAACATCTTCCATCTTTCATCAATCACCTCCCATATTTCAATGTATTCATTTTCCTCATTGTTAAAAGATTTTGCAATGGATTCCTTAGCACGATCTATGCCTTCATAAACAAATCCCATGGAAGGGGTATCGCTATCAACCATGCGGAGCATATCAACAATTGATTCACATACTTTTAAGACCTTTAGAGCATTGTCCCAAAAAGTATTTCCTAAAATCACCTATTCCAACTCTTTTCCTTTAGCTTCCTTTGAAAGGGCAGAGTTTTCCCAGTCATTGTGGCAAAAAATACTTCTTATACTTGATTTTTCTTCAATTAGCCTTTTGACAGTGATATAATATGTAGCAAATCTGGTTTCACAAGGCCTTAGCAGCTCTCTAGATGCTTTACACCTGTACAAATTCAAAGTGAGTTGATGGTTGAATATGAAGTGCGCAATTTGTTTCCCCTTCCGAACTGTTTCATTAATCCATGGAAACTTGGCCAAGTCATGCAACAATAAGTCAAGGCAATGAGCAACACAAGGTGTCCAATATATTTTTTTGTATTTTTCCATGATCAACTTTCCAGCTCCAACACAATTTGAAGCACTATCAGTGACAACTTGGACCACGTTTTCTTCTCCAACTTCAAGAATAGCTTCCTCTAAAATCTTGAAAATGTATTCAGAAGTCTTTTTATTCCCTGATGCATCAACTACCTTAAAAAAAAGTACTCCTCTAGGGCAATGAACCAACACATTAATCAGAGGTCTATGATTCATATCTGACCAACCATTTGATAAAATTGTGCACCCTGTTTCCCTCCAAGAGTCTTTGATCTTTTGCAATCTACTTGTCACTCTTTCTTTTGACCTCTTCAAAAGAGTGGTCCTTATTGTCTCAGAACTGGGAGGGACATAACCTTTACCAAAATCCGCAATCATCTTACATGCATTGAGGAAATAAGGACTTCTTGCCACATTAAATGGAATGGCAGATTCAAAGAACATATCAGCTACTGCATCATCAACATCTTGCTTCTGCTTGGGCTTCCAAAGAGAATTTAATGTTGCTGTCCCACCAGATTTACTGCTGTTTGGCTGAGATGAACTTCCAATGCCAACCATGCTCGAGGAGAGTGAGGAGAATGAGCCATAATTCATTTCAATTTCTGTTTGAATACGCTGCCTTTTCTTTTCTTTCACCTGCTTGGCATTCTTCAGTTTATCATAATCTCTTTGAAGTATCTCCTTGAGTTCTGTAGACACATTCTTGCAACCATCAACACCACCTCATTTACCATTAGAGATAGACTACAAATGGTCCATCACTCTAGTTAAAGACCCAACAAACTCATCATTGCATAGTTTGCATTTAAGATGTCTCCCACTAGACCCATCCAATTTCTCCACATATTTCCATGCTTCTGCTATTGATTTTGGAGGTGCCATTGCAAGTATTTCTGCAATTTGTTTGCACACTATAATTAAAATTTAAATAAATGAAAAAAATTATAAAATAAAATACAAATAAGCCACAATTTTAAACTAACTGAATTTTGAAAGCATTAGTGGAAAACTTAATTATAAAATACAAATAAGCCACATTTTTTAAATTTAAACTAACTGAACTGGTAAAGAGATGGGCAGAAATTCAAACGGATTGCCATGGATCATCGTATCCGTATGTTATTATTTCAGAGGTAAGCATATCGTCTATTTACATTTATGATTTAAAAAATGTTATTGTTTTTTTTATTTATAATTATTTTTTAAAAGTAAATCGGAGATTTAAAATGGACTTTAAAATATAATTGTTAAAATAGGAAAAAAATAAATTAACACAAACATTAAATACAATTTCTTTTATGTGTTTTATTATTTATAAATAAATCATAAATACATGTTTTCATATATTTCCAATTTATTTAAAAAAAAAATGTATTAAAATATGTAAAATAAATGATTATTGAATTCACAATACAATATTACAATTTACAATTTACATATCAGTGACAATTCAATATTACAATTTACATATCAGAACCAAATATCTCTAGCTTTTAGAAGTTCGAAGGCTGTATACACCTTTGAGGAAAGTGGGCCAGTTCCTTAATTTCTAAAGCTTTCTGAGGTTCGAAGGCTGATCTGCCACTAGCATATTGGAGCACTTAAATATGAAATTGTGGCTCTCCTATAATGCAGGCTGCAGCTATAGAAAATACAACTGAATGTACAGTGTACACAACGCTACAGTAAATTCAACATCAAATGACCATTTTACTCATTCATGATGACAGAATTGTTGGTTGTCCTTGCAATGATACATGCAAATATGTTCTTCATTTACAGAAAATCAATGCAGGTCTGACATTATTCATAACAGACAGTCCTGACTCCTATGCATCTCATCAAATTCCATGATCAGGCCATCTCCTTGAGGTGAATCTTAAGATTTAACATGAACCTAAATTACAGGGTATACTCCAGTCTCCAACTGCATTATAAATCCATATTATGTGGCTAAGGAGGGTGCATGCTGACTGTGCATAATCTTTACAGAAAATTCAGCTAATAAAGATTGTCAGAGTGATATTGTAAGAAGAATGCGGATGTTTGCCTTACAAGATGCATCAACATTAGAGATTCCTTTGACTACAAACATAACAATGTGGATCCTGTAGGCTGTAATGGATTTGAAACGTAGACCAGAAACAACAAATACTGTGGATATTCCATATAGTTCTGAAAATATAATAATATGCACATAACTTTAATGCAAAACAAGGCAGGCTGTGCTTGAAGCAACCACAAGCACTAACAAAACTCAAAACTGTCAATCGGATTATGCTTGGATATTCCTTGTATGCCAACAGTAGTCACGACTCACGTCCCTTTAACCTTTAGCGTAAATGACATATATATATGGCAATACATTCTCTGAAATGAAATTCGAAAAATATATCTGCAAAGTACATACTCATAACAAATGAAGAAGGAAAAAGAGGGCGAGGGTTACATAAAGAATATTTTACATCTCATGAACTATTAAAAGACATGCGAATAATCATTTCAAATCTCTGTTGTGAAGGTAATTGCAGATCTGTTGAACGAACAGACTTACTGTTTGGTGAATAAGGGAGATCGGAACTATACAAAGTGCAGATCAATTCTGTCACAGACTCACAACTGAAGATAAAAAAAATGATTTTCTACCTTAGTCTTGTTTGGTTCTCGTCTCTCGGAAAGTACTAGCAATTATTGGAGGAAAGTCACGTTTGTTGCAGAATTGTGGTAACTTAAAGTTGGGATTTCTCTCTCAATGTAAATTGTAATAACTTCTATGTACATGGTGGGAGGGGCATGCTAATACGGTACCCACGGGCCACTGGTGACTGAACAGAGGTAAATACTAAATACACAGTCAATGCCATGTGAATATCGCTGTGAAGATTTGAATCATTGATAACTAACCTGTCGCTCGACCGTCCGGCGCTGATTGCAATTTGCAGCAAACACTGAACAGTGCTGACTCCTGATGAACACCACGGCACTGGGCAGCCTACAGCAACACCACGACACTGGACAGCACGCTGCAACACTACGCAGCTCCTCGACGAGTCGACCGCAGGCGTAGGCTGTAGCAACAGGTTGACGGCGGGCCGGCGGCAATGACAGTCCTCGACCGGCAGGCTGCAAGTTGCAACACGTTACACTCCTCGACTCGTCACTCCACAACCAAACAAACAAACCAGAAGTTCACAACAGCACTTGCTCAAGCCTCAAACACGATCGGATAAATCATAAAGCATGAATTTGCTTTGCAAGATAAATCACGCAGTCCTATTAAATAATGAATCCAACATCATCCGACCATGGCACCAGGCGGGAAGAGAAACCTGCCCACTGTTTTTTTAAAACCACTCAGACCAAATTCGCCGGAACAAAAACCCTAAATTCATTAAAAATCGAACCTAAACAAATTTTTTCCATTAAATTCGCCTTCAGGTTCGAGTTCGGCTTTAAGGTTCGATTTTCATATTCGCCTTCAGGTTCGGCTTTTAGGTTCGCCGAACCTGAACGAATTTGAAATTTTTTTTGAGGTTCGCCGAATTTCGAACCTCAAGGTTGAAATTCGCTGAACCCTGTGACATAGTATCCGGGTGGGACTAAGATGACTTCAAGGCTTATGTGACAAGGTATTGAGGCATACAAGTGTGACTTGACTCTTCATAAACATGACTCTTAATTAGTACATTTATGACAAGATGACAAATTCCAAAAGACATCAAGAAGAAGTCTTTTGACCTATAATAAAACCTTGCTCATGAAACCCATGAAGCAAGCACACCAAAAGTATATTTTATTATCTTTGTCTTCTTCGTTACATAAATACAGAATTACATAGTCAATTTGAAGACTGAACCTAGTTACACTTTCCAACAGATACTTGACCAGGGTAATCTATCCGGGTGCGACTATGATGGACTCAAGCTTTCAGCCAGTCAAAGTACCATCAAACTTACTTACTAACCATCAACCTAGGGATCTAGGTGCGTATCCAAGGTCAGAGCTCCAAGACCAACACCACCCTCCCTCTTTGGGATCTAGACATTAACGCATAGGCTGACCAGATGTCCTCCCAAGCATCTGCCATTTGATGCTTCAATTCTCCCTAGACTAGATATATCCATTTGTCCAAGCGTGCTTCCAGAGTGTTCATCCTTCTTATGGAGAGATTTTTCTGTACAAACACAAACTCCAATCATTAATAAACTATCAAAATATATATACAACACAAACCTTCGGGGTCCTCAATCATCCTGATGCCACTTACATCAAGTTATTCATATGCAACTAGTCAAAAAATTTTCTTCTTTCATTTCATCAGCAACATCAAGACATCCTCAATTTGTTGTAGTGCTTTCATTCATTCTTCGATTTCTTCTTCAAGGTATTCATCATGACTATTATAATATGCCCTTCCTCTTAATTGGGGAGATTTACTCTTTCCTTTTAACTATGCTCCCTCTTAACTTGGGCAGATCAACCACTTCCTTCTTCTATAGCATCGGAGAACCTTTCATGGCTCTAACCCTTTTTATGGTATCAAGGTCATCTTGATCTAACCCTTTTTATGGTATCAAGGTCATCTTGATATATAACTATCTTCATCATCTTGAAGATTATGTACCTACAAAACTTTAATAGCAAGTACAACCAAATACAAACATATAGAAGCATAAAGTTAACTATATCAAAATCATGTTATTTTAGTGGAAGTGTTTAGACTCTAAATACCTAAACCTAGTTAGGTCCATGATCAACAAGAGACATATTTCTTGCTAGGATTATTGTCATAAACCCTAGATCACGTCATCAAGACTTAAAGCAACTCAATCAAGATATTAGATTCATTATATCTAGGGCCTCAATTTCAGAGATATATGACAGACTCTATTCTTGCAAACCCTAGATTCCACCCTCGAGACACAAAGTCGTATATATCAACAATTCAATCAAATAACAAATTTACTATACATGTTAGACTTTACTAGGGTTTGTTACAAACACTAGATTTTATCACCAAAACTAAATCATATTGGAAACAATATCATCATATCCTAGAATATCAATCTTTGCTAAGTTTTTTTGTTACAAGCCCTATAATTCACAAAATATGATCATATACATATCTTGGATTTCATAATCATGTTTTTGCATTTCATAATACTATCTACTAGATAAACCCAAGACACAAATATCAATATAACAAAGTTAGAACTACAACAATTTTATTCACACTAGGGTTTTGATTCTACAGTCGAATATACACTTAGGGTTTCATCCCTAGGATCTCACTTTAGTTATTACAAAGGTTTTGTTCATAAACCCTAATTCACCAAACCCAAAAAACATAATATAGACATTAATAGCAAACCCTGAAGGACTAGTGTTTCTATAATAACAATACAAAAACCCTAAACATAAAAGGAATAAGATTTCTAGACTTCATCAATAACCCTAAATAGACTAGGGTTTCATAAATATTGACATACCCTTAGGTTAGCGGTTTACAGTGAACCCTAGAGGTTAGGGTTTACTGAAATGAACAAATAACGAGATATGACACAGATAGATTCAATCTAGTGATTGATTTTCCTAACAAGAATCTTTTACGATTCAAAACCCTAAACATAAGATAGTTTTGCTACAAGTCTTATAGTTTTAGACATACCTGGAGTTGCTCATTCTACAAACCTTGTAGGATTCCCTTTATTAAAATGCTTCCTTTGCCATAATCTTTATGCTTGCAATACTTATTTACAAGTACAACCAAACAAATATGCGATACCAAAAATGTGATGTTAATTTGTCAATCTAGGGTTTCTATGCAACAGTGGAGGATGGAAATTTAGGGTTTCCAAGTAAAAACTCTAGATCTAGAAAAAATCAAGTTATCTTCTACTTCAATTTTTACTATATACTCTAGATTACTTACAAACCCTAGAAGTGTAGATTATGGCTAGGGTTTACAAAAATTTGGATGTCAGCAATAATTAACGTTACAAACCTTAGAACTAAAGGATTTTAAAAAACTTAATAAGAATCAGATAATCATAAATAAAAGCAATTATACTTACCTCAAGGACCACTTACGTTGCTCCTTCGTGATCAACTGCAATGGATTTCTTTGCATAACATCAGTGGATATCATTGTGATGCTGGCTTGTTACAAGACTCTAGACGAGTCACCGTTTTAACTAGCCATACATTGTTGTTTATACATGTCAAGATATCGATGAGAGCTTCAAGGCTTTGCAAGACAAATTCTCCTTATTGTGGTAGACTGCATTCACCTTTGAGATAGAGATATTATGCTTGAGTTCTTCCTAGGTTGGCTCCTTGACTTACTGCTCAAGTTTGCATCAAGTATACTTATAGGCCTAAAAAATGTGCTCTTTTACCACTGTTTTCTTGGACTATATACCACTGTAGGGAATTGCAATTTTTATTTTAAATGTGGTGACTGTGTAAAGGAGATAGATCAAGCAAATCAACTTCGGCCTTGAGTATACAGGATTCTGATTGTTGAAATTTGGTCACCGGAGGACAGGTGGTTCCCTAAGGCTTTGATCTTTGGCCTAGGGAAAAGTGTCCAAAAAAATTTAATTTTTCTCCTAAAGTGACTTTATAATTTTTATAAAGTCAAATCTAATTTAAAAGTGACTTTAAGTGATAAAGTTACTAAAGTCTAATTTAAAAGTGACTTTAAGTGATAAAGTTACTAAAGTCTAATTTTAAAGTGACTTTAAGTGATAAAGTTACTAAAGTCTAATTTTAAAGTGACTTTAATAATGTCAATGTAAAATTAGAAAGGAAAAGTGACTTTGGAAATAAATGACTAAGTGGGTCTTTAATAAAGTGGGGTGAATTAAAAAATAGAAAGTGAGATTTAAATGAGCATTTAATCTCAGCCCTAGATCTCAATCTATTTCAGCCATTGGATTTAGGGATTTCCCAAAAGTCACATAGGGTTAGGTTAAAGGAGGGAAAGGAGGAAAAGGTCATTCATTCTTTCATGAGTGGATTGGGAGAAGGAGAGAAGGAGCGCTAGAGATTTTTCTGAGCAGTGAGAAGGAGGACAGCAGTGAAGAGATTTCAGCAAAGGTACAACAACATTTATTGGCACACATACCGAGGCAGAAAATCCGTACAGCAAAGGAGAGGCAATGTTTCCAAGTGAGGAGGCACAAAAATCGAGGAAGAGGTTACAACAACAAGCACGCACTCCAAGGCACAAAAATCAAGCACGTTTTTCAAAGAAGAGGGTGGCTGTCATTTTCGGCACAAAAATCGAGGAAGAGGACAACAGCTACAACTCTGTTTTTTGGCACGGATTTCGAGAGAGGTTGCTGTACAAAATCTGTACAGTCCGTACAACAAAGTACAGCTGTTCCGACACACTTCCCGAGGTGGCTGTACAACATTTAATGCTGTCCTAAGGTGCTGTAAATTTTCTGTTTTCTGTTGTTGCTAATTTGGCACAATTTCTGAGGCGGTGTGCAAGCACAGAAATCGAGATAAGTTTGTAAATTGGTTGCTGGAATTTTTTCTGAGTTTTTCCTGTTTCACTGTAAAAAGCAATATTTAGAAAAATAAAAGAGAAGCTTTCGAACTGGTTTTCTCCAAGAGTTGTAGGGGGTTTTTCCAGGGTCATGTTGACAAAAAATATCAGTGTTAAATGTGTTGAATGGCTGTTTTATGCTTGCTGATTTTTTATTTTTGCATTTTCCAGCATTCTGTAAATTTTCCAGAATTTGTGTTTTCAGCAAAAAATTATTTTCTAGTTTGTTGAATGTAAGGATATGGGAAAGGGCATTTAACTATTTGGAGAAATAAGGTGACACTGAAAACCGGGGTGGGAAACAGGGAATTTCTACACTGATTTAAAGTGATGGAAACTTTTTCTAATTATACTTGTGCCCAGGACTATAGTAGGAGTATTGACTCCTTTTTCAAGGTGACTGTAGCTTCATGTTGAGTCTCCAAACCTTGCTGTAAGGACTGTTCCTTATTTTCATTAATTAGGTCACCTGTATATATATGTTATATAGGACCGTCATCATTTGTTTCTGATGTTTTGACTTTTATACCACATGATAAATACAGAGCTTCAAGTTCTCAGAGAAATCAAATTACAGAGAGTTCGGTTCTATTATATTGAAGATTTCAGATCATAATATGTATGCCCAGAACTGCTTTTTTCTTTTCAGATTGCTCGACCTTCTATGGGCTATAGTTCTAGCCTCTCGGTCCTTGTGAATAGAGCTTTAAAGACCCTCACTCTTCCATGCATAGGACTGTAGCCTAATCACTATGATTAGGGCTAATTAATGTGCTTAAAACTTGGAATCTCTTCCCTTTAGGAGTTCGGTCTAGATGACTGTTTATCCTTGCTTGATTTGAAGTTCAAGTGACCTTCTTTCTGCCCTCATACAAGTGAACCAGCTCTGATACCATGTTGAGAAATCTACAACAATACTGATAGGGTTTCTTATTAATTTGATTTCTCTATTACTTGACAATTTCTTGTGATTAGGTATTTCTTCTTCTTTGTTATTACATTATTATCATCAAGACAATTGCCAAAGAACAAAAACACAAGAGAACACAATATATAGGCGCTCAGTTAGGGCAAAACCTGTTGAAAAGTGTAACTAGGTTTGGTCTTCATAATGACACGTGTAATCGTGATTTTATGTAATTGATGTAAAGAAGAAAAATGAAATTATTTTTGTAATGCTTGAATCATGGGTTTCATGATCAAGGAATTTTATTTGATAGTTAAGGCTCCCATTGTGAGCCTTTAGGTTTGGTCCTCATGTCATAAAGTCCATAGAGTCAATTTCAAAGTTTGAAGACCCATTTGGGGATATTACACTGTAAAAAGAAAATTTGATTGTGTCACAAACCCTCCAAGACCTCCCTCATGTCAACCTTCAAAAGGAGAAAATGATGCTTCTAGAATGGCAAGTAGATTTCCCATGGTTCAAGTCGGCTTATTTTGAGAGACTGTCCACTATATATAGAGACAACTCGACCTCCATTTGACACGCATTCGAACAAGCATCCAAGAGAAGAAGAGAAGTGTGAAAAGGCTAGGAGAAGAAGTCTCCCATCAAGGAAAACAAGAAGGAAAGAAATCCGAGATAAATTCGATCTGTTTTTGGGCAAGAACTTTTCACACGTGTGAGGAAGACATAGGTATCTATTGTAGAAAGAGAGCCGAGGTTTATACAGTCCATTTAGAAGTCGAATCAAGGAAGAAAAGAAGATTCTCATCAAGCTGAATTGTAGGAGAAAGTCCTATCCAAGCGAAGGAGATCAAGGTATAAAATGAGGTCAAGTACTATAACTAGGGCTTCGAAAGGAAGGTCGAAAGGAACATATCTGAGCTAAGAACCAAAATCAGAAGGTTAGTCGGGGGAAGTGGGAGGAGGAAGAAGTTTGACTATCATTGACTCAAATAAGATGTTAAACAAGGGAGCCTTGTGACTTGGTCTTGGAGAGGTTAAAAGATCAAGGGTCTTGGTCTTGGTATTCGTCAATTGAAGTCTCTATAAGAAGAAGAATTCGTTTGGGTTTTCCTCTCAAGTGGGAGAGGTTTTGGCCCTAGCTGGTCACCTACATTTTGTGTCTCTTGTCTCTTTATTGTTTATGCATTGGTAGCTGTTTGATGAAGAAGAACACTATAATAATCAAAGTAAAGAGAAGATCCTAATCTAAATAAGTAAAAAACATTCACAAACAGTTATAATTAGAAGAGAAATCACCTAATTGCTATGCCCTAGATTTTTCAACAAAACGCACTCAAGGACTCTTCCTTCAGTAGATTCAAATCACAGTGAGATAGACCAAGACTTATAATGACACAAAATTTCCTTCACCCATCAAGTCAACCTCCCATGATGACAAATGTTATCTCAAGTTTTGATTTCCTTATCTTCTTGCAAACTTCTTCTTCCTTATTTCTGCAATTTCAATTCTCTATGCTTTTGCAACTTTAGGTCCTCTTTATTCCTGTAACTTTCATCCTACTGTGCTCTTGCAGTTCTCGGCCTACTGTAGTTACCATTTTGCAACTATTCTCTGCCTGTGGCTAGCGTTTGACAATTTTCCCTCTTTAGATTACCTTCTTGTCTTGTATGAACCACAAATCGAACCTTCTCTTCACTTTTCTTCTCTGAAATCTATCTGAATTCATCTCTGCTTCAGGTCGAGTTCACCTTGGTATTTATAGTTGTTTCTTCCTGTAATTAAGCCGACATGTATAGTAGGAGTAGCCGACTTGTCAATTTTGTTGGAGGCCGACTTGATGGGGGAGGAATAATAAAATAATTGACTTCGACTTAATAAAATAAAATAAATCCTAAAGCACACAATGGGTGCTATGATCTATGAATCATTGACCCAAGCATGAAACCTATGCTTTAATAAGTCAATTTAAATAATAATAAAAAATATCTTTTCACAAATATATTACATTATGACTCAAATACAATTATGAAGAGCGACACTAGTTACATTCTTCAACAATCTCCTCATTTTGCTTCTAAACATCTCTGGGACCCCTATTTTGGGCTTGGGGCTCCAAATGGCTAAAAGCCATGTTGATGCTCCATCAATGGGGGCTCAAGGATGACACATGTCCTCCCATGTCTCTTTAGGAAATACACAACCTCCTCTGGGCCTTGGATCAAGTGCCAAGTGTCGGGTGCAATGTGTAGCCAACTGGGGCATCATGGTCCAAGTGTATCATCTCTCGAATAACTGATGCAACAAACAAGCTAATAGTGGTGCTGAGGAAGCCCTTGGTGTAGCAATCAATGCTCTGCATGAATGGAGGCCCATAGCTCTGAACACTCACCCTACAAATGCCTTCATGATCCTTTGAAGGGCTTGGATCTCGTATAGGGAGGCCAAGTCCAAGATGAAAACCCACCTGCAATCCTGCTTAAGATCCAATGCGTCTCCTTACCTTCAAACACAATAATTCATTAGTGTAATTGAGTGAATAAGTTTGTTAATCAAGGGTAAAAATGAGACTTCACAGTGGGGTTCCCTTCCAAATTTGGGGCTTTGAGCATGTAATGGTGTTACCTCCCCGGGTAGGAGTGGCTAATAAACAACCCTATTAGGTGTTCCCAACCCCTAAAGGGAAGGACATGTCCAAGGTACATCCTTCAAGCGGTAGGTGTTATGTGGATAATGATGAGGTGGATGGGGACATAGGTGTCTCAAGGCCAAATGACATGTGCTCAAGGGTGGTATTGATGAGGGTTGTCCACATACTTGGGTGTATGAATGTAGGGGGGAGCAATTGTGGTACTTGAGTTACCTCGACCTTTGTTTTTCCACCCTTTTTCATTTTCCTTTTGCCTTTTATTGATTCTTCTTCTGTTATACTGCTCGGGGCTCCAGGGGATGAGAGCATGTTGTGTATGATATAACAATGGTTACCCCCTTTAGGTGGAGGAGTTCGTCGCCCGCTAGGGGTTGGGACATGCATGGGTTTTTTAGTGATGCAGGGGGCACTCATAGGGGCCCTAGGAACCAGGGTGATGGCCATAATGATAATGGGTAGAACTCATGTTTGGCTTTTTCCCACGTGCTAATTTTATTGTCCCGACCATCTTTTGCATTTTGTGGTATTATTTCCTTTTGTATGTGGCCATTTATGTCTTTTTTTTTAGCTACATCAACCTCCTGGGCATCGTTCCAAGCTTGAGCCAAACATGTGGACAAGGGGAGGGCGGAAACCAGAGCCTTGTGGACCCAGTGGTCATGTGGACCCACAGAGGGAAGATGATGAAATAGGGCATGTAATGTGTGGAGGGGAGTGAAAAAACATGGAACGAGAAAATAGGACCATGCTACCAAAATTGAGGTTTTCTAAGTAGTGCCCATCCTAAAGCTATAAGCCAGTAGGGGAGATCCCACGGGACTAGGGTTGAGGATTAATCCCCCCTTTTAAGGTAAGGGAAGAAGACTACAGTCAAAACCCTTCCTCCCAAGTCGCCCAGTAATCCATACCCGAGTGTGCCCAAGAAAAATAAGCATAAACACCTGATTGTATAATGAAAGACCATACCTTTAGGATTGGATGGCCCACCTTCAAACATACAATCTTGACAGATGGGTGAGGGTACATGATGGCTGGCTTAGGGGGCGAAGATAAAGTAGCACATCGAAGCTATCGGGTGGCTCTTAGGGGCTGCTGTTGTTGGTTAAAGGAGGATACATAGGAAAGGAAAAATCTCCATAGGGGTACCCCACTTTTGGTGGGCTACACACACAACACCCAATTTCTTTGCTTTCTATATTGCCGACCACATAGTTGAAATATATACCACCTCATTGATTCCAAGCTCAGATTTGATGTTAGGGGAAGCAATGAGTAAGAGATCAAAAGACTGAAAGACAAATACACACTCCAATTGCAGAAAAAGGATGCCACGAGGGTTGAATTTCAAAGAATCAGATTGGCAAATTACTATCTCGAAAAAAATGTTGATCATATACAAATATCTTTAGAATGTTTTTCGTAGAACACAAACTGTTAACAACCCAGATATTTTCCCTTGTTACATATTTCTTGAATGTTTAGTCATTTTTTAATTGATCTAGCATCTTTCTTAAACTGGCAGGACAGTGGGGACATTGTCCACTTAAACCAGGAGGAAATGGTGCAGAAATGGAGAGAGGACAAACTAGAGAATAATAATTAGAATTGTTGTTAAAGATTGGTCATTAATATATATTAAAATAAAAAGGGAGATGGGTAGATGTGATGTCCCCATTCTGCATGCCTATGTAAAAAGGTCATACCATGTAGAAGAATGATTTATTAACAAATGGAGTAATCACTCTTTTGTTTTTTAACCCTAGGCTGTTCAATTCCTTTTCATATCGCTTCTGGAAGAATTTTGTTGTCATAATTGTAGTTCTATGCATGATTTATTCACCTACCTATGAAAATTAACTGCGTTTAAATCAGGAAGCTGGTGCAAAGTTGTAGACAAACCTTTTTTTTACTCAAAAAAACACATTGGGAGAGGAAGCCTCATGTGTGCACGCTGAACTTTTACAAGAAAGAAAAAAGTGTGAAGGAACATGATAATACTTGGAAGGAATATGCAAGCAATTTCCTCCAGCATGAATGTCCCTTCTTTGGATGCAATCATAGCCATTACCAGTAACTGTTGGAGAATCTAATTCCAACCACCTGCTAGGTGTCGAAATCGTCCGTCCAAGTGTCCTAGTTCATTTTCACTTAGTCCAGTTTTAGTTGAGTCTCGTTGCAGTCATTTAATGTTGATGTCTCCAATGTAATCTTATTTAAGTAATTCGTAATACTCAGAAGAGAAATCCTTTGCTCCACTTATTTTTGGTTTTCAATTCTTGTCATGGTATCAGAGCCAGGTTAAAATACAAGTTTGAGTGACCGCTTTTTTTATGCCACGAGTTTTTAAAAACAAGAGCATGTGTGAAAGCCTTCTCAAAGTAAATGTACACAACCATAACGCGGAAGGGTTAATGGTTTGAACGAAAGGGTTAATTCAAATTCTTTATATAAAATGCACATGTCATTTTTAAATGATACATGCATTGTATTAATTTGAAAAAGGAATTACATGATTTGAAAAGGGCCCATGTAATGCATTATTTTTATTTTTGTGAGATGAGATTTGTATGAGATGTAATCTTTTCAAAAGGATATCATTTGAAGTTTTTATTTAAAAAAATGTATTCAACTTTTTGAAGAGGGCTTATTAAGGGGAGTTGTTCACATCAGTTGTGAGCATTGAAATATTATTTTTTAATAAGAACAATGGAAGGTGAATTTGTGAAAAGCTTTGTAAAAGTGTTGCGGTTGTTGAGACCACAAAAGATGTATGCAAATCAGTTTTTTTTTGTTGAGCCGCAGTCAACGAATACTCAACAAATGGGAAAAACCAAGAGGCTAAAGCGACAACAGGAGATGTTTGAGATCTTTTTAGATCTGGAAGTGAAGAGGCAAAAGGATGCATTTGCATTAAAATGCATAAAAGAATCTGTGGATGACAACATTCTTCCCATGATTTCATATGCCAAGACAGCCAAGGAGGCTTGGGATACCCTTGAGAGGTGTTTTGGTGCAAGGGGGAGCATTGAAGTTGAAGATAAAGGTGGATCTATAGCAGCAGATCTACAACGAGATGAAAATTTCATTGAATCCCACTTTGCTCAGCCACAAGTGGATGATGTCTGTAAAGAAATTGCAGAAGCAACAGAGAAGTAGCATGAAGATGCTCGTGAACCCCACTGTGCACGACCACAAGTGGACGAAGATTTGATGAACCAAGCAACAGAGCTTGCTGACGAAAATTTGGTGAATCCAGCAACACAACTTGCTGATGACAATTTGATGAATCCAGCAACAGAGCTTGCTGATGATGATTTGATGAATCTAGCAACAAAGCTTTCTGAGGATGTTTTGGTGATTCCAGCAACAAAGCTTGCTGATGATGATATGGTGAATCCAATAATAGAGCTTGTTGATGAGAGTAAAAATACTATGGTAAGTCCAATGACTAATATTGTTGATGTAAATTTTGATAGAGAATTAAAAGAATTTGTGGATGACAACATTCTTCCCGTGATTTCAGATGCCAAGACAGCCAAGGAGGCCTGGGATACCCTTGAGAGGTGTTTTGGTGCAAGGGGGAGCATTGAAGTTGAAGATAAAGGTGGATCTATAGTAGCAGATCTACGACAAGATGAAAATTTTATTGAATCCCACTGTGCTCAGCTACAAGTGGATGATGTCTGTGAAGAAATTGCAGAAGAAGCAGAGAAGTAGCGCGAAGATGCTCGTGAACCCCACTGTGCACGACCACAAGTGGACGAAGATTTGATGAACCCAACAACAGAGCTTGCTGACGAAAATTTGGTGAATCCAGCAACAGAGCTTGCTGATGATGATTTGATGAATCCAACAACAGAGCTTGCTGATGACGACTTAGTGATTCTAGCAACAGAGCTTGCTGAGGATGTTTTGGTGATTCCAGCAACAAAGCTTGCTGATGATGATATGGTGAATCCAATAACAGAGCTTGTTGATGAGAGCAAAAATACTATGGTAAATCCAATGACTAATATTGTTGATGTAAATTTTGATAGAGAATTTTTGGCTAATGATGCAACATAAACATCATATTAGCATGATGCTATTTGGTGAGATAACCCCACTTGGGTCAGTGGAAGACAACCTGATTGCAGCAACACAGGTTAGTGAAGAAAAGACAAAGACAGAGGCAGAGATAAAGACAGAGACAAAGATAAAGACATAAACAAAAACATAGATAAAGACAGATGCAAAGAATGAAGTCTGCAAAGGGAAAGCAGAAACAGAGATAGAGGCAGAAGCAGAGAAGGAAGCGCAACAGGAGAAAGTTTCCATTGCAGAGCAGAAGGAACAAAACCAATGTGGTTTTGGAGATGTTTTTACACTTACCATTGATTTCCAATGTGCAGTTACATAGACTGATTATGAAGAAGAGTTAAAGTTTCTTGAAACATTGCTTGCAACACCATGTCTAGATGACGTCTACACAAAAGATGTAGATATGAATGTTGAAGATAGCATGCATGATGAACACATCAATGAAATTTTAGGTATTGGAGTTTCAAAGAGATAAAATTTTATTCTCATCTTATGTTGCAGTGGATTGATGATGAAAAGCGCACTACAAAAGACAATATGTGGCAGCAACCCACATACAAGTCATTTCTTGAAGAAGTCCAAGACATGCTTAGACAGTCCGGAACATTAGACGACCTGCACCAGCAAATGAAGAAACAGAGGTTTGAAGAATACAACAAGAAGAAAATTCTGAAACAATTTAAAGGCTATAGAATCTGGAAGAAGAGAAGAAGAAAACTAAATCTAGTTGAAGTCAATTTGTTAAATTGTAAGCCTTGCTGAGACATAGACCGACAGGTATATTAATTAGTTTTTTTAATGTGGTTGTAATTAAGGGGAGTGTTGGAGAATCTAATTCCAACCACTTGCTAGGTGTCGAAACCGTCCGTCCAAGTGTCCCAATTCAGTTTCACTTAGTCCAGTTTTAGTTGAGTCTCTCTGCAGTCATTTAATGTTGATGTCTCCAATGTAATCTTATTTAAGTAATTCGTAATACTCAGAAGAGCAATCCTCTGCTCCACTTCTTTTTGGTTTTCAATTCTTGTCAGTAACCTTTTTCAATTATTTGCAAATGGGATATGCATTGTTCACATAAATATTGTGGCTAATCAAACAATCACTAACCTTGTACCAAGTCCCATGCCACTGCAACTGAGCTAACCTTTGTGTTGTAGTTGAAATGAATGCAAATCTGCTACATCATGCCCTTGCAGAGGTTATTTGAGCTCATAAACTGGCTAATAGTGGTAGTGAACAAAGAATTAATTGGTATTGTGTTGCAACTGACACTAATTGTTGTTTGCTGAGATGGGGTTTGGAATGTGACCACTTAATAAAAATTTAAACCGACTGCCATGTGTTCACTCTGTGGGATGTTCTGCTGAAATTATGAGTACCAAAGCGGTCTAATGTAGGGAACAATTATGTGGAAAAAAGTGGGGAATTTAGATGCATGAATTAGACATGGTATGGTGGGATAAAGACCAAGAAGGTACTGAGCTCTGAATGCACCATCTCAAAGGAAAAAACATTAAGAAAAAGTACGGAAAGGAATCATTTATCATGCCACCCCTGGTCAGTGTATGTCTTGATTCGAAGCTCTCAATACCTGGCTTCATCAGGCTAGAGGTAGAGGTAGAGTTGAATATTCCACTAAATGTACGTGACTGATGCCACTTGATAAGGTATATCATATGAGACATCCTTACTAATGTAGCACAAGAAAGCAAGGGTTCCGTGAAGGGGAGGGATATGAAGATAAAAGTTGTTTTGGCCATTGATGCCCAAGACTCTTGATACAAGTTACAACACAAATACTTGATACCCGTATGGGACTTCGGGTCTTATTTATACGAAAACTGAGCCATTTTTGGGCCATCCTATAATATTAAAATCATAACAAAATTATAACTACTCTGTTTGCCTTTGAGCTTCCTTGTGATATTAAAATAATAAAGTTGACCTACCCTCATTCATTAATGGTCATCACAAATGGGACAATGAGCATTTGATCTATGGATATACTTGCCATCTATAACAAAAATATTAGAAGTACAGAGTTGATAGTTGATCTGCACCCCTACCCCAACTGCAATCCCATCAGTGTAATGTCCTCTTCAAATTGAAGGTTAATGAGGGACGAAATAACCTATCTGACCCCATATGCTATAGTCTTAATAAAGGGGTAAAAACCGATTTTTTTCCAATTTGGGGCAAAAGTTGGGTCAACTAGGGCAAAAGAGCCCAAAACTAGGGGTTGCACCCACAACCCCTCACATCTTGAAGTCCATGGACAAATCTATAAATAGAGAGGAGTTGAGATCAAATCATCATCATCAATTGTGGATGAAATCATTCGATTTCTTGAGCTAGAGCTCTTTAGGACCCCTTTTCTCCTATCAATTTTGTGGTGAAAGATTCTGCCCTAGTTGATAAATTTCATTTCTTCTTTTTATCTTTATTATCTTTGTTCTGTTACAGGAATTTCGACACATGGAGCAACAAAATATTTTAGGGAAATATTCTGTGAAAGAGGCTGGACGAATTCTTCAAAGGAAAATTAACTTGGACAAAGCATAATTTTGTGGCCAAATATTTTGTGGAAACCATCTGAAACAGGCCGTAATCTCCCTGGGGCTAGAAAATCGTGGTTCAAGTCACTGTGCAGAATGTTGAAACCCTAGACGTCATCTGCGGGTTTTATACTGAACAGTAATGTCCTGAAAAAAGCGAACCCTCATGGCAAACTATTTTAAGGCTTGAATTAGAGTTTTGGTAGATCGTAATCCTCCTGGTAGATAATATCGACTCTGAGGTAGATGTGGTTTCTGAAGGCAGAAAAGCGAGATCTATACCTGCCGCCAAGGAATCCAAGTTTTGAGGCTGACCAAATACTTTTTGGTGGATACGCACTCTTGTACAGTCGTATAATTGATGCTTGAAGTCGTGTAGTGGGCTCCTATAGCAAGATTGAAGTCGAAATTGCAGCGGATCCTAGTCTGGTTGGAGAAATAGTGAAGCTGGTCTCTAAAGACGGAGATTAAGTGCGTTTCTGAGGAAGTTTGAATTCACATAGGGTTTCTTGGTTAGGGTTTGTTGTATTATTAACTAAGTTTGGTTTGATCACTGTTGAATGAGGATTATGTTGTTGTGTGGACCTATAACAATTGCTCTAATATGAATTATTTGGTTATGTGGATTGGATTGTTGGGAATAGTGCACTAATTGAATCTATTATTGTGTTAAGCCCATTTTTGAGAAAGCTAGCATTGTCGACTGAAGAATACATTGACTGTATTAAATTTTAATTATTGAAATTAAAAAGGGAAATTTTATTAAAACCCTAATATCCTAAGAAACCCTAGGGAAAAATTTCTCTAGTTCATTACAATGGTATCATAGCATACATCCTACTAGCCGGTGAATACATGAGCCTTGTATGTTTCCAGAAGATACAAGCAATGTCATAGTAAGAAAAAAACAAAATACCCATCATTCAACCATGGGGGATAGAACAAGTCATGGAGAACAAGTGGCTCCATAGGATCATAGTGCCATGCTAACAACAATACTCTAGAGACGAGCAAATGACCGACACATTAATACAAGGACAACAACAAGGACATTAATTGCTGCAAACATTAGCGCAAGGGGGATAGAACAAGTCAAGGAGAACAAGTGGCTCCATAGGATCCTAGTGCCATGCTAACACCAATACTCCAGAGACGAGCAAATGACTGACACATTAATACAAGGACAACAACAAGGAAAATAATTGGTGCAGACATTAGCTCAAGGGCAACAACTTACTCGGTTGTTGACTCATCTCATAGGAAACCAAAATGTTGTTGGCAACAACTTACTCGGTTGTTGAATCATCTCATAGGAAACCAAAATGTTGTTGGCAACAACATAACCACTATTGAAGGTAGTGACAGTCATAACCCTAGTCCCCCTATACACACTAGCACCAGGGCAACCAGCGAAAGGAGTCACCGACCATTACTTCCTTAATTCACAAGTAATAAAACCGTGGCAAACCAAGAAGCTGTTGAACCAAATAGACTGCTGGACGAATATTTTCGGGAGTATGCATCAGTAGAAGAAAACACATGAGCAACCATGACTTTCTATAAATATTGTAACTTCAGATTCAGAAATAGACCCAGAGGGTAGCATAATTATGAGCTCACACGCAAGGTAAGTAAACTTTCCCTCCCCTCATTTGATGGATCATCTAAATGTTCAACAAGAGCGTGGGTGCTAAATTGGACACCAACTTTAGGCTCAACCTTATGTCGGAGGAAGATGTTCTCCAATTTGCCACACTACACCTTGAGGGAGAAGCGCATGAATGGTGGTACCATGGTCTAGTTACGTTGGGGCATACAAATATCATTTCTTATGAAGACTTTACGTAAAGATTGATAGATAGATTTGATCGAAAGAACCCAGACATACACTTCAGAGAATTGGCACAGCTCAAACAAACAAGATCACACAAAGAGTTTATTGTCGAATTCGAACGAATCATAGTCATGGTGACAAACATATCTGAAGAATTATTAGTCATGCTTTTCACGAAGGCTTTAGTTGAACCCCTACAAGGTTGGGTCAAGGCATTCAATCCCGCAACCCTTCACGATGCCATCTCGGAAATGCAACAACCAAAACTAAGGCCCCGCCCAAGGCTCTCATTTCCCAAAATGATAAGGAGAAGAAGTCGTTTCAACGTGATTGGCCATAGAAAGACAGGTTGGATGAGGAAACCCAAATCGATCTAAGGCAAAATAAGCTATGCCTCAATTGCAAGGAGCCATGGGAACCTTGACATCGCTGGTAGGTAAGGGGAAGATTCACTACATCGAAGTGGTCTCTGACGAGGAGGAGGTGTTGAAAATGTAACTAGTTTCGGTCTTCATAATTGTTGTTGTACTCATTTCAATATGTATCCTATGTAACAAACAAGAGAAGGAAAGAAAAAGTTATTATTATTATTAAAGCATGGGTTTCATGCTCCTTATTGATGGTCTTCTAGGTAAAAGCATGTTCTTTGTGCTTCTACGATTTTCTAGGTCTTAGGATTTATTGTCATGAGTCAAAGGAGTCAACAACATGTTTATAAGACCCTTCCAGTCAAAATGTAATTGTAAAAAGAATTATTTTTGAGTCCAGAAAGTCTTGGAAGCTCCAAAAGTGCATGTCGGCCTAAAGGAGGGAATTCAATCCCTTGGGAAGGCTATATAAATAAGCAACTCAACCTCATTTAGCACTCACTCATCCACAAGTTCGATCTATCAAGAAAGAGTTCGATCTATAGCTGGGAAGTGGGAAGTAGAAGAGCGAAGGTCTAAGAGAAGAAAGAAGGATGAAGAATCCTGTTTTTGGGATCTATCTCTCTCATATGTGCAAAGTTCTAGGGTTTTTGGTGTTGCAGAAAGAGGCTGAAGTTGCAGGTCCGAGTTGCAGGAAGACGAAGTGCAATATCTTGTAGCTAGAAGGAAGAATACCCTACCATGACGTTATTGACCTTGCGAAGAGTTGTCTTGCTCTAGGAAGGTCTTAGTAGGAAGTAAAATTAGGGTTTCCATAGAAGTTGCAAGGCCGAAATTGCAGGATCAAAGTTGCAGAACGAGTTGTCACAATGAAGCTGGCAGGTCGAAGTTGCAGGTTGAAGCTGGTTGGTGCAGAATCAGGGAAAGACTTGTTGGAGGGTTGACTTGGTACTTGGATAAGGACTTGATGTACGGTTTGGGTCTCAATTAAAGCAGATTCTATAAGAAGAGAAGAGTTTTAAGATTTTTCCCCTTGGAGGGGTTTTTCCTTGGCTGAGAGCCTAATTTCTATGTCCTTTGTTGTTGCTGTTTCATTCATGATATATGTTTGATGAAAACATGTAACTAAAGTACAAGAATTAGGTAAAGGAGAACAAGAACAAGAAGAAGAATAACTAAGTTCACTAGCAAGTATTAAGTTAAAGGAAAATAAGAATTAATAACTGCCACTTTGCATTTTCCAATAAGAGGAAGGAGAAGAAGCCACTTTAAATGATAAAGAACCCACTCCTAATATCGAGCCTAGCAGTCCAAAGGAAGAACCACCATAGGAGGAAGCTAAAAAAGAGGAAAAGCCCAACGAGGAGAAGATGACCCGACGATAGGTTAAGATTGCTACTCTTTCAAGAACCCTTAGATATTACATCTTCAGGATTAGGGGAGTTGACAAAGGACAATGTATCACAACATTGATTGATGGGGGAGCCACACACAACTTCATTGATGCAACATTAGTGGCAAAACGAGGACTTCCCACATAAGAGTTCAAAGGCCTTGATGTGATAGTTGCGGATGGGTACATACTACAACTTGGATTGTAGTTGAGTAATTCCAGGTTTGAGTGTTACACAATAATTATATTTTCACTAGTGATTTCTATATAATAGATCTTGCAGATATCAATATGGTATTAGGGGTTGAATGGTTGTATTTGTTGGGAAAACACACTATGGACTACCAAGCAATGGAGATCGAATTTAAAGGCCCTTTGCTGTAAAGTAGTCTTGAGAGGCATGGAAAATGGTAGCCCACTTGGTGTTTCAGCCAGAAGAATGGAGGCCATATTTAGGCATCGAGATGTATCATATGTAAGAAAATGCAAGATTGCAAGCCAAAAGACTCCAAACAGTGGTAAACCACAATACATAGCAGACATTCAACAAGTACTAGACAAGCATGGTCAGGTATTTGGCGATATTCCCCAGGCTTGCCTCCAAAAAGAGGATTCGAACATACTATAGAATTGGAAGAAGGGGCCAAAAGCCCATAATCACCACACCATATCGACACCCAAAGAAATTCAAGGATGAGATAGAAAATACCATTCAGGAATTACTGGCGATGGGCCACATCAGACCAAGCTCGAGTCCGTTCGCCTCATCAGTGGTTTTGGTAAAGAAGAAGGATGTCACGTGGAGAATGTGTATTAATTACCGAGCTCTCAACAAGAAGACCATCAAGAACAAGTATCCTATTCTTAGGATTGATGAATTACTAGATGAGCTACATGGAGCAGTATACTTTTCAAAGATTGACATTTGATCAGGGTATCATCAAATCCGAGTTCGAGAGAAAGGCATGCCAAAAACAACATTTTGGTGCCACTATGGATACTTTGAGTTTCTTGTCATGCCATTTGGGCTAACCAACGCTCCCACCACTTTCCAATCTTGCATGAACAACATTTTCAACAAGCAGTTGAAGAAGTTCTTACTAGAGTTTTTTGACGACCTTCTCATATATAGTAAAGGATGGGGATCACTTGGGGCATTTGGATGGAATTTTGAGCATAATGCATGAACAATCACTTTATGCCAAGGCATCAAAATGTGAGTTTGGAAAGAAAAAATCCTTTATTTGGGACATATAGTTAGTGCAAAAGGAGTATAGGTTCATCAAGAGAAGATTCAAGCAATATTGGACTGCCCACACCTAAGAATTTGACTGAGTTATGAGGATTTTTTGTGATTTGTTGCTATCACCGACGATCTGTCAAAGGGTTCTCTCAGTTAAGCGCACTGTTAACAAAATTGACAAAAAGAGGAGCATTTAGGTGGACGGAAGAATCAGACAATATGTTCAACAAGCTCAAAGAAGTGATGAGCTCATGTCCAGTCTTGGCCCTCCCTAACTTTAGTCAACCCTTGTATTAGAATGTGATGCATTAGGAGAAGGAATAGGGGTTGTCTTAATGCAAAAGGGCCACCCCATTGCATTTGAAAGTCAGAAGCTCTAGGATATTCCTTCCATATACGATGAGGAGATGCTGGCTATCATGCACGCTTTGGCAAAGTTTAGACAATATTTGGTGGGAAACAGGTTCATAGTCAGGACAAATGACAACAACCCTGCGTCATTTCTTGGAGCAAAAGGACCTAAACGAACGACAACAAAAGTGGGCAAGGTCCAAGCTTATGATTTTGATATTGAGTATGTGAAGGAAGAAGAATATCATGGCCGGTGCACTTTCTAGGAAACTGACAACATTCTCCCTTATGGAGCTTACAAAAGATTGAAAGACTCACCTCTCAGTAGAATATGCCAAAAACCAGTTTCCTGTGCATTGATCGACAAACTCATTCATGATGACAGGTACAAAATAGTCGATGATATTATTTACTATAAATATAGGATATAATTTGTTCCTGACTCCACACTCAAGGAGAAGATTTTGAAGGTTACGCATGACATTCCATTAGTTGGACATCAGGGGTTCTTCAAAGCCTACCGACACATTAGGGAACAGTTTCATGGAAAGGTCTCAAGGAAGATGTGATGAAATATGTCAAGGAATGCATGGCATGCCAACAAAATAAGGTCGAGCATACACATTTTATAAGTCTTCTCCACCCTCTACTAATTCTGGAACAAAAATGGGAGATCATCTCAATGGACTTCATCACAGGGCTATCTATAACACAAGGCAAAGATTGTATCTATAAAGTGGTGGAAAGATTGTCAAAATTCACACACTTTGCAATCTCAGCTGATTATTCAACCAAACTAGTAGTAGAACTCTTCTTCAAAGAAGTCTTCAGACTCCATTGACTACCTAAAAAGATAGTCAGCGATCGAGACAATAGGTTTATGGGTGCATTATGACAGGAGCTCTTTAGGCTAGTGGGAACATAATTAACCCCTAGCACTAGTTATCGCCCATAAAAAAATGGTCAAACAAAAATCGTGAATAAGTAGAGTGAAGGGTACTTACCTAATTATGTAATGGGTCAGCCAAAAAGAATAGATCCAATCATTGTACCTTGGGGAGCATTGCTACAATACCACTTACCATTATCCATTGGGATGACGCCTTTCAGAGCACTATATGGATATGATGAACCATCCTTTATCGATAGGATTTTTGGAGACAACAAGACATCCATTACTAAACATTGGATTTAGGAGAGTCAGAACATTCTCAAGGTACCCAAGGAAAACTAGTGTAACACGGGGTCGCGTCCCCCCACCTAGGGGTCGAGTTTCCTCGCCCCTTTGCGCTCTGGGGTTGTGGGGACATCTGGGAGGTGTTTCCCCACGCTCCCAAAAAACAGGTAACGAAGGGAAACGTGCGGAGGGGCGTTTCCTCCAAATTCGGGGTTGAGGGGTCGTACGGGGGCGTGAGGGGTCATACAGGGGGCATTCGGGGGAGTGCAGGGGCGTGCGGGGCCCAAAAAAATGATTTTTTTTTTTTAATGAAAAAAAAGCTAATTTTTTAAGGTTTATTTAGGTTTGCTTTTAAGTTTTCTTTTTTTTGTTTTATGTTTTAACCCTCCGTCGTCGCTGCTGCCTCCGCCATCGCTTCAACTCTCGTTGCACTGCTGCCTCCGTCGAGCTGCTGCTTCAGGCTACCACCGTCCACGTTGTTGCTGTCACTGCCCACGTTGCTGCTACTGCCACCGTCCACGCTGCTACTGCCACCGTCCACCGTCCCATGCTGCTGCTCGCTGCTGCCTCAAGGCTCAGCGTCTTAGGCTGCCTCCCTCCGGAGTCTGCTGCCTTCCCACGTTGCCGATAAGGCTTGGACCATGTAAATACTAAATAGTGATATTGATTTTAAATTTTAATTTTTAAATAATAGTTTCAATTTATTAATTAATAATTTTATATTTTATTTATTTATTTTTTAAAATTTAAAATTTAAAATTGTTTTGTTTGCAATGTTTTTTAAAATTTAAAATTTAAAATTGTTTTGTTTGCAATGCTGTGCAGTGTTTTTTTGAGCTTCAATTTTGGTTTTTTTTTTAGTTTAAAAAATCAAAATGATAGGCATAATTTATAAATCATAACAGTGAACACAGTTATTGTGTTACAAACGCTGCAATTTTTTTTTTTGTAGTGTTTGTAGCACAGTAACTACTAATTAATTTTTTTTAATTTCAAAATTGAAAATTTTAATTTATTAAATTATTTGCAATTGCAGCCTACAAGTTGAAGTTACAAGTTAATATTTATTTCGCGCCGGAACTATGAGCCAAAGTCAGTCTAATAACAATGGTAACAGTGACAACATCTATAGTGCTAATGAGTCAGAAGATGCACAAGAAGAAATTCAAAGCAGTCACAAGAGGGCAAGAAATAGGCCTGTAGATTATGAAAGCCCACCAAGAGATCTGGAAAAATTTGCAAAGGGGACACGTAATCCTCAAAAACCACTTCTAATATATGCAACCAGACTTACTAAAAAAAAATCCAAAAGTTGGTGGTGGCTCACGTGATTGGGTCTGCAATATTTGTGGGCATCACTTTGTTGGCAGCTATACCAGGGTGAAGGAACATATTTTAGCAATCACAGGTAAAGGAGTCAATATGTGTCTCTCAAAGCACATGACTCCAGCTCTAAGAGAGCAACTTTGGAGGCTAGAAAGGGCAACCACTTCAAAAGGATTGTTTTCTAGCAGGATTGCTTCATCAAAAAAGACAAAGGGTTCTATAGGTGCATCTCATTCTTCTGGAATGGGTGCTACAATGTTGGGATGTACAATGTTTTAGATCGAGATGACACAGATGATGCAATTGGCAAATTTCTTTTGCCAATGGAATTTCCTTCCATGTTGTTTGTTCACCTTATTACAAGGAAATGGTCCAAGCAATTGCAAAAATAGGGCCTTCATAGGTACCACTTGGAGAACATAAGCTAAGAACATCAATTTTAGATAGACAAGTGTTTAAAATTAATGTGCAAAAAGAGAGAATGAGACAAACATTGTTGAGGTTATGGATGGATGGACTGACATCTGAAAACGCCCACTAATCAACATCATAGTGACATCTGGAGAAAGTCCATTTTATTTTAAAGTTGTTCACTGTTCTGGAAAGCGCAAGGATGCATCTTTCCAATTTGAGCTTCTTCGAGGAGCTATAGAGGATGTTGGTGTTGATAGTGTGGTGCAACGTGCAGGTTGTGACAGATGCAACAACAATTTCTAGATCAGCTGGGTTATTGATTCAAAGCAGGTATCAACATATTTTTTGGACTCCTTGTTGTGTGCATGCACTCAATAATGCACTGAAGGACATCGACAAAATTTAGTGGATATTAGATTTGGTGATAGCTGTTAGAGATGTGCAAATGTTTACCTGCAATCACCACACCTCCTTGGCCATGTACAGGGCTCACACGAGGAAGGAATTCCTCAAGCCCACCGATACTAGATATGCTAGCTATTTTCTCTTATTGGAGAGGATGTTAGAGGTACAAGCTGTTAGAGGTACAAGCACCACTACAATCCTTGGTTGTGAGTTTAGAGTGGGGAAGGTGGTCAGAATCAAATACCGACTCAGGGAAGAAGGTCAGGCTTCAGGTATTGGACAATGATTGGTGGGCGGATTGTGCTTATTTGTTGTCATTCTTGGGCGCTATTGTGGAGGTCATTCGTTAGACTGATTCAGATTCTCCTAGTCTTGGAGAAATCTATGAGCCCTTTGATAGCATGTTGGGTCGTGTCAAGGCAACCATTCAGCAGAGGGAGCCCTCATTAGAGTTCTATACATCCCAGATTTGACCCATCATTCAGCGTAGGTGGGATCGCATGAACACACCTTTGCACATGGCAACATATGCATTAAACCCAAAATAGTATGTTGAAAGGCCTGGGAGAGTGCCTCCTATTGATGATCCAAAGGTAAAGAATGGATTCCTAGCTACAATTGCAAAGATGTAGAGTGAGGAGGGGGCAAAGTTGCGAAGACAGTGTGTTCAATTTGCATCTCTTAGTGGCCCCTTCAACACACATGGTGCTCGGGCAGATCGCATAGATCTAGCTCAAGATGTCCTGATTGGTTGGTGGAGGATGAATGGGGATGGTGCTCCAGAGCTCAAACATCTAGCTATGTGTTTGTTGTCTCAGATTGCTAGTTCCTCTGCAGCAGAGAGGAATTGGTCCACATATAGCTTCATCCACTCTATCAAGAGAAACAGGCTTACCTCTAAAAGCGCTGAGAAGTTAGTTGCTGTGCACAGTGCCCTATGTCTTGAGCATAGGAAGATACCTGAGTATTTGAAGGGACCAACAACACGATGGGATGTTGATCTAGAGGATGATGCACAGGTTGATACAGAGGAGAGACTTGATGAAACACAGGTGGGGTTGGTTGGTGTGTCACTTAGCATGTTTGAGAATCCAAGTGATTCTGATTCAAATGGTGACATGGTTGATCCTGATATATTCGTGCAGCAACTGGGTGCAGAGACTAGTGGGGCATTACCTTGAGCAATTATGCTCATTTATGATGATATCATTTTATATTCATATGTTATGTTATTAACTTATTTGCTTTTAAGTTTTCTGTTTCAGATTTGAGTTGTAGACTTCAGTTTAAACTTTATTTTGAATCTTGATATAATATGAAGTCTTAAACTTTATTTTCATTGTACATTGTTAGTAGTTACATTATATGATTATACAGTTACAAACTTACAAACTTACATGTATGATTGTATCATGTATGTTTTAAGTTTTAAGTTTTAAATTTGTTTCAGTTATATGATTCATCGATTTATAATTTTATCATTTATCCTTCATGATGTAAGTGTTTATACAATGATAAAGATAAAGACAGTTACATTATAAATATTAAATTTTCAATGATATATCATATATTTTTATATTTTATAATTTTTATGCCCTCAACGTCCCCCACGTTTCCTGAAAATTGGTAGGGAGCTTTTGCATAGGCCGCTCCTGCATTTCCCCTCTCCCTCGCCCCCACCTCCAAGGTACTTGGTGGAACATTGAGGAAAACATGCAGGCTGCTCAAAACCGACAGAAGATGTATGCATACCAACATCGAACAAAATGCAGTTTTGAGGTAGGAGACCTCGTTTTCTTGAGGTTTCAGCCCTATAGGAAATCTACACTCAAGAAAAACGGTGCAAAAAAGCTAAAACAAAGATTTTATGAACCTTACAAAGTTTTCGAAGGATTGGCGAAGTGGCGTATGAATTAAAATTATTGAGCGACGATAGAATCCATAACGTCTTCCATGTGTCATGTCTAGAAAACACTGTGGGATAGCAGGTCACCACCTCTATTGAATTGCCACCATTAGATGAAGAGGGGCAACTAGAATTGATTCTAGAGACAATCATGGCTGTACAAGAAAAGAAGTTAAGAGGGTGAGTAATTCCAGAATATCTTATTAGATGGAAGAATCTACTAGAGGAGGACACCACGTGGGAAGGAGAACGAATTTTACAACATCCAAATTTGCAATTGCTTGAGGGCAAGCAATTTTGGGCAGGGGTGATTGTAATGTCCTCTTCAAATTGAAGGTTAATGAGGGACATAATAGCCTATCCGACCCTGTAGGCTATAATCTTGATAAAGGGGTAAAAACCCAATTTTTCCAAATTTGGGGCAAAAGTTGGGTCGGTTGGGGCAAAAGAACCCAAAACTAGGGGTTGCACCCACAACCCCTCATATCTTGAAGCCCATGGAGAAAATTAATATTTATAAATAGAGAGGAGTTGAGATCAAATCATCATCATCAATTGTGGATCAAATCATCTGATTTCTTGGGCTAGAGCTCCGAGGGTTTTAAGACCCCTTTTCTCCTATCAATTTCAGTGGTATGGATCACTGTCGAATGAGGATTATATTGCTGTGTGGGCCTATAACAATTGCTCTGGTATGAATTATTTGGTTATGTGGGTTTTAAGACCCCTTATTCTGTTAAGCCTGTTGTTGAGAAAGTTAGCACTGTTGACTGAATATCATGTTGATTGTATTGAATTTTAATTATTGAAGTTAAAAATGTAAATTTGATTAAAACCTTAATATCCTAATAAACTCTTGGGCAGAATTTCTCTAGTTCATTACAAGCAGCCAGAAATAGATTTTGTGAATAGCAGAGAGCAAGATATGGATAATTTCTTTTAACATCCTTCCAGCATATCAACAGGAAAATAGAATTGTGGTTGTAAAGGGTGAGTTCTAAAATTTATTAGAATGATAGTCCGATGGATAATATGCCTACTACATTATATCTGGCGAAAATGAATTATATTCATCCAGAGTCTAGTCATTCAAGTAAGGGTTAGTTGCTAAGCTTCTGAGCAATACAATTTTATCAGCAGAGTCTATTGTATATACTCTAGGAGTACACCTAGGATTGGCACGTCTCTATATATGAGAGGAAGGTATAATCCTTTCACAGCTGATCCTGGGCAGCATGGCTCATATCAAATCTTGGTCTGGATGATCTTAATCCTGCATAAGTGCATGATAAAAACTATCTCAATCTGTTTCTGTGACTAGGTCTGGAAAATATGGGTTTGACATTGATGTCTGATTTACTGTTCCAATGCACTGATATCTTGAGTAAAAGCGTAACATATTAGATGCTGTTGAGGCCATATCTTGACTACTTTCAAGAGTGGCACTTTTCAGATAACACTGCGCTATGCCTCTGTGAGTAATCAATGGACATATGATATGTAGTGCAATGGGTGAACATTGTTTGAGTGGTTTGTCTTTCAGATGTGTTGATTCTAATCTTGAATATACAGGCCAGTAAGATCTGGCAATGGGGTCAGTTTTGCTTGATTAGTGATCCTGAGAAAATTTCCTGGGGAGAACCTTTGAAGTTCAAATGCTGTCTAAATCCCCTTTTACAGCACTGTTACTGCCTAGATGAGGGAGCTAGATCGAATCTGCCAGATTGCTTTATTTACTTTTTCATTTTCTGTGAGGTCAAGCTACAATTATAACTCAAGATTACTTATGTTAATTGTTTGTTTTGCAGGTATGACATTACTTCAAACAGATGGCAAAGGGAATCTTCCTTGCCAAGGAAGGTTCTTGCAGAAGAAGTTTGTGGGATTGTTGCATTATATCAGGAACTGTATGTCATTCCCGGATCTTCTCTTACAGATTTAGAATTTGGTAGAAGACCAAAACCAAAGCGGGCATCTCTAGTTCTTCAAGTATATAATCCAAAGAAGCGGACATGGAGGCAGGTCTTGACAAAGCCGCCAATAAGAAACCAACTTAGCTTTCCCTGGGCTGCCATGTGTTCTATACGATTATAACTCATGCTCCTTGTTATATGTTTCTTGTGCTGTAAATTTTTTTCTGTACCTCGTTCTTGAGGAGTGTCCCTTCTATTTGCTTGGTTGTATATAATATGAAGTTTTAGGTGTTCTCTAATCTGTTTGGGAGAAACATAAAGTGGATGTAGCAATTAAAATATTTATATTGTTCTTGGGGAGTGTACCTTCTCTTTGCATGCTTGTATATAATGTGGGTTTTTAGGTATTCTCTAATCTGCCTCGGGAAAAGCATAGGGTGGGTAAAAGCAGTAAAATGTGTATCGTTCGTGAGGAGTGTACCTTCTCTTTGCTTGCTTGTATATAACGTGGATATTTAGGTTGCTTCTTTATTCTGTCTTAGAAGAAGCATAATGTGGGTGTAGCCAGTGCACTATCAACTGTAAGCACTATGTATTCTTGATATTGAAATAAACTCAGTTTGACATGTATATATCCAAATATTTTTTATGACATTCTCATTCCCCAATCTTTTATAATTTCTGGCGACTTTGGGATTTAGGCTTTACTATGTGTAGATGAACTATTTATGGTGCCTATTTTTCCCTGTAATATTCCATTAATTGAAATTTATCTTTGGGCTAGGAGGTCTAATGTATTTAATTTCTAGTTGATGAACTCACTTCCCTGCTGCATGTTTTTCTGTCCAATTTTAATGCGTCTTTTTCTCTATTCAATTCCTGGATGACGAAAATCCTATATTTCTGCCACTATTACATCGAATTGATGTACATGGGAATTTAAATCAACACCTGATTCATCCATTTCAGCAATTCCTTTAGGGCAAAAGAGGACAGTCTGAGAACTACTTCGAAAAATTTCCTTGGAGTATTCCATTAGTTGAAATTTATTTTTGGGCTAGGAGGTCTAATTTATTTAGTTTCTGGTTGAGCAACTCACTTCCCTACTGCATTTTTTTTCTGTACAATTTTAATCCCCGCTTGTTCCGCCATTCATAGCTAGGAAAATCCCATATCTCGACCACTTTCACATTGAATTAATGGACACCGAGATTTAAATCAACAGCTGATTCAGCCACTTCAGCAATTCCTTTAGAGCAAAAGAAGATAGTCACAGAATTATTCTGAAATTTTTCCCTGTAGTATTCCATTAATTGAATTTTATATTTGGGCTAGGAGGTCTAATGTATTTAATTTCTAGTTGAGCAACTCACTTCCGTGCTATATTTTTTTCTGTCCAATTTTAATCCCTGCTTGTTTCTCTTCATAGCTTGGATGATGAAAATCCCATATTAACACCACTATCATAATGAGTTGATGGACATGGGCATTTAAATCAACGCCTGATTCATCCACTTCAGCAATTCTTTTATAGCAAAAGAGGATAGTCAGAGAATTGCTCTGCATTAATTCCTAGTAAATAGAGACTCGATTTATTGGACAGCATGTTCTTTGTTAGTGGTTTGTCTCAATTGCATAGTTCGATGCAGTTTTGAAAATAGTTTACTGTTTTACATCATAGTATTTTCAAGAACATAAATCTACAATCAAATGATTTAAAAATTTCTCCTAATTTTGTTTTGCATATCATAGGAAGCATAAGTTGTTCCTTATCTTTTATTTTTTCCAAATGCTTCCTTTGACTCTTAATTGATAAAGGATACGTGCAAGGCATTTTATACAAAGAGTAAAAAATATATACAAGGTATTTTATAGAATATGAAAGTCACTGCAATAAGGAGCAGACACTGTTTAAGAGTCTTGAAGCCTGGATAACTAGTTAGCATACAATTGTAAGCACAAGTGGTTTTCTTCAAAATTTGCTAACCTATTACAAGTAATGGCCTAAATTTGCTAACGTATTACGAGTAAAGGCCTTGGTAGAAATCATTTCTTTTTAATAAGTATTATTTTATGCAGTTTGTTATATAGGTACGTGCTACTCACCCACATGTATGGGTAACCCTAAGAGAGTTTTTCTCCTATCATGCAGTTTGCCAGCCAACAAACCTACTATGATTCACAGATAGCCAGTCTTAGATCTCTCTCATCCACTCTGCAATTCGTTGCATTCATTTATTTAGCTTGTTCATATGATGGTGGGTCATCTATTACGAGGTACCTTAACAATTTCTATAATCAAGTGCTCTCATTTAATGTCTAAAGACATTCTAATACGGATAACAGGTTGAATTGGATGATAGACCACAATTTGTTGCATATTTGTTCCGTTGCTTCACCTCGATGGTTATCACTTGCCCCTAATCTAGTGTGATCTTCCTTGGGGCCTTTCTTTCATTGCCTAAGAGGACCTGTTGGCGCACAAAATATCTACGCACCGCGACAATGGCTCAGATCGAGGGCTGTTACCTTGATCTCCAATCTCTCTATTTAAGTTGTCTTCTTGCAGACTAAGGGGGGTAGACCCTAATGAAATGGAAGAAAGAGAACTTGTTGAAAACCAATCAATTCAGGAGACACAGTGAAATGGTCAAGTATTTGTTAATATCTAATGAGATTTCACAGATTCGATTAGATTAAAAGTTTAAGACTAGTGCCTCGTGGAGTCAAATTATCCCGTTACGAAATTAAGATCAAGTAGTTGATAGATAACTGCGGCTAAAAAGGACAACTATCCAATTATGAAATTACCAATCCACCACGACAATATTCAATTCTTCAATTAAATGCTCAATTTATCAAACTGGAAGATAAGCCATTTTCAACAATGCGATTTAACCTTCGATTAAGTATAAGTTCATAATGCATTCAAAGAGAACCAAAACACTTTCAAAATCTTTCAATATCATGCATTATCAATATTCGATCTAGAAATAAAGACATGCAATTTATCATCACTTGAAATATTCTCAAAGTTGACTAGGCAATTAACATCAATTTCAAGCAATTTAAAACCACAATTAGAGCTAGTTAAAATTCCATTAGATGCTAAGCATGAAAAATACTTCGAACCAGATGCAAGATTTAAATGATTTAAATTCCGAAAAGGTATTATCATGAAAGGACCATCAAATTTAAATGCTAAACATTTCATATAAATCTGAATTGAAATGATCTTCTTAGTGATTCCAATCAATTCCAATTAGGTTTATAGTCAAATTTTAGATAAAAAATTAAAAATTCTCCTTTGACTATGAAATAATTTAGATTTTTCCACCCAAGACCACTTCCAAACAAAAAAGAAAACTTTAAAACAAAATTCCCTAATGTTAAAAGTTAAAATTTTAATTAATTAATTATTATTATTATTATTATTTTTTTTAAAATTTTAATTTTTTTTTAAATCTTTTCAAAAATTCAGAAGTTAAAAATCAAAATTTAAACCTAAAATAAAACAAACGTTAATGTTAAATCCTATGTTTAAACCTTGTAAAAATTTAAAATTATACTTTTAACTCAAACTATATACAAATTAACAAATTACATTAAAATAAAATAAAACGTGACCTTTCTATTTATATTGTGAGTAGCCGCAAATGGGAATCAGATGGGAGGAACAGGTAGAGAGGAGAAATGAGGATGCAAGAAAGATGCGGATGGGTTGTGATAAAGTACGCAGAGGTTTGCAGGAGCGATCGAGGGGCCGCGTGAGGAAATATAAGTAGGCAATGCTGACAGGTGAGAGGAGAATGTAGGCTGAGGAAGACGGGCTGCGGAGAGGAGCTATGCGGCAGACAACAAGGGACAGACGACGTGAAAGCGGACGACTGTGGATGAACGAGCAGGCAATGTGAATGCTACATGAGGATGGCAATCGACAACATCAAAGAGTCGAGGAAAGAAAACGCTGGATGGGGCAGTCGACAGAGACAGCGTGAGGGAGAAAGGTGACTATAAGTTGAAGGGATGAGGCTGCGGGAAAGCAAGTGGGGAGCACGCACGGAAGAGGTAGCGGACAGAAATGAAAGGGTGAAGGATGCGTGAAGACAGAGGCAGTCGAGCAGATATGGCAGCCAACAGAGAATGAAAAGCTTGCGATGGCTGTAATGATGTATGGGAGCAGCGTGAATGCTGAGGAATGGCACAAGCAGGAGCAGATCAAAGGAGCAGCTACAAGCATACAACGTAGGCACAAATTTTTCGAATTTTTCCTGCTAGAATTTGATTTAAAACAAATGCATTTGTAATTATTTAATTCTTTAAAACGAGATACTGCCCAGATCTGCAACCCAAAATGATCCTGAGGCCAGATCTTACCCTCTAGGGCCGAGATATGGCTCAGATCTGAAAATTTTTCTGAGAATCTCCCAATAGAACCTGCAAAAAACCTAAAACAAAGAAACCAAAAACCCAATATATGCACAAAATAAAAACCCCAAACCCTGGTGAGTAAAATAAAAATAAACGAGATTTACAATGCTATTTTACAGATCAAAGCCCTCATGGCCAGATTTAAAACCGTTCAACACAATTCAGAAAAGAAGAAATTAAGAGAGGGGCACAAGCCCTAAAAAGAACTCTGCAAAAAATGGAATTTAAGATAAGCCAGGGGAATTAGATCTGGAGGGCTTTTCAGAGCCTATTTCGTTGGGAGTCAGTTGGTCTAACCAAGGACTTCCCTAAACACCCAAATCTAATTCCGAGAGATTTCTGCACATTTAAAGTTTAAATGTTAAATCATTAGAGAAATAAGATAAAATGCAAAATTTTCAAAAGATAGAGATAACTGCTAATTTGATCCAATTAATATTCTTACTCTAAATCTAGTAACCTAAGCAAGATACTTCTGCAATAGATTACTCTACAAGAATAATTAATCAACAATTTATTGAAATAATCACTAACAGAATATTAAGAACAAGTTTACCATAAAAAGCTGAAGAGGAACACTACCATCAAAATAAAACCCTAAAGACTTCGTTTGTATTATTCCAGAAAATATTACAGGAAAGCTTCAAGAGGGAGTACACGATCAAAAGATCGGATGATTGAAAGACTGACAAAGACCTCTAATTTATAAGATAAAAATCTCCAACGACTTGTTCTGTTGGTCCATGTCAAAGTAATCTCGCACGTTTAAAAAGATTTAATCATTTTTTAATCTCGTCCGTTGAAATTATAAATTTTTGAGGAAATTCAAATTTATCATTTTATTCCTTTTTAATTGACTCAAAAAAATATTTTTGAGTTGATTACCCAAAAAACTTGACTTTGACTTAACCACCACGGCCCAAGGGTCCAAAATTTTTCGAAATTCTTAATATTCCTTTGGCCTGGGACCTTTAAAAATTTAGTTTTTAGGGACCCGCGAATTTTGCCTTTGAAGAATTTTAAATCACCTAGGACTTAAAATTAATTAAATTTCTGACTTGGGATTTTTAATTTAATTTGGCCATAAAATTTAATTAATTGATTGAGAGGGGATTTACTTATTTTTCCAACCCTTTTTACATAAGATAAATAGATTTTGACACATGAAGGGGAAAATTCCATTCGTGATAGACTCTCAAATAGTTATCCAATTCTATGACTCAAAACACGATCTAGTAGACCAAGTAGTTTGTAATAAAATAATCTAGCCAATTAGCTAGGATGATTCCCAAACTACTTTTACAAAGACTTGATAGAAAACACTATGACTCAATTAGTATCTTGACGACAAAATCCACCCTAGCTTTGGGGTGAGGCTGGAGGGAAAAACTATGCCGATCACTTGTGTCAAGAAAAACAAATGAATCAGTGAGACAAAACTTTTTAGGATAGAAATCATCACCAAAATACTAGACTTACCTAGGTTGTTATATACATGATGGTCTTACTTTGATCATTTACATCATAAACATGCAGAATGGGGTTACATCGTTTATAAAACTGTCGACTGATGATGAAATCTGAATGGCGTGAACACCTCGAACATGATAAATCCCATTTGAAAAAATGGGGGTGTACTGCTATAGGGTCGTTGACACAGAGTGGTCAACATGACCCAACTAGGAGGCTCTAATGATGATAACATTCCATACTCTACATATACTTTACACTTGTCATCCTGCCCCCCTTACTCCATTACCTTGTCTTTTGATTGGTCATTGTAGATTTCTCGTGCTAGTTCACTGTTGACCTTGCCCTATGAGAAGAAGGGGTTGTATATATTCAAGGTCAATGCAATTGTAAGAAAATAAAGAGTATGAGCCAATGCTGAAATGCGAAAGAATGATGAGATGTAAAGCAAGATAAATCCAAATCATAGCATGAGCTCTACGCCTTATTATTTAGCCTTTTGTCCTTGAGAGTATCTATGCATATTAGGCCTATCAAAGTAAGAGGAACTCTTAAGAACATCTTGATGCCGATGAAGTGATAAATTGTCTATCACTAAAGCAGTTATTTCATTATTGCATGATAATCAATGAAGTTTGTTAAATAAGGTATGTAAAGAAAGAAAAGGGTAATGATGGGGGCTTGGAAAAACAAAGATGAGGAAGGTAAATCAGGCAAGCTAAGTGCTTCCTTTACAAAGGTGCTTATGGACAATGGTTTGATATAAACTAACATAAGACCATTACTCCATTCATGAAGTAAACCTTAGCCCATAACACCTATTACATAATACATACACCTATCTTTTGAAAGGATTGGCCTAGACATTGTTTTGTTGGTTTTAGCCCAGCATAGATAATAACTAAAAACAAATTCTTAGAAAAAAATAGAAAATATACAGTGGGGAGAACAAAATATACACACATATTTTTCTCCTAAAACCCACAACCGGGAAAACCAGATTGATTTTTCATTATATTCCTTTCAATGTTACAATACATAATATACATGTTGAAACATTCATAACCCCCCAATCCATTAACCCTGAATTAGAATGTAACCATTGTTCTTTTCATCAAATTTATAAAACCATTGGAAAAACCACCATGTGTAAAACCATGTGGAAAATCATCCTTTTTTTTTGCAAGGCGCTACCTCAAACTTCATGCGTGGGGCTAGTCGTGCAAATAATATAATACATACCCAACATTCTCCCACTTGTTTTCTTTGCACACATGGGCCTACAATGGTACACAATCACTGATATAGGGAAATAACGTCCATTGTTATTTTACACCAAGAAAACTTCATAATGCTCACAACCTTTGTCAATTCATTTGCAACATTCTTCAAAGTGTCCATCTTTACAAGCAACACCTTTTTGTCTTCAACCATATCCCTTGAAAAGTGATACTAAACATCTATATGTTATGTATTTGATGATAAACAAGGTTCTTTGCCAAGAAATTTGCACTTTGACTCACAATATACCCTTATAGCTTGCTATAACAACCCCATACCTAAACACTGTTGATTTTTCCATGATTCAAGAATCAAGTTTGAGTCTAAGATATCGATCACAAACACACTCAAATGCCACAACACTTCGACTTTCCACAATGGAATATACAAAACAACGAATCAAATAGTACACAAGAAAATCTTTTTAACCCACAACTTTTATATTACAAACTTTAATACAATAATCTTAGGGATTTCATACTAGAGATCATGATCCTTACATACAACCCTGATACAAGGACACAACTAAGGCTTGCTGTCAACAACTATGACCAACAATCTGCCCTAAACAAGATACACTTGACCTACTTGCTGATGGTGCACACAATCGTCCTTTCAGTTCATGTACCTTGAACACATCTGGTGGGTACTTTGCCTCCCCATCTGCTGATCACTGCAACTTCTGCAACTTCATAATGCTTGCATCTCCAACTAACAGTTTGCCGCTATCAATCTTCTAGTTGCCTCTAAAATGATTGAACATAGGTCCATCAAATTGCGCACTAACAATGACAAGGCTACTCCATTGTCTTTGCTCTTAGGGACTTCAAAGTATGCCCTCTTATCAATGATTTTCCAACCATAAAATCCCTGAACCAGGGCTCCACAAATCTGCGTCCTAACAGTCCCTTCGCTTCTCCAAGGATCATTGTAACTAAGGTGTTCAAGGGCTGCTCTTACATAGTGACAAGGTCGCTCCATTGTCACACAACCTAGGGCATAATCAACAATGCAGTGATTTGCCCTTTGGATGCTCCAAAAGGCAATCCTTAGGGCACACAAATTTGCCCTCATATCAATGATAAGTCTGCTACCCATTTATCGAAATAGGGCTCCAATAATTGCTATTCAAACACACTAGAATAGACCTTCAAAAACCCTTCTTTCCTTGACTATACGAGCCCTTACTTTCTACCCATATGCTCACATAATTATTCATATTCTGAGGCTGAATACGACCCACTTGAAGATCAGATTTATCTTAGAAACAATGTACATGTCCTTCACTTTAGTTAGGGTCTCAGCCTCTCCATTTATGGAGAGATCTTGAGCGTATAACAACAGATCTTAGAGCAGATCCTTTAAAGACAACACATCATAGAAGTAGCCCTAAACTAAGGCATCTTTACTGTTGTCCATAACCTATGAACAAACCCACCATCCCTACTAATCAATCAAAATAGAAGGGAAAATCATACCCCTTCAAGACATCATTTTCTGCATTGAAACTCATGGCTCTGAGCACAAAAATATGCTGAGGTTTCGACCCTATTTAGGGCTCCTGCAACTACTTCAGAGATGCCTTACCTTTGGCCACACCAAATCTCCTTATTCTTGTTGATTTTTGAGTAGCTTGGGAGGTACTCCAAGCCCTAGGGTTTAAGGTTTCGAGGGTGAAGTGCCACAAAAGTCATTTGTGGGCTTCGAACCCAAGGTTTGGGTTTTGTACCCAAAGGAATTGGGCCAAAACCATGAGGTATTTGAGCATGAGAAAATTGAGGTGATAGAGGATGTCAAGACAAAACCAACGCATCGAAAATCACTCAAATCAGAGCTCTAGATAATGAGTTTTGAATTTTTGAATGTCACTGTCATGATTTGGACAAGTCGGTGTGGGTTTAGAAAGACTTGTTGATAGTTGGCATGAATTTGTTGGAGTCACATGTGTAGAGTATAAATTAGGCACATATGTGATTTCATTTCTCACATCCCAAGTGCAACAAGTCATAGAGATTATATTTTGAGGTAGTCACAACTCAAAGAGGAGCTCAAAGTTGGAGAAAGTGAGACAGTTGGGTTTGATTTGGTGCTTTTCCAAGGGCTGAGTAGGAGTTGAGGTTGGACGAGGCCTCAAGGAGTGAATCTAGGTTGGTTTGAGGTTGTTTATGGCATGATTAGTTGATGTTTGGGGCAACGTATGGTACATGTATATGTGTATAAAATTTGTACCCTAAATAGAGGGATGTTGGATGAGAATAGGGGCAAATATTCAGCCCTACAGTTCAACGAGTTACATCAACAAGCAAGGGAAGCCATGTTGTAGCTATAGGAGACTGTTTGGAGGTCAAAAACATGGCTAACAGGTGTCTGTTATAAACCCTAACCAGGCAACCTCAACAACAACAATATAATCTACTAAAGAGGTTTGTTGTGTTGATAATTAGGTGATTTTGTTGCTAGGTGGATGGTCCTAGTGTGGAAAAAAGTTAGAGAAGCCCGTGTGAGCCATTTGGAGGGCTTATATTGGTGGATAGAAGCCCCTCCTAGGAGCATATCTTGCAGTGAAATATTAGGTGCCATTGGACTGGTGGAGGGCAACGTGTTGGCTACCCTAAGTAGCCCTTGACAAGCCAACATAAAGTGGGGTAGCCCTTGACAAGCCAACATAAAGTGACATTGACAACTGAAGGTGGGATGAAGGTTGAAGCCTAATGTGTAGCTCTTTGATGGATGAAAGAAGCTACTAGATTGGAATATTGGAGATCAGGTATTGGCCAGCCTAGAAGGGAAGATTGGATCAACCCATGTTCATTGAAGCATAAGTGACTTGCAGTAGTGATAGGTGGAAGCCCTCTTGGAGACTGTGTTTTCCTTTAATGGACTAAGGGGTAGCTAGAGAGCACAACGGGAGCGACAAACCGACAGTACGAGATACAACATAGAGACTGCAACATGATTGTCAGTGTATCTTGTATTCTTGTACTTGTGGATAATTGAGGGTCATTATCCCTTGGATGGGAAGCCCTAGACTATTGTATTATTCAGTTGGTTTAATATAATGAAGATTGGGTTGTTGTACATGTTTGTACAATATTTTCTAAAAAGTTGTCTATAATTGTGCATGTGTGATTTACTGCTATAAGTTATATTACGCTGTGCAAAGTAGCTTTGTTGAGATTCTTTGTTTGGTAGCACCAGAGGTTCTAAGATTCTATCCTAGACTCAAGGTCGTGGAAATTCAACATGGTATCAAAGCGTGTCTGAGCTACTTTGGAATACATTGAATCATCATAGTGCACATCGAAGTATAACTTAAGAGGGAGTTGGTCACATTGTAGGTGAAGGGCTCGCTATAATGTCGAAGTTGCAGGCTCGTCTCCGATATGAGGACAGGTTGGAAGGGTTGTCCAACTATAGTCCATGGAAGGAAAGGATCATGTTGGTCTTGCAGGTCAACGAGATCTGGGAGTTTTCCGAGAAATCCATTAAGAAGGCAACTGACCCAAAGGAGCTGGAAGTGTACGAGGATTTGGATACAAGGGTGACATTGATCATCCTTGATGGTGTGAAGGATCCCTTAATACCTCATTTGTTTGGGAATAACACTGCACATGAGATGTGGATGGCTCTTCAGAATTTGTTCTAGAATAAGAACGAGAACCGTGTACTCGTATTGGAGGATAAGTTGAAGTCCACTAAGATGTTGCAGAGTGAAGGAGTGACTTCATATTTGACAAGATTGTCTCAGGTCAAAGATGAGCTTGATGTTGTCAGTGTGGCTATTTCAGTTACTGATATGGTGAGGGTTGCCTTGAAAGGGTTTACTCCAAAACGGAAGCCCTTCATCAAAGGAACCGTTGCCAGGGACAAGTTGCTAGACTGGAATAGGCTGTGGGATGACTTCATTTAGGAACAAATGCAAGACGAGGATCTTCATCCAAATAAGAGGGAAAATGAGGACATGGCACTTGCAACACGAATGAAGAGTAAGCAGAAGAAGGACTTGAGTAAAGTCAAGTGTTTCAATTGTGGCGAGATGGGTCATTTTTTCATCGAGATCTCTGATGAAGAAGAAGGGAGAAGACAAGAAGAAGAAGGGAGAAGACAAGAAGAAGAAAGGAAAGCAGGTCACTGGGGTTTCCACTTCTGCTGAAATAGATGCTCTCACCAGGAGGTTGGAAGAGGAGGACTTTGCTATGATCTCTCACTTCTCGTAGGGTACTATCGATGAGGATGGATGCATTAGGGGAATTTTGAGGTCTAAAATGGGCCTCCTAAGAAAAATGTACAACCAAAATGAACTTTAAAAAAACCAATAGGATTCAAGATGATGATGTCAACCATGGGGGATGATTCACCATTTTTTAAGTAAAAGGGTAAAAATATTAAAAAATAATAAAATAATACAACTACTTTTTCAACTTATCTCCCAAAGTTTTTACTCAAATTTCGAGCAAGAGTACTTGTTGGATGCAAAATTTAATTCCTTATCCAAGGAGTACCCATGTTGCATACTTTCTATGGACACTGCTACGCGAAAAATGAGAAATACATGAAAAATGTGATTGCAATAATGTTTTTCATGTATTTCTCATTTTTCGTGTAGCAGTGTTCATCGAAAGTATGCAACATGAGTACTCCTTGGATGATGAATTAAATTTTGCATCCAACGAGTACTCCCGCTCCAAATTTGAGTAAAAACTTTGGGAGATAAGTTGAAAAAATAGTTTTGTCTTTTTTCCCTCTAAAATTTGATGATGTCATCAAATCTTATTTTATTATTTCCACTATTATTTTATAATTTCCTTAGGAGGCCCATTTTAGACCTCAAAATTCCCCTAATGGTACGTGGACAATGGTGCGATGAAACCTATGACAAGATCATAAGAGGTTTTTGAGACTCTAGTTGAATGGGACTTGAAGTTGCACATGGTGTTGGGCAACAAGAGTCAGAAGGAGATCCGACGATCGAGAGTTGTGCCATATAGGATGGAGACAGGGCGAGTGACGTGGGTCCAGGATGTACTGTTTATACCGGGACTCAAATATAGCGCGATATTTGTGTCGATGATCGAGAAGAAGTGGTTCGAAGTATTTTTCCAGGATGGGAAGAAAAGACTTAGACCTAGAGGCTCTAGCTCCAATTGTATTGTGCTTGGAGTTAGAGAGCATGGTCTATATAGGCTAACGGGGAAGCATATGGGTCATGAGAAGAAGCAGGTGGAGCCGGTGCAGGTTCCAGAGAATCGTGTGCAGTTGCAGGTTCTAGAGAAGCAGGAGCAGGTACAAGCTTCAGAGTGGGAGGTATAGGTTCCAACAAAGAAGGTCCAGGTTCAAGAGACTCGGAGGGAGTCGAGTTCTAGCGGGAGCTTTCATATTCAGAGGGAGACTTTGTAGCCCAAGAAGAGCGTGTCGAGAATTATTGCTCCTACAACTTCCAAGAAGGAATCATGGAGAGAGTGGAAGATATTTCAGGAGAATAAGAAGAAGCAAGATGCTTCCAGTGACAACAAAAATTCCGAGAGAGACGTAGTTCATGCTACAGGGATTGTTGTAGTTGTGAGCGCCAGCTATTGGGAATGTGTAGCGAGTAGTGATGATGATGATGAGTTACTTCCTAGTCTTTGACGTACCTCCCTCGCTAAGAGGGAGTGTTGATTTTTGAGTAGCTTGGGAGGTACTCCAAGCCTTAGGGTTCAAGGTTTGGAGGGTGAAGCACCACAAAAGTCATTCATGGGCTTGGAACCCAAGGTTTGGGTTTTATAACCAAAGGAGTTGGGCCAAAACCATCATGCATTTGAGCATGAGAAAGTTTTAGGTGATAGAGGATGTCGAAAAAAAACCAACGCATCGAGAATCACTCAAATCAGAGCTCTAGATCTTGAGTTATGAAGTTTTGAATGTCACTGTCACGATTTGGACAAGTCGGCTTGGGTTTAGAAAGGACTTGTTGACTGTTGGAACAAATTTTTTGGAGCCACATGTGTAGGGTATAAACTAGGCACATGTGTGATTTGATTTCTCACATCCCAAGTGCAACAAATCATAGAGATTATCTTCTGAGGTAGTCGCAGCTCAAAGAGGAGGCCGAAGTTGGAGAAAGTGAGACAATTGGTCTGATTTGGTGCTTTTCCAAGGGCTGAGTAGAAGAAGAGGCTGGCTGAGGCCTTAGTTGATTTTTGAGTAGCTTGGGAGGTACTCCAAGCCCTAAGGTTCAAGGTTTAGAGGGTGAAGCGCCACAAAAGTCATTTGTGGGCTTGGAACCCAAGGTTTGGGTTTTGTACCCAAAGGATTTGGGCCAAAACCATGATGCATTTGAGCATGAGAAAATTTGAGGTGATAGAGGATGTCAAGAAAAAACCAACGCATCGAGAATCACTCAAATCAGAGCTCTAGATATTGAATTATGAAGTTTTGAATGTCATTGTCACGATTTGGACAAGTTGGCTTGGGTTTAGAAAGACCTGTTGACAGTTGGAATGAATTTTTTGGAGCCACATGTGTAGGGTATAAACTAGGCACGTGTGATTTGATTTCGCACATCCCAAGTGAAAAAAATCATAGAGATTATCTTTTGAGGTAGTCACAGCTCAAAGAGGAGGCCTAAGTTGGAGAAAGTGAGACATTTTGGTCTGATTTGGTGCTTTTCCAAGGGCCGAGTAGAAGTAGAGGCTGACCGAGGCCTTAAGGATTGAATCTGGGTTGGTTTGAGGTTGTTTGTGTCATGATTAGTTGATTTTGGGGGCAACGTATGGTACAGGTATATGTGTAGAAAATTCATGCCCTAAACAAAATGTTGTTGGATGAGAACAGGTATGGCGACTGTAGAAAATGTTGACTAGAAAAAATGCGACTATGACGAAAAACTACAAGGAGTTGTTCCCCCATGATCTACTGTTCGTTAGATTACCAGAAAGACACAAGCACAGTCAAGAAGACATTTAAGATTCCCAATCCCTCATGATCTACAAGCAGTCATGCAATCGTTCTAATACTACGAGGAAAAAGAAGCTACCTTTCCTCCTCGCAGGTAGGTGACAGATCTTGAGTTTGATGTCGATCTGTTGCGCTTCCACACGAGCGATCTATCCAATCTGCTTCTGATCTCAATACCTACACACAATCACAACCATACAAAGACGACAAGGGATCTTCCTCGGAAGATCCTTAGATAAACGATAACATAAAACGATTACAAGATACAATCATATACAGGAAGGGAACATAGATCTTCATTAATATAAAAAATATCGCTTCAATATCTTACTTTCGGGGTCTCCTCTCCGCGATTCGGCAGAGTTTCCCCACTAGATAAGAGTATGAAGATAGAATGATACCTCACAAGCTCTCAAGATAATGGCAAGATAGAAATAGGGCGTCAAGATCTCAACAACAACATGGCTCTCCAAAATTGACTCTCTCTGGAACTATGGCGACCGTAGAAAATTCCGACTAGCAAAAATGTGACTATGACAACTGTAGAAAATGCCGACTAGCAAAAATGAAACTATGACAACTGTAGAAAATGCCTACTAGCAAAAATGCGACTATAACGATTGTAGAAAATGCCGACTAGAAAAAATGCGACTATGATTGTGCATGTGTGATTTACTGCTATTTTATATACCTCTATGCAAAGTAGCTTTGTTGAGATTCTTTGTTTGGTAGTGTTATAGGTTCTAAAATGACATCCTAGACCCAAGAACGTGGAAATTCAACATGGTATTAGAGTGTGTCTGAGCTACTTACGAAGACAGTGAATCATCAGAGTGCACATCGAAGTACAACTTAGGAGGGAATTGGTCACATTGTAGGTGAAGGGCTCACTACAATGTCAAAGTTGCAGGCTAGTCTTCAGTATGAGGACAAGTTGGAAGGGTTGTCCAACTATAGTCCATGGAAGGAAAGGATCAAGTTGGTCTTGTAGGTCAAGAAGATCTCGGAGTTTGCTGAGAAATCCATCAAGAAGGCAAATGACCGAAAGGAGATGGAAGTGTATGAGGATTTGGATACAAGGGCGACATTGATCATCCTTGATGCTGTGAATGATCCCCTAACACCTCATTTGTCCGGGAAGAACATTGCACATGAGATATGGATGGCTCTTCATAAAATTTTCCAGAATAAGAACGAGAATGTGGTACTTGTATTGGAGGATAATTTGAATTCCACCAAGATGTTGCAGGGCGAGGGAGTGACTTCGTATCTAACGAGATTGTCTTAGGTCAAATATGAGCTTGATGCCATTGGTGTGGCTATTTCAATCACTGATATGGTGAGGATTGCATTGAAAGGGTTTACTCCAGAATTGAAGCCCTTCATCAAAGGAATCGTTTCCAGGGACAAGTTTCCAGACTGGAATAGACTGTGGGATGACTTCATTCAGGAACAATTGCGAGACGAGGATCTTCATCCAACTAAGAGGGAAAATGAGGACGTGGCACTTGCAACACGAGCAAAGAGTAAGCAGAAGGAATTGAGTAAACTCAAGTGTTTCAACTGTGGCGAGATGGGTCATTTTTCATCGAGATGTTTGATGAATAAGAATGGAGAAGACGAGAAGAAGAAACGAAAACAGGTCGCCAAGGTTGCCACTTCTGCTGAGATGGATGCTCTCACCAGGAGGTTGGAAGAGGATGACTTTTGCTATGATCTCTCACTTATCGCAAGGTACTATCGATGAGGATGGATGGTACGTGGATAGTCGTGCAACGAAACATATGACAGGGTCATAGGAGGTTTTTGAGACTCTAGTTGAATGAGACTCGAAGTTTCACATGGTGTTGGGCGACAAGAGTCAGAAGGAGATCTGAGGATCGAGAGTTGTGCCATTCAAGATGGAGACAAGACAAATGATGCGGGTCCAAGATGTACTGTTTGTACCAAGACTCAAATATAGCATGATGTCTGTCTTGATGATCGAGAAGAAGGGGTTTGAGGTCTTGTTCCAGGATGAGAAGACAAGACTTAGACCTAGAGGCTCTAGCTCCGATGGTATTGTGGTTGAAGTTAGAGAGCATGTTCTATATAGGCTGAAGGCAAAGCCTATGGATCATGAGAAGACGCAGGTGGAGCAGGTGTAGGTTCTAAAGAAGCATGTGCAGGTGCAGATTCCATAGAAGCATGTGCAGGTGTAGGCTTCAGAGGGGGAGGTACAGGTTCCAACGAAGAAGGTTCAGGTTCTAGAGACTTAGCGGGAGTCGAGTTCTAGAGCGAGCTTTTAGAGTCATAGGGAAACTTTATAGCCCAAGAAGAGCATGTGGGAAGTGGGGAGCAAGGTTGTTCCTACAAAGACTAAGAAGGAATCATGGAGAGAGTGGAAGACATTTTAAGAGAAGAAGAAGAAGAAATATGCTTCCAACGACAACAACAATTCCAAGAGAGGCGTAGTTTATGATACAAGGATTGCTGTATTTGTGAGCACCAATAGTTGGGAAATTGTTGCGATTAGTAATGATGATGATGAGTTACTTCCTAGTCTTGGAAGTACCTCCCTTTCTAAGAGGGAGTCTTGATTTTTGAGTAGCTTGGGAGGTACTCTAAGCCCTAGGGTTCAAGGTTTGGAGTCTGAAGCGCCAAAAATCATAGATATTATCTTATGAGGTAGCCGCAACTCAAAGAGGAGGTTGAAGTTGGAGAAATTGAGACGTTTGGGTTCTGATTTGGTGCTTTTATGAGGGCCGAGTAGGAGCAGAGGCTGATCAAGGCCTTAAGGAGTGAATCTAGGATGGTTTGAGGTTGTTTGTGGCATGATTAGTTGATGTTTGTGGAAACATATGGTACAGGGATATGTTTAGAAAATTCGTGCCCTAAACAAAATGTTGTTGGATGAGAACATGGGCAGAAATTCAGCCCTACAGTTCAACGAGTTACATCTACAAGCAAGGGAAGACATGTCGCAACTGTAGGAGACTATTTGGAGGTCAAAAAGAGGGCTAACAAGCGGTTGTTATAAGCCATAACTAGACAACCTCAACACCAACAATATACTCCAGTTCAGAGTTATGTTGTGTTGATAATTAGGTGATTTTGTTTCTAGGTGGATGGTCCTAGTGTGGACAGAAGTTGGAGCAACGCGTGGGAGCCATTTGGAGGGCTTATCTTGGTGGATAAAAGCCCCTCCTTGGAGCAGAACTTGCAGTGAAGTATTGGGTGCCATTGGAATGATGGAGGGCAGCGTGTTGGCTACCCAAAGTAGCCTTTGACAAGACATCATAAAGTGACGTTGACAGTTGAAGGTTGAAGCCTAATGTGTAGCTCTTTGATGGATGAAAGAAGCTACTAGATTGGTAGATTGGAGCTCAGGCATTTTCCAACCTATAAGAGAAGAGTGGATCAACCCATGTTCATTGAAACATAATTGAATTGAAAAAGTGATAGGTGGTAGCCCTCTTGGAGACCTTATGTGTTGTCCTTTGATGGACTAAGGGGAAACTAGAGAGAAGAACGAGAGCGACGAATTGACAGGACAAGGTATGCCATATAAACTGCAACATGATTGTCAGTGTATCTTATATTCTTGTACTTATGGACAATTGAGGGTCATTATCCCTTGTATGGGAAGCCCTAGACTGTTGTATTATTCAATTGGTTTAATATAACAAATATTGGGTTGTTGTACATGTTTGTACAATATTTCTAAAAAGTTGTCTATAATTGTGCATGTGTGATTTACTGCTATTTTATATTCCACTGTGCAAAGTAGTTTTTTTGAGATTTTTTGTTTGGTGGCGTCAGATATTTTAATATTCTATCCTAGACCCAAGATCGTGGAAATTCAACAATTCTTTGCGGTTACCTCATACACAAACCTGCTAAACCTTGTGTTGCACCTTCAGGATATGCAACCTTGCTCCATCATGACCCTCTCCAAGTCCTTGTTACAGGGGCTCAACCCTACTCTCCTATAAAAATCAAACTCGGCTAGATCACAAAGAATCCACCTCAAACGAGTGCCCAAAATTTCATGCAAACTTGGCCATCCTTCTCTTCCTATCTCGGCCTAACTATGTCTCAAGAGATAAAACAAAACTTGTCCTCCTCTTCACACTGGATCAAATCCTCAGGTTTGGGACAAAACAAATTGTCCTTTACTATGATTGAATGCACTTGGATAGATATATGGATGAATGAGCTCAACAATTTCCTTCGTTTTATAGTGTTCTAGGTGGGTTTCACTAGCCACCTAGGGTTACACCACTTCACCAAAGCCAACCTAAAAAAATTGTTTAAACACTAATAAAACTTAAGGCAAAAAATCCTTTCATTCATCTAATGCCACATCATCGATGCCTTAGGTGCCCCTTTTCCCTTTAAGGGTACTGCACATGCCTTCAATGACCAAACAACCAAAATAACCACTTGGTTTCATGCCCACAACTTTGGGTGCAAAAAACATTGCTTGGGTACCCTTGCCCACAAATACCTTGTGTGTCAACTTCTCACAAACCCAACGCCTAGGGTTGTGGAGTACCTACCAAGCTACACTAATCAACACTTACTCTTAATGAGGGAGGTACTTCCACCACTTGGAAGCATCTCGTTATCGTTTGCAACACTAGCCCATCTGGCGTCCATCATTGCAACATACCCTGTATAATGGACCACACTATATTGGTAGTGTCTTTGCCTCATCTCATTAGAAGTTGAATATTAGAGCTTCCATAGGGCATTTCCCTCTGAAGATAAAATCCCAAGTCTACATAACCTCCATTGGTTCACACTGCTACTAAACTTGTGTCCTACAAGGTCAGTCTGAGCTACGGTTGAACATGGGCCACAACACCACCGCAACCCAACACAAAAAGTGATCTCATCCTCCTGGGTCAAATACCACACGTACACATGCCTCCAATTTCATATGTGCAACATCACAACCCAATGAAGAAACTAACCTGCCATCATATCGTCTATCACATGAAGCCAACTCGTCCATGCCAAAGTATCCCACAAGTAGTCCAAGCGATCCATGATAAGTCATCGAAAGTACACGATCAAAAACTTGCCCCACAACAAACTGATGCACACCAGGTTCACCAATCCACAAGAACTCCTAACCCATATCGCCAGCTAGCCAGTTGAGACCAAATCTCCATGTCCTCAGCTGAACCTTTTGCTCCATGATCTATATAATCTCAACTCCCTCTAAGTTTCTTTTCTTTCAACACTCTGATCCACTGGCCCTTGAAAGTATCTCTGATACCCATGTTGATTTTTATCCATGACACTCAAGAATCAGGTTTGAGTCTAAGATCTCAATCACGAACACACTCAAATTCCACAACACTTCTACTTTTCACAACGAAATATATACTAACAGTGAATCAACTAATACAAAAGACAAATTTTTTAATCCACAACTTGTTATATTACAAAATTTAATACAACAATATTAGGGCTCCTGTACCAGGGATCATGGATCTTACATACAACCCTGATACAAGGAAAATAGGGCTTGGTGTCAACAACTATGACCACCAATCTGTCTTGAACAATATACACTTGACCTACTTGTTGATGGTGCACACAATAGTCCTTTCAGTCCACATACCTTGAACACATATGGTGGGTACTTGGGCCTCCCCATATGCTGATCACTACAACTTCTGCAACTTCAGAATGCTTGCATCTCCAACTGTCAGTATTCCATTATCAATCTTCTAGCTGCCTCTAGAATGACTAAACATAGGCTCATTTTCCCACTAGCAATGAAAAGGTTGCTCCACTGTCTCTGCTCTCAGGGACTTCAAGTCTTCCCTCATTAGAGAAATTTTGAGGTCTAAAATGGGCCTCCTAAGAAAAAAGTACAACCAAAATAAACTTTATAAGAACCAATAGGATTCAAGATGATGATGTCAACCATGTGGAATGATTCACCATTTTTGGAGTAAAAAAGTAAAAAGATCGAAAAGTAATAAAATAATAAAATTAATTTTTAACTCATATTTTCAACTTATCTCCCTAAGGTTTTACTCAAATTTTGAGCGGAGTACTCGTTGGATGCAAAATTTAATTCCTCATCCAAGTAGTACCCATGTTGCATACTTTCGATGAACCCTGTTACATGAAAACTGATAAATACATGAAAAAACATGATTACAATCAGTTTTTTCATGTATTTCTCATTTTTCATGTAGTAGGGTCCATCGAAAGTATGCAACATGGGTAATCATTGGACGAGGAATCAAATTTTGCATCCAATGAGTGTTTCCAATCGAAATTTGAGTAAACCCATAGGGATATAAGTTGAAAAAATAGTTTTTTCTTTTTTTCCCTTTAAAATTTGATGATGTAATCTAGTTTTATTTTATTATTTCCACTATTATTTTATAATTATCTTAGGATGCCCATTTTAGACCTCAAAATTCCCCTAATTTTTATCAGTGATTTTCCAACCATAAAGTTCTTGAACTAGTGCTCCATAAATCTATATCCTAACAACCCCTACGTTTCTCCAAGGATCACTATACTTTATGTCTTCAAGGGTTGCCCTTACCCAGTGGAAATGACGCTCCTTTGTCACACAACCTAGGGCATCATAAAAACCCACTAATCTATTCTTTGGCTGCTCCAAAATGCATTCTTAGGGCACATAAATCTTCACTCATAACAATTATAATTCTGCTACCTATTCACCGAAATAGGGCTCCAATAAATTTTGTTCAAACACATTAGAACATACCTCCAAAAACCCTTATTTCCTTCACTATATGAGCCGTTACTTTCTACCCATCTACTCACATCACTGTTCATATGTTGACGCTGAATTCGACCCACTTGAAGATGAGATTGATCTAAAAAAAAATACACGGGTCCTTCACTTCACTTAGAGTCTCGACCTCTCCATTTATGGAAAAATATTCAGCGTATAACCACATATCTTAGAGCACATCCTTTAAGGGAAACATATCATAGAAGTATCCCTAAAATAGGGCATCTTCATTTCTATCCATAACCTATGAACAGACCCCCCATCCCTAGAAATCAATTAACATAGAAGGACAAATCACACCTCTTCAAGACATCATCTTCTGCCTTGAAACTCACGACTTTGAGCACAAAATATGCTGAGGTTTCAGCCCTCTTTAGGGCTCATACAACTACTTCAAAGATGCCTGAACTTTGGCCACACCATATCTCCTTATTCTCTGCAGTTACCTCATAGACAGGCTTGCTAAACCTTTACACCTTCACAATATGTGGCCTTGCTCCATCCGCTAGCCAGACTACTCGACCCTCCAACATAGGCCTCACAACCCTCTCCAAGTGGTTGTTACAGGGGTTCGACCCTACTCTCCTGAGCAAAGAAAACTTGGCTAGATAATAGAGAGTCCACCTCAAACGAGTGCCCAAAACTTCATACAAACTTGGTCAACTTTCTCTTCCTATCTCGACCTAACCAGAGCTCAAGAGATAAAACATAACTTGCCCTCCTCTTCACGCTGGATCGACTCCTTAGGTCTACGACTAGTCCAGATTTTCGTTCACTATGATTGAATGCACTTGGATGGATGGATGGATGAATGAGCTCAACACTTGCCTTCTTTTTATAGTGTTATAGGTAGATTTCACTAGCCACTTAGGGTCACACCACTTCATTAAAGCCGACCTCAACAAATTGTTTAAACACTAATAAAATTTAAGACAAAATTTCCTTTCATTCATCCAATGCCGCGTCATCGATGTCTTAGGTGCCCCTTAGCCCTTTTAGGGTGCCCCACATGACTTCAATGACCAAACCATCAAAATCATCACTTGGTTTCGTGCCCACAACTTTGGGTGCAAAATCCATTGCTTAGGTACAATTGCCCACAAAGTGCTTGTGGGTCAACTTCTCACAAACCCAACACCTAGGGTTGTGGAGTACCTCTCAAGCTACACAAATCAACAAATAGAATCTTTGTAACCAAACTGTTTCGTTGCTTGCATGAGTGGCTACCATGTATTCAACTTATGTAGTTGAAAATGCCACTACAAATTATCTTTTACTTATCCAACTGATTGCTCCTCCAAATAGGTTAAACACATACCCACTTGTTGATCTTTTGCGATCAAGATCTCCAACCTAGTCTGCATCAACAAAGCCACGTATGTCCAACACTCTGTCTAATATTGGTCTTCCTTGGTAGCATAAACCATAATCATTAATGCCACACACATATCTAAAAACCTGCTTGACATAAACCTACTCAATCCTCTCACTAAATGTGCAACTTCTGGTCTGGTACAGACCATTTCATACATCAAACTTCAAACTACACTCTCATATGGAACACGTGAGATGTCACTTTCCTTTTCACATGTCTTGGGACATTGTTCTCCAAATAAATTTACACCTAAATGAATAGGAACCTTCACTGGTTTACTATATTTCATATTAAACCTCTGCAATATTGTCTTGATATACTTCCTTTGATTTAACCAAAGTTTCCTCTTTTCATTCTGCATTCATCTTCTTCTTAAACACTAATTTGTTCCCAATATATTTTCTTCTAGCTGACAACTCCACCAGATCCCAAGCCTCATTCTTGTCCATGGCTGCCATTTCTTCAACCATGGCCTTTTTCCATATTTTGCCATCCTATGAATCCATTGTCTCCCTGATAGTTCTAGAATCATAATTAGTAATAAATAAAACAAAATTTGAACGGAAATGAGATGGAGTATACCTATGTAGCTACCTTCTTTCTCGAATTGATCTCCTAAAAAACCAGAGTGTGTAGTTCTTCTTCTTCTGATTCCTTTTCTTTCGTGGAGTCTGATTCTTCATCCTTCAATTCAAACTCTATCTTATTTGGTTCCTTTTCCTTGGAAGGACTTCCTATTTCATGACATCCTTCACTTTTCTAAATACCACATCTCTACTATACACAACCTTCTTTATTTTGAGGTTCTAATTCTTATCTCCTTTTAAATCTTGTTTATATGCAATAAAGATGCACCTTTCATATTTACTATCTAAATTGGCTCCTTTCTCCTTTGGAACATGTATATATTCATTGCAACCAAATACCTTGAGATGTGGGAGAGATGATTTCTTATGAGTCCATACCTCATGTGGAGTCTTATCCTTTAACGCTAATGAAGGCGATCTATTAACCAGATAATATGCAATATCCACTGCCTCTGCCTATAATTCTTGTCCTAACCCATCAAGACTAAGCATGCTCCTTGCCTTTTCCATCAACACCTTGTTAGTTCTTTTTGCAACTCCATTTTTTTTGATGTGTATGGAGTAGTCTTCTACCATGTTATACCACACTTCTTAGAGAACTCTTCGAATTCCTTCTTGCAACACTCTCCACCATTATCTTTTCTCAACACCTTAATCTTCTTCTGTGTTTGATTTTCCACTAGAGCCTTAAATTCTTTAAAAATATCAAAGACTTTAGATTTATTCTTAAGGAAATATAGGCATGTATTCCTCGAGAAGTCATCTATAAATGAGACGTAGTACACATATTTACCCAATGATGGAACCGACATAGGTACAAACACATCACTATGCACAAGCTCTACTATTCTTTCTACCCTCTCAGCACCAGAGGAAGAAATCACTCGATTTTGCTTCCCAAATACACAATGTTTACATAATAAAAATACAAAGAGCAATTAGACATATCTTCTACCATACAATTACCATGTGGTATTCAAAGTCCGTTCCCTCTAATATGTCCTAGTGTTTGATGCCACAACATAGTATTTTTTGCAGAGATTACAATATTTTCTACTCCACTTTTGGGAACTACATAATTATTGCATCCATTAATAAAAATACTTTCCAGTGGCTTGTACAGAGTTTTGGTCTGAGTTGCCCTCATCAATACCAATGCTCCTCGAATCATCTTGTAAGCATATTTCTCAAACATTGTTTTTAAACCTGCATCATCCATCTTTCTTACATAAAATAGATTTCCAGCCAATCTTAGAATGTGCAGAACACCAGGGAGTGTTATAATCCTTCCACCTATCAAATTCAACTTGACTTTTCGTTGTCCTATGATTATGGTCTTCCTGTCATCACCTAAGAAGACACCACCACCATCATATTTATCGTACTCGTAGAACCACTCCCTATGGGGAGTCATATGAAAGGATGCACCTAAGTCAATCAACCATGCCTCATGATCCACATGTGTACTTGAAGAAACCAAGTACACATCCCCACCTTCATTTGAGGTTTTTTTTTGTTTTTGTAGAAGGAGCATCATCGAATCCCTTTCCTTTCTCAAGAGTTTTATCTTTACAATCTTTCTTGTAGTGCCCTTCGTTTCTGCATTTCCAACATACCTTTAAAAATTTCTTGGAGATTTAGATCTCCCACTTGAGGACTTATTTATATTTCTATTATGGGCGCGTCCTCTTACAGACAAGGCATCTCCATTTTGGCTCTCCATGTTTTTTTGTCTCATCTTCTTTGACAACAAGGATGAGATTATTTCATCAAAATTTTAAAGGTAGTTGCATTACTACCTATGACGACAACCAGACTATCCCAAAAGTTTGGTAGAAAACACAACAAGATGCTGCACCTATCTTCATTTGAAATCTTAATATCAATAGATAATAACTGTCTTACCACAATATTTGAAGGCGTTCAGATGTTTTGTCACCTAGTCTCAATCCCTCATCCTCAAGTTATAAAACTTCCATATGAACCATTAATTTACCAGGGACTTAGAATGATACAAAGTCCATAACTTGTCCCAAAAAACTTTTGTTTTAACTTCTCCTAAAACATTTAGTAATACTTAATATGAGACACACAATCGTATTGTGTTTTTTGCTTTCCGATCCAACTTGGTCCAGTCTTTTGTCAACATTACCATTGATTTAGTACCTGGATCCACAACGATCCACTAATATTTATCCACCAACAAATCCTCCATATTAAGACTCCACAACTCAAAACTCAATCCATTGAAATTCTTGATCTCTATCTTTCCACTGTTTTCTATTTCCTTTCACCACAAGAATCAATCGTGCAGATCTTCCACTATAACAGGGTCTATCATAGGCTCAAACAAAACCCCTTAGCTGCGAAGGCGTCCCATTGAAGCCAAAACTTCTCTAACACCAATTGTACGTTTTAACTCTGTACAGATAATACCTGCAAATGAATTCTTCAAAAAAATGGCGAGAACAAAAAATACACAAAGATTTTTCTTGGAAATCATAACCAGGAAAACTAGATTCATTTTTCATTTATTCCTTTCAATGTTGCAATACATTATATACATTCTAAAGAATTCATAAACCCCCAATCAATTAACCTGAGATTAGAATGTAAGTGTAGTTCCTTTGACTTGATCTACAAAACCATGGGAAAAACCACCATATGTAAAACCATGCGCAACCACCCAAAATATTTTTTTTCGAGGTGCTGCCCCGAACCCCGTGTGTGGGGCTAATTGTGACAATAATATAACACATACCCAACATGTTTCTCGCCCTAGGGTTAGAAGCGCTTAATAGGGCCATGTAATAACCCTCCCATACATTAGCATGGTAACTTCTGTAAAATCATAAGCTAGGAATACATTTGAAGATGATGCTTGTGTGAAGTACTTTGATTGCTTAAACATTGAATATGGACCACTTTGATACTCTTATGGTTCTTTCCCGATGATTATGATCTCACTAGATTTTTGTGTGTTAGATATTCTTTCCATGTACAACCCACAACCTTTGAGGGATTTTATGATGATTCTCCAATGTTTAAGAAAGGACATCCAACCATTATGATGATAACATAAGGCACTTTGACAAGAAGCATTGAGCACTTATTGAGAAATTTTGACCTTTGGAAGACTTAACACAGTTGATGACACCCTCTCTCACCTCTAGGACCTTGGACATTGTCTATTAGAGCTAGGACATTACCTTGAGAGTAGATGCACCCTTCAGATGGTAAGATACCCCCGGGATAGCATTACACCTACTTGATAGACATTTCCTTGCTCTGAAGGATGTTTGATGATCATGATCATATAAGACCCATTTGGAGGGGAAATGTACATTTTTACCATGATGATGACATGCCCTAAAATGATGATGTTATCTATTTGATGCTTTATACGATGACTTGGGTGTCATTGTGGATGATGTTTCATTTTAGTTGCTTTGCTTTATGATTAGGCATCCATTTGATGAGGACACATGACTTTTGAGACAAGATGCACCCTTGGATCCATTTATTGCACATGTCATGGAGAGACTTACCTTTTGGAGGATGACGTCGCGCTTGGAGGACACCTATATCACACATGTATGTTAATTAAGATATCATTTGCTGTTATTTCATTGATGTAGCTATCTTTGGGGATCAACTTATGACCTATCCAACTTGTAATCATGGATTATTATTATTTTGGGCCTTTTTAGGCTAACATTAGGCAAATTGACCTAGTAGCTCTTATATAAATAGGTGATTTACCTTGGATTCATTGTCACACTTGGAGATCAATTCACACTAGCAAATTGTCTTCCTTTTATGCACTATGGAGCACTAGTTGAACAATTTTTCGTTAGAGGATGTTTTATGGATGGTTCTCTCTTTGGGATGATTATTGGTGAACCTATAATGATAGGCATTATGAATATGTAAGTTATCATCTTCCATCTTGTTCTTGTTGATGAATTAGGGGTTTTTGAAATTTTCATCAAGGTTTTATTGATGATTTATGACTCTTAAATCTCCTTGTACAATATTTTCATCAAGTTTCTCTTGACATGACCTAGGTTTAGCTCCCTCCCTTTGAATCTCCAAGAAGATAGATGAAAAATGGGGTTAAGGAGTCAAGAGACACATGTTTTCCTCTCTTAATTTATTTGAATTCACATATATCTTTAACTTTCAAATATTTTTACTCCTAGATTCTATTTGCCCTAGATTAAGGCACTAGTCTTATCTATTGTGCCAATCATTTAAAACCGAAAATATTTTATTTTATTTTATTTGTTTTAGGGTAAATTAAGGTTTCTTTATGACAAAATCATACATTTTCAACATTATTTTTCTTGGATGTCATTGTCCCAGGGTTAGAGTTAGTTTGTTTGCAATTAATTGGAAAAGCAAAAGTATCAATTTACATGCATTTTTTAGCTATAATTTAGGGTTGATGTTAAGGGTTTATATTGATGTTATACATATTTGTACCACATATTTTTTTTTCTAATATATGCCCTTGTTTACTCTTTATTTAGCTCTAATTACACTTATATATCATATATTCTACGAAATTTTCTTATTGCTATTATAAATTGTTTGTTTGCTGAAATTTCTGGTTTAAAAACCTAGTTTATGACAACCAAGTATAATGTTTTGATTATATGTGTTTGAGAATCCATTTGAGCCTCTAATCGTTGACATAAGCTTATAGATTGAGCCATAGTAACCACTGAACTCATATTCTTGGAAGTACCTTAATCCATCTAAAAGCTTAACTTTTATATCCTTATTCCCTGGTGAAATCTTGTTATAAGAACCTTACAGGGAATTTAAATTAAGTTAAATTGGTTTACTTTATCCCTAATATCTATCTAGGGAAGTCTTCCTTTTGTTGGATTTTGTCCATCACTAAAATAGGGGAGTTGTCGTTGAGGTGACAATGGTAGCGCCCCCATTGTCGCGTTCAATCAAGGCTGCTCAACGGGGATTTGCATTAAGATGCTAGAGTTTGCAATTACAACCCCAAAGTAGCTTCCAAAGAAATAACCTACGGTAATTTAAAACCAACTTAAAGGAAATCCCTTTTCACTAATGAAATCAACATAATAGACACTCATTTTTCAAATTCAATATGGCTTATGGACTCTTTTAGAATTTCATTGATAAGCATTAGAATCGATTGATAAATTTAATATAATTAATTTTAGTTAACCTCATTTCATTAACTATTGCCTTTGAATTAGGGACACATTAATTTTATTTATGGAATTTGTAATTATGATTTGGCAGGGAAAGATTTAAATGATATAGATGTGCAAGAAGCACCGATATATTGAAAATAGTATAAAAATGTAATAATCTAACTGTGATGGAGGTTCCACTAAATTGAATGAAGCTAAGCACAATGGTAATAATGTTTGTAATGTCTTTAATTACCCATTAATAATTTCTTAACATAATTCACAACCTAGAAAATATTTTGTAGGTGACAATTTATTTCACTTGTACATGCTTGTGTCTTTCATCTGTAGGTGACAATTTATTTCACTTGTACATGCTTGTGTCTTTCATCCACTTTGATATAATGAGTGATAATATTGCAAATACACCTCATAAAATTTGATTGTCTTTCTACTCGGGAGAAATCTAGTTGCAATTAACTAGCACATTTCTAATTTGCTCTTATCTTTTCCTCCCCTAAGAGATGATTTTATTGGTTTTTACGGTGGATTTCATAAAGCAAATTGCAAGGTTCTTACATTATATGTGTAAGGCCATATGTAAACTTTCTTTTGGAGTTTAATTCAGATAGATGAAGCTAATATTTTTGATGCAAGCCTTGATACAATTTGATAATATCAATTCAGTGATTAGCTATATTATCACATGCTACTTTATTTCAAAATTGTGATGTATTAAGTTTATCTTCAAACTAATTATTAAGTGTTGAATTCAACTAATAAGTTGGTATTTAGTTTAACTGAAGTGTGCATCACCTATGCTATGGCAAGAATTTGTTTAAATGCATTTTCAAAATAGGTTGTTGGAATCCTATAACTAATTGCATATAATAGTTTTAAAAATTGGAATTGGATCTTGAATTGGAACCAAATAAAATCAGATTTAGTGAATTATTATTGAAAAAAATACATAAATATTTATTTTAAATGAAAAAATTATTTGTAGGATTTCAAACCATGGATGCGAACCATTAGAGACAAAAGTTGCAAAGTTTTATCATCTATATACCATATAAGGGTACACATATCAAAACGATACTGAGTGAAATGCATATCATCAACAAAATACATAATCAAAGAGGCTCTAAATGGCCTCGAGAGTCCAAAAGTAATGCTACAAGCCACTAGGCCATTGGCCTACTATAAGTACAAATCACTGATCAACATGATCACTCATAAAACTCATCACCACTACTATACGTGAGATCATTAACAATCGCTACATAAATATCATCTGGCTCAGAGTCTAAGTAATCCTAAAAAAAAATCCAAACGAGTTCCAAAATGACAAACAAACTCCAAAGTTGTTGTTGTTAGAGTTTGTTGCTGCAAAACTTTTTGTTGTTGCAGAACTCTCGAAGCTCACATATTGTCACAAATCCTAAAAATGAGAGGTGTGAGGCAAACAAGAGGGGAGGGATTATTTTATAAGTTAAGGAGGGAAAAATTTGGAGGGAAACAACCCATGGTTCCCTCAAAACCACTTCAAGGCCTATCCCAAGGGTCCCTCACCTCACCACATGCATTAGCTTCCAAATCAGAATGGTTCGGACTGGTTGTTATTGGTAAGGTACCAAACCGTAGGTGTAAGGAAAATAGGAGGGGAGGGATTATTTTCTAAGCTATGGAGGGAATGTTGTGGAGGGAAACAACCCATAGTTTCCTTGAAAAACACTTCAAAACCCAACGGGGTCCCCCACCTCACCATGTGCAATAGATTCTAAACCAGACTAGTTTGGGTCTGAATTGGTTGATTTGGACCAATTGGTAGGTATAAAGATGGAGGCGTGAGGAAAATATGAGGGGGTGTATGCTTTTATAAGTTAAGGAGGGTAAATTTTGGAGGGAAACAATCGATGGCTTCTCAAGGAAACCACTTCAAAACCTAGCCTAGGTGTCCCCCACCTCACTGCATGCATTAGCTTCCAAACCAAGATAGTTTGGGTTAGAACCAACTGGTTTGGATCGATTGGCTAGGTACCAAACTGGTTAGTTTGGTACCTAAATAATAACTGGTCCCCAAACTGGGGTTTTTGGCTGGTTTGGTACCTAAACGATACCAATCGTTTGCGAAACTAGGTTTGTTTACTAGTGAGATACCCTTGGCTTGCTGAACAACCAGTTTAACTAGTTATCGGTTGAAATTAGTCGATTTTTAAAACTATGTTGCATAGTAGTACTTTATATATTTATAACTATTATTTCATTTATATGGACCAACAAAAGAAATGAGATTAAAAGTTATTTTTATGAACTAAACAATAATGTTTTATAGTGAATCATTATAGAATGAGTGTAGTCCAAAATTATGTCTCCTTTAGACCTTTAAGATTATATATGTGGTTGAAAAATGTCTAGAAGATGAAATATGCCTTATTTCTATTTAACTATTTTACTAGAATATGTGGTTAGTATGAAATGAAATTTTGATCTTTTATAAAATTGTAGCTAAGATTATGAATTTTAGTTAAAAGCGTCTTAGTGTAAAATGCACAACTAAAATTCAACATTGAATGATATGCATTTATTGAAGGGTCTTATTACAAAAAAAACACATTTTGAACTTTGAAGAAGTATGTGCCTCTCATCCTTTTCCAAATTCCTTATATATATATATATATATATATATATATATATATATATATATATATATATATATAAAGTTGTTTAAAGTTTGGACATGGTTAATATGATTTTTTTTCCCAATATATTTTATTCTATGTAAGGAATATACATGTTTTTTTCCTTGAGGAACTACTTAGATAGTAAGGCTTGATTCCATTACAAGAAATATTGATTAAGAGCTCAACATGTCACATGCGGAAATTGAACCTTGGTGTAGAGGATAACAATATTTCTCCCAACCACAAAAGCTAAGCCCAATTGACTTAAACTTAATGATATTTACCTAAGAAATAATTTGTACTAATTTATTTTACTTTTTTATTTTATAGATGGAATACACATTCTCAGGAAATCCTATTGAGGATGGTACCCATGATAAACTAGTTGATTGTAGTTTTGACAACTTAATCCAACAAAGACCTCGAGTGAGGTCCAATAATATCCATAGAAATAGCCGATCCAAAGACCTGATTCCGTGACCTCCTACTTGTAGTTCACAACACTCAACCACTCAAACTAATCCGCTAAATTAATATTTATTTTAATTTGTATAAAAGTTAACTAATCAACTAAATAATTTAACCCATCCTTAATTCATTATATCTTTTAATTTTCCTTTCATTACACTTTTTCATTACTATAAGCCCTATCGTATTTATTTTCATCATTTAAATGCATTACAATCTACAACTTTCTTCAAATATATTAACTAACTAAATGCTATATAATTGCAAAATTGTTAAGCCTACTATCTTATATGTGACGTATTTTATTTATTTCTTTCAAGTATTTACATTAGTTTTGTTTAAAAATGAAATCATTGGTATCTTTAATTAGTATAAAAATTATTAGATAATTTATGTAATTAATTAGATAATTTAAGTTATTCTTAGTTCATTATATTTTTTTGTTTTTCCTTTCATTACCTTTTGCATAACTGCCATATCCAAGTTTATTTTCATCATTTGAATGCATTATAATATACAACTTTCTTTAAATAAATCAACTCAACTAAATACTATAAAATCACCAATTTGTGAATATTTTAATGTTGTCCACTATTTTATAAGTGTTGAATTTTATTTCTTGATACCAAGGATTTAATGTTGTTAAGTCCACTATTTTATAAGTTATGAATTTTCTTTCTTGATACCAAGGATTTGCACTAGTTTTGTTTGAAAATTGAAAATGGTTAAAGTTATTGGTATCTTAGTTACTAATTATTAGACAATTTGGAATAAATGCTAAAAATGTGCTTTTCAATTTAATAAAATGATGAATGGATAATGCACTTATAACAATATCATTCATTGTAATGATAAAATTTAATAATTATTTAGCTTTCTAATTTTCAAAATTAGAATATGGATAATGCATTTATAACAATATCATTCATTGTAAAGATAAAATTAAATAATTATTTCGCTTTCTAATTCTCAAAATTAGAATAGAAAACATGGTATATTTTAGGGTGAAATTTTAACAATTGTTTTTATTTTTAATTAATTTTTGAAAAAATAATTAATAAATCACCTATATTGTACATAAATGATTACACTATTTTCCAAAAATTTAGAAAATATTATAGTAAATATTTATCTACATATATCTATATGTGATAATTCAAATTGAATTAACTGCCCATAATACTATACATAGATATAATATTCAAATCCTTAAAAAATGCCTTAATAAACAATAATAGAAGATGCATTAAAACTTCAATTCTAAGCAATTGTTATATGTTGGCTAACAATGGATCTTGATTATGTGCCGCCCCATCAATCCTTCAAAGGAGCTTAATTAGGAACAACTCCTAACCATCTACATCTATCTTTTTATTAGGTTGTTTGGAAACTTATAATACCAAATTTGAAGGTTGGAAATTTTCTAGAGTGAGTTGTCATCATTTTCCACGACTTCTAATGCATCTCCATAGTTATTAAAATCTTATATGACCACAAACTTTAGACTAAAATGGAGAGATGTACATTCACCATAAAGGGAATTGTTTACATGGGTTTGTTTTTCAAAGAAACAATTCCACAATGGACTTGGAGAAGGTATAGATCATAAACATTCATCAATGTTTAATGACTTTCACCTTATCTAGATCCATTGTGTACCCTGGTTTTATTTTTTAAGAAACACATGAACACATGGATTTAGAGAAGGTGCAAATAATTAGAAATTGACATACCACAACCAACATTATGAAGTTACAAATATTCATTAGCTTGGAAAATTTCTGTCGGGGATTCATCACAAGCTTCTCTCATGTTGCACACCCCTTCATGATTTCTTGTATGAAAACACCAAGAAACCAATGTTCCATGGAACACTATGCAATAATAAACAATTGAAGAATAAAAGCAAAAATTATGCACAATGTAAATCTTTTTCCCACCTCATTTTTGTTGATTCTTTGTAAACTATACTAACACTTTTGAGTATGCACTTAGAGTTGTTATTTTGTAGCACAAATGTTACCAAATATACATTGAAATATTCAATGATGTTTTCAAGAATTATTTAGCTTATGATTGAGAGTTTTATGTGATTATTTAGGATGTAAAATAATGGAAACATTATATCTCAGATATGGAGACAATTATTCATTCTAAGCATACACCTTCTACGTTTGGGTAGACATGGAAAAAAATTCAATTCAAATGCCAATTGGAGTGGATGATTCATTTGAAACATTTCTTTTGGGTGATTAAGTATAAGCATACATGTTGTAACATCAGAATTATTTACTTAAGATGATCACTAATGAGTTCTCTTTCATCTATTTTGGACAAATGTAGACATAGGAACATAATTGATAGCATTGATATGTAATATAACCAATGTTTGTGTATATCCATTCCCATATCCTCAATGAAAAATTGTGAACAAAGTAAACTTGCACAATAGCTTCTTATATTTTCCTCATAAAATTGTGTTTCAACCAAAACATAGTATCATGAAAAACACATTTTATATTTACATTACTCCAAGCCAACAAGTCATTTTAGCATTCAAAGACCTTAGAAGTCATGTAAAAAAAATTCTCTTATCCTCACCTATTTGGATGCCAAGTGTTGAGATTGCAACAAGATGATGAGCTTAGTGGAAAGAAGTCGCCTTCACTAAGTGGTCCCGCAGGCTATTTTTGGCGCAAAGTCTATTTATAGACTATGTCTATTTTTAGACATATGGATCATGTTATATGAGTTGCAGGATGCTATTTGTGGATGGTTGGTCAAGTCGGGAAAAATAGATGGACTTCTATTTTTAGACATATTGGGCGGAATCTATTTTTAGATTGCCAGTCTAAAAATAGATATGTCGAATATTATTAGCTCTTAATAATATTTGGACTATAAACATTAGCTTATTCTCTTGGAGCACTTCAGTTAAGTGCACAGATGTGGCACAGGAGCTGAAAGAAGGAATTACGCTATTCCTGAGGGTTATGTGGAGCTGTTGCATGGATACTTCAGTTAGAACTCATGTGAGAGAGTTTGGTGGAGTTGATTGAGGAAGTTAATGGAGTTGTGTTCAGTTTAACTAATCTAAACATAGTTGAGCTAGTTGTATCTAGTCTAACTGATTGATACACTAGTGAAAGTGGTGTGAATTAATTATTAATTAATTCACTAATTATAAACTCATTAATCAACTAAAGAATACATCAGTTAACTTCAGTGCATGGATAGTTTCAGTGGAGACCAGTGCAGAGATAGGTGAAAGAGCAGGTTAACTATCAGTTGTGACTATAATGTTGCATATTTGCAACAACCAGTGATTGGAGAAGCCCATGAGGATTGCGCAGTACAAGCCAGGTGGTTCAAGTTATTTAATGAGCCATCCTACAGCATTGATTACGCAATAGAGGCTGGCTATCAGGTGGCAGAGATTGGAGCATGTGTTTTGCTAGATCTAGCTTGATTAGTGTGTAGCAATTTGAGGTTGTGCTAAGAGCTTGTGAGGAGCTTTGTACAATGATTGTTACATGATCTCTATGACATATAATATACAGATAGTTGGGGGTTTTCAGCTTTAAGCTTTCCCATGAAATACTATGTTCATATGTGTGATTGTTTATGGTTTTAATGTGTGCATGCAATTGATTTTATTTCCGCATGTGATGATCAATGGTAGAAGAGATTTTGTATTGTGCATGAAGATAAAATAGTGTGTGATCAGGAGAATCTTGGTGAATAATATATCAGTTATTCAAATTTCTAAAGCTATGGGATGGATCATTAAATAACATAAACCACCTGGCTTGTACTGCGCAATCATCATGGGCTTCTCCAATCACTGTGTGTTGCAAATAGCAACAGTATAGTCACAACTGATAGTTAACCTGCTCTTTCAAGAGTTGTGTTGCTTGTGCCATCGCTATATTTACCAATAGGATGAAAGGTTTTTACACACCTCTGACCATTCCTTCACACCCATGGGAGCTAATCTACATGCATATTCTTACATGACTACCAACAACACATAGAAACCATGATGTTTTATTTGGGGTTATTGATCAATTCCCGAGGAAAACAATATTAACACCATTTAGGAAGACTAACTCAACATGTGACAACAAGAATGATTCTTTGCAAATGTTTGTGTTTATTTCAAGTTTCCCTATTCCATTATATTATTTTGATATCCTAAATTCATTTCCAATGTTTGAAAACCCTTTGGAATATTCTAGACACAAGGCTCAACATGTCCACATCCTTTCATTAGTAGTACATATGATTGATACTAAAGTTGTGATTGCAACTATTGTTCATTTACTATGCATACAAAATAATTTCGACTCCTATACATGGGATGACAACCTTGCATTCATTCAAAAAAATACAACAAATCTCATCATAGATTCATGATCCTACACAATGAAATCCATGTGACTTCTATTTCAGATTTGAAATTGCAACTGCTAAATTTGTAGCTTGGAAGGCAGTTCTGCATAGGTCTGGTTCCATGACATGTAGCTAACCACCTAAAATTCACTCCTATAGTGTTATTTAATTATTCCCTAAGTCAAGACTTTAGGTTGTAAGTTAAATTTAATGATTTGAATTTCTGGCCACTTTTTTAGTAAAGGGTAAAAACTTTAATGATAGATTAAATTGTGGCCCTCGATCTCAAGAGATGAGATGAAATCCAAACCATCCATATTTTTCGAGAATTAAGTTAGCCACTTTTTGAAGGGGGATCAATCTGTTGCATAAACAATTTGAGTGACACACTTAAGCTTTCAGGTGGAGTGCAAGAGTTGAGGAGGATCAACAAAGAAGAGTGTCTTCTGGGGCTAGCAAAGCAACATGGAAAGGCAGGACATACAACACCATACTTGCTGGTATGAGTAGGACACATTTATGGGTTGTATGAACATGTCGTACAACACATTTTTGGTCTTCACAACACATTTTAGGCTAGGTTGCACACATATATTGTTGGATTGTAGTTGTTATATATTTTTGTTGTATTTCCTCATTTTGAAGATGAATAGAAATCCAAACGTTTATTTTCTTCCCCTCACTGGGATCTCCAGGGTAAAAGACGTGTTATTAATTTTATGTGCGTGGTTTCGTATGTTTGCTTCTACTATACCCGCTAGTAAATGAACAAAGAGTATTTGTTATTATTAAATCAAATTAGAAAAAATTTAAATTTACGTTCTGTGTTTATTACATTAAACAATAAATATGTAGATGGGTTCATAATAAATTAACATAGTATCAGAGCTATAGCCTTTGAATACAAAACCAAGCGATTTGACATAGGGTACCAGGTCAAGCAATCTTAGTTCAACAAACAAGCTTCTAGTGTTTTCTGTCATGGTCACTAATTCTCGATATGAAAACAGACTAGAAGCTTCCTCAAATCATCTTCAGTGGAGGGTTCAAATCACAACAATTATCAAGGAGAAAAAGATATGGAACTTTGTAATTACAATAATTACTTCGCCTAGTTTAGATCCCATTGATCTAGACCTTCACGAGGTTAAAGAGGCCAACATGCAAAGGATTTTTCTTGATAGGGTCAAAGACCACTTGATACCCCATCTATTGGAGAAAGACACTGCTAATAAGATGTGGGATGGAATCATAAAGTTGCACCAGAGTGACTATTAGAGTTGTAATATGGTTCTGAGAGACATGCTTCACAACATCAAAATGTCCAAGGGTGAGGGCGTAGCCACCTACTTGAATATGATAATAGAATTAAGGATGAAATGGAACTCGTTGGGGATATAATCCTAGAACCTAAGCTAGTGCGTATAGTATTAAAAAGATTTACGAAATAGCGAGAGGTCTTCATCAAGTGAATTTTTAGTTGAGAACACCTACCCTCTTGGGAAATAATGTGGGACGATTCCATTCAGGAGGAAATTTGAGAGGGAGATAAAAATGGTGACCAAAAGAATAGGTTCGAAGAGGAGGATAATATTTCCTTGGCAGGTAAGGGTAAGTCCAAGGTCAAGAAGGGGCCAAGTGATGGGTCATATTGAAAGGGTGAGAAGATTAAGGACCTAAGTAAGATCAAGTGTTTTGCATGCAATCATATAGGACACTTCAACATCCAATTCCCTAACAAGAAGAAGGATAAATAGAAGAAGCAGATTGATTCTACTGCAGAAATGGACAAGTTTGTAGCAAATTTTGAGAATGAGTTTCACTCATTGTTTGTCTCTCAAGCTTAGTTACCACCAGCGTGTGGTACACTGATAGTGGGGATTCTTTCCATATGCAAGAGTCAAGGAGTACTTCACCAACCTAAAGGAGAAGGGCATGGATTTCTACATAGGACTTGGGGAAAAAGCCAAGTACCAAAAAACTGGTGTTGGCATGATCAAGTTTCAAAGGTAGTCCAAAAAACCATTATTAGTGGAGGACTCATTGTATGTTCCAGGAATGAAAAAAAACTCGATTTTAGTAGCTACCTTGGAGGTAAAGGGTTACTTCGTGATATTTGAGGAGGGAAAAATATAAATTCAGCCTAATAACTCTAGAGTAGCTAAGGTAATAGTAGTCAGGAAGGGAAACTTGTTTAGATTGCAATTTGAGCCAACACATGCACTGGTTAGTTCAAATAAGGGGTTGGGGGATCTATGGCATATAAGGATGACTCATATTCATCATGGACCACTTAATTTTCTCAAGGATATTATGAAAGTGTTGTCAGAATGGAAGGTCGATCAACATGAGGAGTGTAAGGGTTGCGCACTGGGAAAGTACAATAAGACAAATTTTCTGAGTAGCGGTACTAGGGCCAAAAGCATCTTGGACCTGATACACTTAAATGTGTGTGGGCCCATGTTAGCATTATCCTTAACTGTGTACCATTATTGTGTGATATTCATAGATGAATTCTCTAAGAATCCCTGGATCTATTTCATGAATAACAAAGACAAGGTTTTTAGCTCGTTCAAGGAGTTTAAAGCTTTTCTTGAGAACCAAAATGGAAGGAATATCAATACACTAAGGTTTGGAAATGGAGGAAAGCATACTTCAAATTCCTTCAAGGAATTTTGTGCATAGGAGGGAATTAGGAAGGAGTCGACGGTTCCATACAACCCTCGATATAATGGGGTTGTAGAGCAGAAAATAGGGATATTGTTGGAGCGGCCAAGGATATGATTTATTACCAAGAGTGTCCTATGCTTTTCTGTGAAAAAATTACAATAGAGATGTATATTTGTAGAATAGAAGCCCACACAAAGTGTTGGGTGGATTTACACCCGAGGAGGTGTTTACAGGAAAGAAACCAAACCTAGGGCACATTTTCATCTTTGGATGCTTTGTGTATTTTCATGTTCCTCTAGAGAATAGAACGAAGCTAGAACCTACTGCACAGAAAGGGATCCTTGTGGATTCAATGAGAACTCAAAAGCCTATAGAGTTTACATTCTTTCTCTCAGGAAGACAATGATATGTAGGGATGTGAGATTTGAAGAGGAGAGGTCTCTTCATAAATCTTGCAACACATATCCATTTTCAGTTGAGGTTTAGGAGCAACATGCACCCAACGTTGAGATAATGCAGACCCCTCAGAGTATTTTCATGAAAAGTAGAGAGCAGAGTGAGTAGGAAAAACAAGATGAGGGAAAAAGGTATCCTCACACCTAGACCCTGCCTCCCAACATAGGTAGGAAGAAGAATAAGTGGGTAGATCAAACATTGAGAGAGGTCCAAGAGTACATGGGTACTCCTAGATATTCAATCAGACAAATGAAGGCTCCTCAACACTATTCTGGTTATATGGCGTTAATGAGTGATTTGATTAATGTCGAACCTACCAATTTTCAGGAGGTATTTGAGAACTATGTGTGGATGGATGCCATGGTAGAAGAGTATTCTTCTATCATGAAGAAAAATGTATGGGAGGTAGTGCCATGATCAAAGGGAAAGTTAGTGGTTGGCTCCAGGTGGGTATACAAAATCAAGTACATTTCAGATGGAAGTGTGGAGAAGTTTAAAATAGCATTTTGTGGCTAAGTGGTTTTCATAGAAGGAAGGAATCAACTATTAATAGACCTTCACCCCTGTAGCTAGGTACTCATACATTAGTTGTATTATCTCTATAATAGTGCAAATGGTTTGGAGAATTCACTAGATGGACGTGAAGACAACCTTCCTCAATGGTGTTGTTGAGAAAGAGATATACATTGATCAGTTGGAGGGTTTTGAGTTGCATGGGAGGGATTCCCATGTATGTATATTGAGGAGAGAAATGTAGGGGCTCAGGCAGGTTCCCAGGGCGTGATGTGTTCGGATTGACATTTACTTGTAGAGCACGGGCTTCAACAATTGTGAGGTAGACCCGAACCTGTATTACATTTAGGTGAAGGGAGAACCTCTCATATTGGTGTTATATGTTGATGATTTTTTTCTCACAAGATCTAAGAAGCTCATAGCATATTGTAAAAGGGAGCTAGCAACAAAGTTTAAGATGAAGGATTTGGGTTTGATGACTACTGTATGTGATTTGAAATTAAAATTGAAGTTCATGTAAATTTTTGAAAGCTAGTTTATTTCTTATGGGCAATGGATTGTGTTGACGGGAAAATGTGTCAGGCCAACAGTAGGGGATCTCCCCGGTAGAAATTCCCAATTAGACCTTGAACCGTTTGGAATAGGGATCCCGTCCGGGGTGTGGGTCTGGCTACCGCTTAAGTCACCTTCCCCTTCGGTCTCAAAAGAACCTGATTGAACCTGCGGACACACACTTATTCACATGATACAGAATACATGATTGATGCATTAAACACGTATATAGCACTATGCGTAGCGATACAATAAATAAAGAATATACGCCAAAGGAGGTGTCGTTAGCAACATATATTTGGGGTTATGCTTGTGAGGTATTCTGACCACAAAAGAAATAGTTCTTTATGGCGAGATGCCCCTTTAATTCCTGAAAGATAAAACAAAATGCTAATAAACAAGGTCATTAACATCCATTAAGAGAGCAATGAAAAGATGAACATCATTAACACAAGCACAGATAGCCATGATTCATAAATGATGTCATTAAGAGTGCAGCTTCATTAATCAAAAGATGTTTGAAACTGTATAAGAAATACTCATAGTGTTCGCACAACAAAACACATCATATCCAAAGGGAGTTTTAACAGGTATCTGTATTCATATGCACAAGAGTGTTATCTTTCAATACAATGTTGTATATCTCTCGAGTCTCCAAAAGAAAAAGTCCCCTTACATTTTCTCCGGAGCGAGTTTTATAGAACAAAACTTGCCCTTTGGGCTTCCTGGCTTTTCGCCTGCCTGCCTGTTGCATTGCCTTGCGACCTGGGAGGAGACTGCGACCTGCGACTTGGCTGGTGGGTGCGACCTGCGACCTGGCTAGGCAGTGCGACCTACGACTTGCCTAGGCGGTGCGACCTGCGACCTGCCTCTAACTGCTGCCAGCGACTTACTGCCACCGGGCTATGAAGATGAACGCGAAATTGTGAGGTCAGGGGCGTCAATCTGCTGTTCTTTGAGGAAATCTTGCCAGGTTTGATACTCTGCTGCTATGGGGGAAACGAGAGGGACCTCCTCTTTCAACCGATGCATGCATTTGGGACTAGAATTTCCCTTTTTTGAGAGATCTGGTTGGAAAGAGAGGCGAGCTTGGTATAAATCCATACTGGCGTGACAAGAAACTGACCCAAATTTTCTTGTGATGCTGCAAGCTCGGGGGCGGCAGAAGCTTGCTTGATGGGCTACAGAAATGACTGGATTTCTTGATCTACTTGTTCCCAGGTCTTCCCTTCGTCCAATGCCCCTAGCGAAGGAATGTGGTGAAGGGTGTGCATCGAGTCGATGCCGCTGATTAGGTGGTCGTATGAAGACATTACTTTGTCCAAATCCTTGGATAGCTTGTCCTTGGACTGCATTTTCATACAGATTTGGACTTTGGCATCTTGTGTATGAATCCAATCCTTCTTAGGAAAATGCTCAGGAGCCTGAGGGTATCGCACTGTCCAGTCCATCATTTTATCTAAGGCAGCTGAGGCCTCCTTGAGCTTCTCGTGCTTCTGCTTAGTTTCTGCTCGTGCTCTTACCAATGGGGTGACTGTTTGTTTTATGGTGAACATTTCCCCATACACCTGCCTCATGGTCGCCTCTAACATATCGCACTCCTTTAGAATGGAAAGTGGAACTTCATTGACCGGGGGAGTCTTGTTTCGGAGTTGTTGAACCTCTTCTTTCAACGCCGACCTCTCCTGTTCCGCCTTCTTCTCCCGCTGCTCTGCTGCTTGTAGTCTATTTTGTAGAGAAACGATTTCTCTGCTCATTCTATTTACATTTTCTTTCGTGGCCGCAGCGAAAGCCGTGCCTGCCGATGCTATCATCACGGGATTAATCCTAGTATCAAGGAATATATCCTTTCCAGTTGCAACTGTGGATGTGGCGGAAGGACTTTGTGCTAGGGACCTTCTCTTCTCCTGCCGGATTTTGAAGGAGAATTGATCGAATGTGAGCCTGGTGAGGTCGAATACCTCCTCCTCCTGCCCCTGGGGGGAATTAACATCGGAGAGCATGATTCCTGTACCGCATAGAGGTAATTCGAGGGGAGACACCTCGATGTCTTCTATCATTTCATCCTCCTCTTCTTTCTTCTTCTTTTCCTCCTCTTCCCTTCGCTGGCGCTCAGCTTCCGGCTTCTCATGTTCTTCCTTCCGCCTGCACTCCGCTTCTACCGCTGCTTCTATTTCGGCTTTCCTCTTCCGCTCGGCTACAACAGCTTGGTATGCTTTCTTTTGGCGTTCAACTTCTGCTTTGTCTAGCTCTTTCTTGAGTGCTTGTTCTGCTGCGGCCTGCGCCTCTTTTTCCTCCTTTTCCTTCCTGGCCTCCTCGGCCTGCTTCTTCTTTTGTTCTGCCCTTAGGCTCTTCTTGCACTTTTCCTTGTCCTCTTTTATTTTATTTTCTCTCTCTTGCTGGGCTTTTTCCTCTACTTCTTTCTGTTGGGGAGAGGTAGTAGGCCCTGTGCTGGTCCGGGGATTTTTAGCTAGAGAGGAAGAAGCACCTCCTAACTTACGGCTCCTGTCTTCCAGGCTTTGATCATCCGGATCCTCTTGGCCAGAGTCTGCCCCCAGAGCAAGTTGTCTATCTGCATTGTACCAGTTCCTTCTTTCATCTTCTCCCAGGCGTTCTACATGCTGGTAGTTCCATTTGAATTTAGCCTTCTTGCAGTGTTCAGGAACTATCCTCTCCGGGTCGTATGTTCGGTACTCTAAAGCCCCAAAGTGATAAATTTTCATCTCTTCTCTGTCTGCCCCTACCTCTCTGAAATATTTAACTGTGTACACGCCGATAGTGAGGGGTAGCGCAGGCCAGAGCTTCTTCTTACCTTTGGACAGGACACTGGAGAAGCTCGAGGACATTTGGAAGCATACCTCTTGCATGAGCACTCTGTCTGTAACGAAGCGAGGCATAGCATGTGGTGCCCTGAACGAGCCAAAGACTCGGATGAAAGTATATTCGGTGAAAGGAAACCAATGCGCCACTTGGCTTAGAGTCTCCCTGGCTCGCCAAGACATGCAAGGGGCATCCTGGCCAAATAATTTTCTGTATAGAGCGGGGATGAATACTTGAGAGATTGCCACTATATCCTGTTTATACCTGGATTCCAAAAACACCTTGGTTTGTAGATGAATTGCACGGGTCTGCGTGGAATCCCAGTTATGTGCCCATGCCTCAAAATGCAACCTCGCACAGACGACATCCAATAGATAAGAGTCCATATAGAATTCAGAAGGCATTCCTTCATCTGGGGCCAATGCCGAGGAAAAGTTTGTATGCATTGAGGTCATCAATATGCTAGCCCAGTTGAAATGGGTGCCATGCACCGTTACATATTCCATGATGGTAGCCCATGTGCCGTTGAAGGTGGTGGCGTCGGGGCGCCCGTACAATCTACAAAGCATGGCAGCTACTAATTTATATACTTTTCTCAGTATGGACACTGGATATTCTTGGTCTTTCTTGACTTTAAATTTCTCGGGCTCCTCCCACCATTGCTTGATAGTGTCAACTACAGGGACTGCATGGGCAAGAGGCCATTCTTCTGTAAATTTTTCTTCTTGGTGAGGCAAAGAGTAATAAACATGGGCATCCGAGCCTACGAGCGTTACGAAAGCCTTGCCTTCGCTGTCTCGGATCACGAACTTCTTCAGATTTTTTTTCTGTATGATCCAGTCTATCATCTCTGGGCATGGAAATATGGCCGGATGAGCACCTGCGAGATGCAGCGTGGTCATTTTGACCTTTAAGTATAACTCCCGATCCGGGAGGTCTTCTGGGAATTCCGTTACGGCGAACTCTTGGTACACTTGGTACCATCGCATGATGTCCCCTTTTGCAAATGTACAAAGGGTATCTCTGTATATCAGGGGTGGGGACACTGGCATGTCCATCTCAACATCTTCCACTGCCAAGTGCTTGTCTTTCTTCCGGGACACTGGGGGTCCCATGTCACTGGAATCCGAGAGGACATGTATACACTCCGCGTCTGCTTCAAGTTCACCTGTCATATTCATGAAAGAATCCCATGATATGAACGACATGATGATATAAGACCAATTACAGTTTATCAATGATTTTAGCTGGGACACAGGCGAAATTGAATAAATGGTCTACTGGGTCGCGGGGTCGCAGATTGTGAGAAAGTGGCCAATATGCGACCTTGCGACTAGGTCGCAGGGTCGCTGGGTCGCGGATCGTGAAAAAGGATGAAAATGCGACCTTGCAACCTTGCGACTGGGTCGCTGGGTCGCAGGGTCGCAAAGTTCGGGAAAAATCGGAAATGCGACCTTGCGACCTTGCGACTGGGTCACGGGGTCGCTAAGTCATAAACTGGGAAAAATGGACCGGATGCGACCTTGCGACCTTGCGACTAGGTCACAGAGTCGCGGGGTCGCAAATTTTGAAAACCGAGGAGAATGCGACTTTGCGACCTAGCGACTGGGTCGCGGGGTCGCAAGTCGCACTAGGGCTTGCCGGGGGGTTTTGGCCGCGCGCGGCGTGGAGGGGTTTTCCCTTTAACTGAAAAAATACAAGGCTAAATGGGTCCAGGCAGAGTCAAGGGATGGATTTAGGAGTAGGAAACATGCCATGAGAAGCTGGACAAGAAATTGTGATGGTTTTGGGCATATGTGGGGAAAACAGGAATCAGAAAAAACCCTAAGTAAGAAATGCAGACAATGGTTGAGGCAAATGACAATTGAAAAGCTGAGGGTGCAGGGATTTAGCAAGAATAACCAAAAAGGAAACAACAGGAGGGAAAATGGCAACTTACCCGAGAAAATCGCGCGCCAGTCGACCTATCAGAGCCGTTTCTTTCTATTCGCTGCATATGAAAAATGCGACCTAGCGACCTCCTTTATTTAAAAAGGTCGCACGTGCGGGCATTTAAGGAGGTCTCAAGGTGGCAATTCGAGTGATCTGGGAGGTATGCGACCTCGCGACCTTGCGACCTTGTGACTTGCGGGTCGCGGGGTCGCGGTTTTCCAAAAAATTGAGTTTTGCGACTTTGCGACCTTGCGACCCTGCGACCTTTAGGTCGCGGGGTCGCAAGGTCGCGGAGTTGCGGTTTTCCAAAAAATGAAGTTTTGCGACTTTGCGACTTAGTCTTATGGACTCTTTACTTAGTTTTTCTTTAAGTTCAAGGGGCTCCGAAAATTTTTTAAAGTGGGTGTTGTAGAGGCTACAACAAATGGCGATTCACTGGACGAACCCAGAGTCTCTGCCGATGGTCAGCCTTGGAGGGGGGAGGGAGGGGTCTTCACTCGCTGTTTCCTTTACCTGAAGGTCAACATTGCCTAGATTTTTGGCACCTTGTGAGGTTGCTCAGCCCGCTGGCTTGTTCGGGTGCTGCTTAATCGAATTTCATTCCTTCAAGTCTCCGGACTGAAAGGGTTGGAGAACTCCAGGTGACTACAGGGGCCGGTATGATTATTTTTTCCTCATTTTGTTGCTTCGTTGCCAGCAAACCTCTCAGTCTCGGCGGAGTCACTGCCTAGGAATCATGAACGTTTCTCCGCTACCAGCGAGCCTGGTTAGTACCCCGGCGGAGTCGTCACATCACCTCTCTGCCCAGGAAGCCTTTCTCAATCCTTTACCCTTTATTAGTGTGCTATTGCACTTATTTTGAATGTGCCTGAGTCACTTATTTAGATGTGCTCATGGCACTTATTTGAGATGGGCAATTTTTTCCAGGGCGGATGAGGGATCCCGACTTATTTTACTTGCAGAGAGGTTGCTCCTGGTCTGGTATGAGGACTTTGGTTTTTCCCGGATGCCCTGACATAACATGGAGTACCTTTTTTCCCTTCTGATCTAGTGACCGCTATATCGCACTTTCTTTTGCAGACACCCTCTTAAACTTGCTAGGTGGGCTCCCCTTCTTGATGGCTTAAGCTAGGTCATGTGCTGCCTTTGGGTGTCGATAACAAGCAAGTTCTTACCACCTTTGTTTCATTCAGGAAGAGGCTTCCCATCAACATAGAACCTATTGCAGCGTGCCAAATGTGTGGCTCCGACAAGTCCTTCCGTTTCTTATGATAATAATTATTATTATTATTATTATTTTTTTTGGAAAAAAGGAACGAAAACGGAACTATGGTACAAGGATAAGATAGCCCTCTGAGGGCTGCTAAGTGAAGTAATGTTTGAGGTCATGCCCGTTTACCGGGAGGACCTCGACTCATCCCTCAAGAGTTTGCAATCTAAACGTGTGGGATCCTAATTTCTCTTTAATTTGGAAAGGACCTGTCCATAGTGCTTGGAACTTGGAATGTTTCCCCTTTTCTTCGTGAGCTTTATCCCACTTTAGGACCAGGTCTCCTCCCTCAAAGTTTTTATTCCCTGCGGATTTTCTATCAAACCATCTCTTGATTCGGCTTTGGTGGATGGAAAACTTTTCCCGGGTTTTTTGCCTTTCTTCCTCCAACTTCAGCAGGGTGTTGATCCAAGTCTGCAAGGTAGGGCATGGGGTACCATGACATTCTTGGGACAGCTGAAGGGCAGGGAGAGATAAATGGGGAGGAAGAACAACTTCTTTTCCATACACGAGAAAGTATGGAGAGGTGCCTAGGGAGGACTTGGGCGTGATACGATCAGCCCAAAGTGCATTGTGAAGGGCGTTGTGCCAGTTGCACTGGTGGGACAAAAGGGTCTTCTTAATGATGCGGATAAGATTTTTATTAGTTGAATCAGCTAATCCATTTCCTTGGGGATAGTAATTCGCAGAATTTTTAAGAACAATACCGTTTTCCAGAGAAAAATCATATAATTTAAAAGATGAAAAGTAAGTTGCATTATCAAAAACCAAGGAAGTTGGAACGCCAAACCTGGTGATGATGGAATGCGTGACGAATTCCATTACCTCCTGATCATTGATTTGGCGTAAAGGTGCTGCTTTGATCCACCTGGTGAAATAATCAGTAGCTGTAAGGATATACCGGTGTTGCTTGGAAGAGTGAGGTATGATTTCGCCAATCATGTCCAAACCCCACTGTTGAAAAGGATCTTCCACTGCTACTGATAGTAAGGGGGCGACTAGACACGCCTCCCGGTTTGCAAATCTCTGGCACTGGATGCACTTTCGGACATATGCATGCACATCTCTAAAAAGGGTTGGCCAGTAGTATCCCGTGCGCATTATCTTGTGGGCGGTGGTATCGCCTGCAAAATGACCTCCAGCTGGTCCGTCGTGCAGCTCGGTCAAGATTTTCTGTGCTTCATCATGTTCTAAGCAGTGTAGCAGGACTCCACTGTAATGTTTCTTGAAAAGCTTGCCCTGGATCAGCTTGTAAGATGCAGCTTTGAGTCTTATCGCACGTTTCTGCTGGGCAGTTAGAGCGGCGTCCAGTACGCCCTGGGCTAAGTATCCTGAAATGTCAGAGTACCAAGAAGGGCTTCTCTGCTGAGGCATGTGGTCACTCTAATACATGTCAATTTCCTGTTCCCAACACTCTTCTTCAAATCCACATGAACTTGCAGCCTCCGCAACCATTTGGCATAATCCTTGTCCTTTCACAGTGTGTGCTGGTTTAAACTCTAAATCATACTCTTGCAGGCACGCCACCCAGTTGCCTTGCCTCTCGCCTAGCTCCTGCTGCACAAACAGTGAGCGAACAGCTGGGTGGGGGACGAAAACCGTGACATGGTTTTTCAAGATGTAGGGCCTGAAATGCTTGACTGCTTTATAGACTGCATAAGATTGCTTTTCGATTTCAGGGTAGTTCAATTTAGCTCCTTGTAAACCAGTGCTCATGAAGGAAATAGGTCATTCATCATTGTTGCCGTCTTTTTGCGTGAGGACAGCTGCAAGTGATGAATCTGAAGCGAAAGTATACAGGATAAAGCCTCTGCTAAAATCTGGACTTTGGAGGGAAGGCGCTTGAGCTATAGCCTGCTTGATTTTTTCGAAGGCCTCCCTCTCTGGCATATTCCATTGGAAAACCGCATTCTTTTTTATCATTCCCTGCAAAGGCTTGACTATCTGGGCGAAATTCGATATGAATTTACGGACAAAGTTGATTTTCCCCAGGAAAGATTGCATTGATTTCTTACTGCTCGCGGGGGGGGGGGGAATACGAGGAAAGTAGCTTTGCGCCCTTTCACAGATCTACTACAATGCCTTGTTTAGTTATAATGTGGCCCAACAAATTTCCTTCCGCCACAGTGAAGACACTCTTCTTCGGGTTGAGTGAAATCCCGTACCTTCTGCACCTCTCAAAGATTTGTTTGAGGTGGCATAAATGATCGCCCCAGTGTTTTGAAAACATGGTGACGTCGTCCAAATAGACTACCATGCTCTGCCCTATCAAACCACCGAAAGCTATATCCATGGCCCATTGGAAGGTCGCCCCCGTGTTTATCAACCCAAAAGGCATGCATCTGAAAGCGAACGTTCCCCATTTGGTCCGAAAGGTAGTTTTCAATCTGTCCGGTTCTGCTACCAGTACTTGGTTGTAACCAGAAAACCCATCCAATAGGGAGAACATCTCGGATCCCGACACAGCGTGCAATATTTGTTCCATAGGTGGCACAGGATAATTGTCTTTGTTCGAGGCCCGATTTAAGTTTCGGAAATCCACACATAAGCGGATCTCGCTAGACTTCTTCCGTACCGGGACCAAATTTGGCACCCATGTGGAGTGACGAACTTTGAAGATGATGCGAGCGTCCAAAAACTTCTTTAGTTCCTTCAGGATCATCGGTTCCAGAGTAGGATGCACTTTTCTGAGCTTCTGTTGGAACGGCTTCGCGCCTTCCTTAATGGGTATCACGTGCTGAATAATCCAGGTATCGTACGTACGCAGATCATCATACGTCCAAGAAAATACGTCTTGATACTTCCGGAATAATTGGGTGAAGGCTTGCGTCTCTTCATCAGTACAGTCTTTGCCAAGGTTGACGAACTTTGGGTTCTCATCTGATCCCAAGTTCACTTGCCGATGTGCTAGGATGGAGCTTTGTACTTTGGTATTTGGGGGGCTGCAAAATCGTCTTTGCAGATCAAAGAGCTTTTCCAGTGACACTACCCCCTTGGGCATGGGGTTCTCTTTGTGTTTATCATGCTATTCCTGCAAACCCTGATCATGATCCACCTCATCTATTGCCGCGTCCTTGAATACTTCAGTGTTGAGCATAAATTCCAAGATCTGTTGATCATCATTAAAAACGCGTAAATTAGTAATATTATCTGGCACGGAGGGTCTATATATAACTTCAATAGAAAATCCATCCCTCAAAGGGGTAAATCTAGCAGCAGCATTAGCCAAAGTATCAGCTGCTACATTGTGCATTCTAAGAACAGATTTGATTCCAAACGCATCGAAAGCAGAAATAAGACGCCATACCTCTTGTTGATAAGCTTTTAAATGCGGAGACAAACAATGAATGGTATCGCGTACCTGCCGATTAATTATCTCGGAATCTCCAATGACTTGTAAGCATCTTACCTTTAAATCCAATGCCTTCTTGAGTCCGAGGATTAGAGCTTCATATTCAGCAGTATTGTTGGTGCACTGGAACTCAAGCCGACACGAAATCAGGAATTTGTTCTTTTGAGGGTCCAGCAAGATGCAGCCCGCATCGACTCCGTCATGAGTCTTAGAACCGTCATAGTACAGGGTCCATATGTCATTTTCTGGTTCCTTTGGGGTTGTAGGTTGGGGCAGGATTTCGGTTTGGTGTGAGATGGGAGTGGCTCGGTATTCAACGACGAGTGTTAGTTCAGACTGAATCTCGGGGTCTACTGGAGATTGAAGGGGGTTATAACATCCGAAAATGGCTTCCAAGAAGCACATGCCAAGCTCCTCCTGGGAAAAATTGATGGGTTCGTTAGTAGCATCCAAATCAGTCACAGTATATTTCATATATGGTTCGCTTTCGACCCTGATTTTATTATTTCGACCCTTGTAAGGAAGCCACAGGTGAGACCAGTCAGTGGCAAAATATCCTTGCAGCTTGCTCGACCAGTCTTTGCTAAGTAATAGGCCATAGGCTTTAGGAATGTCAACCACCACAATGTCAATACATTGGTGGACTCTAGATTCGGATGAAAGGCGGATGATGATGTTATTTAGCTCTCCTACGGCTGGCACCTGCAATCTGTCAAGTTGGATGATCCTTGCATCAGTTTTCTCTAGGCGGATGTTCAGCTTCTTACAAACAGATAGGGGCATAATGTTTGTAGAGGCACCGGAGTCGACTAGACAATTATGGACGTTAAAGTTGAAAATCTCAAAAGACAAGAGGAAAGGAGGAGTAGACCCTATGGAATTTGCATTGATGGCGTTTACAATAGAATGAACACTCGGACTAGGCTGCGCGGACGTATTGCTCACAGGCTTGGTAGTTGAGGTATTGGCGAAGGCTTTAAGAATGAGTTCTCGTTGATTCGTGATGCGGGAAAGCTCGTATAGGGAGATGTTGGCTCTGGTTTTTTTCATGTCCTCAACAATGTTATAAGTAGAATTTGATTGAGGACAGGGCTCGGTAGTGGTTGTGGGGGACCCCACCAGGAGCTTGCTCTTCTGATTTGCTCGGGTGTTGTCATTGGTGGGCTTCTTAGGGGCAGCCTGTTGTTCATTTCCCGTGGGCAGAATTTTCCTTAAGAAAGCCCTTTTCTTCTCCTCAAAGGATGGTTCAGGGACCAGTCCTTTGTTCCTAAGGCTGTATTTTCTCACGGGTGGGGCCTTAGGATTGTCTGCCATGTTGATATCGGTGATGGTAAGATTTTTGTCCCTGCGGATAACGTCAAATGCAAGAATCGAGGACCCTGGTTCTTCATCCGGGGGAAAATATTCATCGTGGTCGGAAGCATCACCCTCCCCCGCATCTCCTGGGGTTTGATCATCCAAAATATGGTTTACTACTACAGTCATGCTGCCAATCCATTGTGGGCATGTTTTTTCAGAGTGGGCAGCCTGGTGGAACGAACAAAAGTTATCTTTTCCTATCTCTTCCATGTTGAGAACAGTGTTCAGGTTAGACGAAGGTCGGCTGGTGTTGGGATTGTTCTTTCTAAAAAAGGGCTTAGGCGCCTTGGCGCTAGTCATGGTTTCTATACCCTTCCTCTTCAGGTCAGAGACTTCATTCGTCAATAGCTTGAGGGTCTTTGCTATACTCTCAAAGTCAAAAGCATCCTTATCCTTATCCGTGGTTTTGTTTGTGGAGGACTGACCCTTTTTCGTGATTGGTTTGTGGTCATCTCTCCCCTCGTGATCGATGGCTCCTATAGAAAGGATGTCTCTTTCTACAGTGAGGGCGGCTGCGTAGTTGGCTGCGAGGGTGGGCCGAGCTTCGTGCTTTACAAAGACAACGATATCCCTGGGGAGAGCTTTTGTGTAGTAGTCTATGGTAATAGAGTCGTCCAATGCTAGGTTGGGGGGAAACTTTTGCAGTATGGTAGCAAAGCGCTGATTGAAGTCTCTAACCTTCTCTTTCTTGTGGCACTTAATGGTGCTTAATTCCGTGAGGAGCATGGAAGGGGTTTTGTCCTCTGAAAATTTCTGCAAGAACACGCGACGGAACTGATCCCATGAGGTAATGGAGGCACTCGGGAGGGAGCGGTACCAGGTGGCTGCTTTGTTTTCAAGAGTATGCGGGAACAGGCGGAAAGCTACATCATCCGATTGAACCCTCATGATTTGCAGGGAGAGATAGAAGCTGCTTATATGATCCTCGGCCAAGGTGCCTTTTTCGAGATCAAACTTGGGCAGATGTTTCTCAGGGTGCCTAAGCAGGTCGTGGAGGGGGCCCAACAGATCTAACGGGGATTGGGCCATCCAGGCAAGTGGTTGCACCCTCCTAGCCCGCTGGTGGTGCCTGATCTCAGATTCAGAATCGCTCCCTGTACCTGACACCGAAGCTTCTCCCTCATGGTGAGAGTGTTCGTCTTGATGTCTCTCATGGTTGGCAATGTTTCTAAGATATCCAAAATTGTATATAGGTGGCCTATTTGGGTTTAGGCGTTGGTGATTGACACGGTGTCCTTGGCCACGACCTCTATCTCCTCTACCTCCAGTCCCACGACCTCTGTTCCCCTGACCTTCATTTCGGAGGGCTCTGTTCCATTCACCTTCATTTCTGTGGGCTCTATTTACCTCACCTTCATTCCCCTGGGCTCTATCTCCATCACCTCCCCCAGGTGGGGGATGTGCTTGGTTGTTGTTCTGTTGGGTTTGGTTAGGCTGAGGGTCCGGGAAAGGTTCAGTATTGCCAAATTCTTCTTCTCCTATTTGGAGTTCAAGAATCGGTTCGTTGTTCTGGATAGCAGTGGCAAGGTCTTCAACCATAAGATTCACCAACTGGGGTATGGAACTCACTAAGGCACCATTGCGAGTGATGTTTTCAGCAGGGGTCCTATCATGGGTCAAGAAATTCATGATTGGGGCATATCGTAAATCCCTGATGAGATTGCGGGCAGCTGGGCGCAAGGCTCTCAGCTGCTCTCTGGTAATTTCATAATATGGAACCTCCTCCCCTGGGATATCTTCCAGAGGGGGAGGGATAGGATCATCGTTTATGACCTCCCCATGGGGAGTTTGTGATGGAATGTTGGTTGTATGCTGGGAGGCTGCCATTCAGGCCTTCCTTCTAGCGCCAATTCTGTTGACAGGAAAATGTGTCCAGCCAACAGTAGGGGATCTCCCCGGTAGAAAGTCCCAATTAGACCTTGAACCGTTTGGAATAGGGATCCCGTCCGGGGTGTGGGTCCGGCTACCGCTTAAGTCAACTTCCCCTTCGGTCTCAAAAGAACCTGATTGAACCTGCAGACACACACTTATTCACATGATACAGAATACATGATTGATGCATTAAACACGTATATAGCACTATGCGTAGCGAGACAATAAATAAAGCATATACGCCGAAGGAGGTGTCGTTAGCAACACATCTTTGGGGTTATGCTTGTGAGGTATTCTGACCACAAAAGAAATAGTTCTTTATGGCGAGATGCCCCTTTACTTCCTGAAAGATAAAATGAAATGCTAATAAACAAGGTCATAACATCCATTAAGAGAGCAATGAAAAGCTAAACATCATTAACATAAGCACAGATAGCCATGATTCATAAATGATGTCATTAAGAGTGCAGCTTCATTAATCAAAAGATGTTTGAAACTGTATAAGAAATACTCATAGTGTTTGCATAGCAAAACACATCATATCCAAAGGGAGTTTTAACAGGTATCTGTATTCATATGCACAAGAGTGTTATCTTTCAATACAATGCTGTATATCTCTTGAGTCTCCAAAAGAAAAAGTCCCCTTACATTTTCCCCGGAGGGAGTTTTATAGAATAAAACTCGCCCTTTGGGCTTCCCGGCTTTTCGCCTGCCTGCCTGTTGTGTTGCCTTGCGACCTGGGAGGAGACTGCGACCTGCGACCTGGCTGGTGGGTGCGACCTGCGACCTGGCTAGGCAGTGCGACCTGTGACTTGCCTAGGCGGTGTGACCTGCGACCTGCCTCTAACTGTTGCCAGCGACTTACTGCCATCGGGCTATGAATATGAACGCGAAATTGTGAGGTCAGGGGCATCAATCTGCTGTTCTTTGAGGAAATCTTGCCAGGTCTGATACTCTGCTGCTATGGGGGAAACGAGAGGGACCTCCTCTTTCAACCGATGCATGCATTCCAAAGCATTTGGGACTAGAGTTTCCCTTTTTTGAGAGATCTAGTTGGAAAGAGAGGCGAGCTTGGTATAAATCCATACTGGCGTGACAAGAAAATGACCCAGATTTTCTTGTGATGCTGCAAGCTCGGGGGCGGCAGCAGCTTGCTTGATGGGCTGCAGAAATGACTGGATTTCTTGATCTACTTATTCCCAGGTCTTCCCTTCGTCCAATGCCCCTAGCGAAGGAATGTGGTGAAGGGTGTGCATCGAGTCGATGCCGCTGATCAGGTGGTCGTATGAAGACATTAATTTGTCCAAATCCTTGGATAGCTTGTCCTTGGACTGCATTTTCATACGGATTTGGACTTTGGCATCTTGTGTATGAATCCAATCCTTCTTAGGCAAATGCTTAGGAGCCTGAGGGTATCGCATTGTCCAGTCCATCATTTTATCTAAGGCAGCTGAGGCCTCCTTGAGCTGCTCATGCTTCTGCTTAGTTTCTGCTCGTGCTCTTACCAATGGGGCGACTGTTTGTTTTATGGTGAACATTTCCCCATACACTTGCCTCATGGTCGCCTCTAATATATCGCACTCCTTTAGAATGGCAAGTGGAACTTCATTGACCGGGGGAGTCTTCTTTCAGAGTTGTTGAACCTCTTCTTTCAACGCCGACCTCTCCTGTTTCGCCTTCTTCTCCCACTGCTCTGCTGCTTGTAGTTTATTTTTTAGAGAAATGATTTCTCTGCTCATTCTGGTTACATTTTCTTCCGTGGCCGCAGCGAAAGCCGTGCCTGCCGATGCTATCATCACGTGATTAGTCCTAGTATCAAGGACCATGTCTTTTCCAGTTGCAACTGTGGATGCGGCGGAAGGACTTTGTGCCAGGGACCTTCTCTTCTCCTGCCAGATTTTGAAGGAGAATTGATCGAATGTGAGCCTGGTGAGGTCGAATACCTCCTCCTCCTGCCCCTTGGTGGAATTAACATCAGAGAGCATGATTCCTGTACCGCCTAGAGGTACTTCGAGGGGAGACACCTCGATGTCTTCTATCACTTCATCCTCCTCTTCTTTCTTCTTCTGTTCCTCCTCTTCCCTTCGCTGGCGCTCGGCTTCCGCCTTCTCATGTTCTTCCTTCCGCCTGCGCTCCGCTTCTGCCGCTGCTTCTATTTCGGATTTCCTCTTCCGCTCGGCTGCAGCAGCTTGGTCTGCTTTCTTTTGGTGTTCAGCTTCTACTTTTTCTAGCTCTTTCTTGAGTGCCTGTTTTGCTGCGGCCTGCGCCTCTTTTTCCTCCTTTTCCTTCCTGGCCTCCTTGGCCTGCTTCTTCTTCTGTTCTGCCCTTAGGCTCTTCTTGCGCTTTTCCTCGTCCTCTTTTATTTTCTTTTCTCTCTCTTGTTGGGCTTTGGCCTCTACTTCTTTCTGTTGGGGAGAGGTAGTAGGCCCTGTGCTGGTCCGAGGATTTTTAGCTAGAGAGGAAGAAGCACCTCCTAACTTACGACTCCTATCTTCCAGGCTTTGATCATCCAGATCCTCTTGGCCAGAGTCTGCCCCCAGAGTAAGTTGTCTATCTGCATTGTACCAGTTCCTTCTTTCATCTTCTCCCGAGCGTTCTACATGCTGGTAGTTCCATTTGAATTTAGCCTTCTTGCAGTGTTTGGGAACTATCCTCTCCGGGTCGTATGTTCGGTACTCTAAAGCCCCAAAGTGATAACTTTTCATCTCTTCTCCCTCTGCCCCTACCTCTCTAAAATCTTTAACTGTGTACGCGGCGATAGTGAGGGGTAGCGCGGGCCAGGGCTTCTTCTTACCTTTGGACAGGACACTGGAGAAGCCCGAGGACATTTGGAAGCATACCTCTTGCATGAGCACTTTGTCTGTAACGAAGCGAGGCATAGCATTTGGTGCCATGAACGAGCCAAATACTCAGATGAAAGTATATTCGGCGAAAGGAAACCAATGCGCCACTTGGCTTAGAGTCTCCCTGGCTCGCCAAGACATGCAAGGGGCGTCCTGGCCAAATAATTTTCCGTATAGAGCGGGGATGAATACTTGAGAGATTGGCTCTATATCCTGTTTATACCTGGATTCCCAAAACACCTTGGTTTGTAGATTAATTGCACGGGTCTGCGTGGAATCCCAGTTATGTGCCCATCCCTCAAAATGCAACCTCGCACAGACGACATCCAATAGATAAGAGGCCATATAGAATTCAGAAGGCATTCCTTCATCTGGGGCCAATGCCGAGGACAAGTTTGTATGCATTGAGGTCATCAATATGCTAGCCCAGTTGAAACGGGTGCCATGCACCATTACATATTCCATGATGGTAGCCCATGTGCCGTTGAAGGTGGTGGCGTCGGGGCGCCCGTACAATCTGCAAAGCATGGCGGCTACTAATTTATATACTTTTCTCAGGCTGGCCACTGGATATTCTTGGTATTTCTTGACTTTAAATTTCTCGGGCTCCTCCCACCACTGCTTGATAGTGTCAACTACAGGGACTGCATGGGCAAGAGCCCATTCTTCTGTAAAGTTTTCTTCTTGATGAGGCAAAGAGTAATAAACATGGGCATCCGAGCCTACGAGCGTTGTGAAAGCCTTGCCTTCGCTGTCTCGGATCACGAACTTCTTCGGATCCGTTTTCTGTATGATCCAGTCTATCATATTTGGGCATGGAAATATGGTCGGATGATCACTTGCGAGATGCAGCTTGGACCTTTTGACCTTTAAGTATACCTCCCGATCCGGGAGGTCTTCTGGGAATTCCGTTACAACGAACTCTTGGTACACTTGGTACCATCACATGCTGTCCCCTTTTGCAAATGTACAAAGGGTATCTCTGCATATCGGGGGTGGGGACACTGGCATGTCCATCTCCACATCTTCCACTGCCAAGTGCTTGTCTTTCTTCCGGGACACTGGGGGTCCCATGTTGCTGGAATCCGAGAGGACAGGTATACACTCCGCGTCTGCTTCAAGTTCACCTGTCATATTCATGAAAGAATCCCATGATAAGAACGACATGATGATATAAGACCAATTACAGTTTATCAATGATTTTAGCTGGGACACAGGCGAAATTTAAAAAATGGTCTACTAGGTCGTGGGGTCGCAGATTGTGAGAAGGTGGCCAATATGCGACCTTGCGACTAGGTCGCAGGGTCGTTGGGTCGCGGATCGTGAAAAAGTATGAAAATGCGACCTTGCGACCTTGCGACTGGGTCGCTGGGTCACAGGGTCGCAAAGTTCGGGAAAAATCGGAAATGCGACCTTGCGACCTTGCGACTGGGTCGCGGGGTCGCTAAGTCGCAAACTGGGAAAAATGGACCGGATGCGACCTTGCGACCTTGCGACTAGGTTGCGGAGTCGCGGGGTCGCAAATTTTGAAAACCGAGGAGAATGCAACTTTGCGACCTAGCGACTGGGTCGCGAGGTCTTAAGTCGCACTAGGGCTTGCTGGGGGGTTTTGGGCACGCGCGGCGTGGAGGGGTTTTCCCTTTAACTGAAAAAATACAAGGCTAAATGGGTCCAGGCAGAGTCAAGGGATGGCTTTAGGAGTAGGAAATAGGCCATGAGAAGCTGGACAAGAAATTGTGATGGTTTTGGGCAAATGTGGGGAAAAAAGGAATAAGAAAAAACCCTAAGTAAGAAATGGAGACAATGGTTTAGGAAAATGACAATTTAAAGGCTGAGGGTGCAGAGATTTAGCAAGAATAACCAAAAAGGAAACAACAGGAGGGAAAATGGCAACTTACCCGGGAAAATCGCTCGCCAGTCGACCTATCTGAGCCGTTTCTTTCTATTCGATGCATATGAAAAATGCGACCTAGCGACCTCCTTTATATAAAAAGGTCGCACGTGCGGGCATTTAATGAGGTCGCAAGGTGGCAATTCGAGTGATCCGGGAGGTATGCGACCTCGCGACCTTGCGACCTGCGGGTCGCGGGGTCGCAGTTTTCCAAAAAATTGAGTTTTGCGACTTTGCAACCTTGAGAGCCTGCGACCTTTAGGTCATGGGGTCGCAAGGTTGCGGAGTTGCGGTTTTCCAAAAAATGAAGTTTTGCGACTTTGCGAATTAGTCTTATGGACTCTTTACTTAGTTTCTCTTTAAGTTCAAGGGGCTCCAAATTTTTTTTAAAGTGGGGTTTTTTTGGAGGGTGTTTTAGAGGCTACAACAGATTGATGTTTCAAAAGCACACAAACTAAGTTAAATTTTTCATATTTTAACAGTGAAAAAAATTCAATAAGAAACATCAAAAAACAACAATTTGAGGACGAAGTTCACCCCTCCTGGGCTACATCTCTGGGTCCAACTTCCAATGTTGTCCCTTTAAATTATATGCTCAAATGTGTAATTACATCAACATACAATTCTCAAATTACAAAAATAACACTGCCATTATGTCCAGAACACCCAAAAACCGCTGTATAGGCTCTTCTTGGGCTCAAAAAGGCTGAAAAATGACCAAGTTAGGCCTCCTTCATTTATATGCTAATTTTTCTGCAGATTTGTCCCTCTATCAAATATAGAAACAAAATTCCTCCTTGGAGGATATGAAAGGCAACAATTTCGCAACTGTAGGTGACAATTTTGGCCATGAAAGCCGCCGTGTCGGGTCCAATTTGTCTGGCAGTTAGGTGTGCCAATAAGATTGCACCCCTATTCTTCCGCCCTCGGGTCGGTCATATGGAAGGTAATGTGACCATGGGGCATGGGCCAAAGGCCACACGCCTGTCGGCCTTGCTCATGGTCATTTGGGTTTTAATCTGACTATGGGATGGGGTGCCACGTGCCCCACCCCTCCTCATCTCCCAGTGACGGCCACATAGAGTTAACAAAACCTTGGGCCGAGTCGTGGGCAGGTGCCATGCGCCCTTCCATATCCATTGAACACACAGTCATGTATCACCATAAAAATATGGGATGGGCCAGTTGGGTGAGCTCACTGGCCCGACCCTCCCCCCAATGATGGAACCAAATCACTTTATCAATAATTGCTGCCTCTATGATTAATAAGTGGTACCCATGGCGTAGTGGTAAGGCATTCTGTTAGTTTTTATGTGGTCATGAGTTTGATCCATGTGTATTTTTATTTTCTTGAATTAACAAATTTTGGTCCGATACATGGTGTCATGTGGTGCCTTGTGATTGGGCCACGTGTCAACCACTCATTGACCCAAGTGTCCAAGCCTCATTCTTTGTTGCTATCCAATCTTTAAATGCCACGTGTTAGCTCAAGATTGGCAAGTATGACCACCGTACTAGCTAGTCAGCCTGCTTACGTCAACATGAAATCATCATACAAACTTCCACGTGGCATCCATAAACTATCCAGTCAACCTACATGTTGACTTTTTAGTTGTTTTCCAAAAACTTCAGAACATGATAAATTCCTTATACAATATCGGATTGAGGCAATTCAAGTGTCATTGGAATTGGAACGACGAGATCTATGATTTGGTGTTGGTCTTAGGATAATTTGAGAACTTTGATTTTTGAACATATTTTTGATCCCCTAGATCATTCCTCGCCACTGGAAGCTTTTGGACCACCAAAAGTCTATTTTTACTCAGAAATTAAGTGAGGGTACAACTCCATCACTTTCTCGATCTCAACCCACATTTATTTTGTTGGATTAGTAAATTTGATCGACACTCGAAGATACTCCACATTGCCTCTGCGTGAAATCCTTATCCTCCTATCAAGAATTGAGTCTTCTTGTAACTCATTTAAATATTTAGGAGAAAAATATTCAATAGATGGAATTTTAACATTCTATTCTTAATCATCGATCATTGGAGGCTCATACAATCTCAATTTTTCCACATTCACAAGAAAATAAATTTGCATGTAAGATGGGAAATTTAATCGGATAGCATTGTTACCAATATTCTCCAAGATTTTGAAAGGACCATATCTAATTGGATTGAGACTTTTACCTTCACCTTGTAGTCTTTCCTTGTTGATGTACGACCAAATTTTATCCCCCACTTGGAAATCATGATCAATCTGATGCTTTTCATGTCTTTCTTTGTACTTAACTTTGCTTTTCTCTAGTTGTTCTTGTACCTTTGATGCACTAGCTAAATTTTTTTAATGAAATCCTTGGCTTTGTCCATGTCACTATGTTCATCTACCACAATATCTTTACCAAAGATGAAATAAAAAATGGTACTTTGGAAAATAACCCAAACAAGCTTCAAATGGATATACTTGTGTATATGAATGCTTGGCACGATTATAGGCATGTTGAATGTAATGCAAATGCTCATCCGAAATTTTAGGATGCTTACTACAATATCCTCAAAGGAGATGCACTAGTATTCTGTTCACTAATTCTGTCTGGCCATTATTTTGTGGATTAAATGTGGTGCTCTTCTTCAACTTTGTGTCCATGAGTTCCCATAAGCTTGACCAAAATTTCTCGACAATTTGAGAATCTTAATCAGAAATAATAGAAGTGGGTAACCCAAGGTGAACCCATATATTTTGGAAGAACATATTTGTGGTATGTTCAGCTGTAACTTGTTTCTTACATGGCATCAACACACACATTTTGCTGAAATGATCCACAAAAACATATAGATAATCATGAACTTTCCTAGACATTGGTAGTCCCCTAACAAAATCCATAGAAATACTTTCCCAAGTACAAGAAGGAATAGGAACTGGAGTGTACAAATCGAATTTTATATTTTCTTGGCTTACTAGTAGCACACATGGAACATCCTTTCACATATCTTGAAACAATTTCATTCATGCGAGGCCAATAACAATACCTATTAATTCGAGCAACTTTTTTTCCTACACCAAAGTGACCAACAATAAGATAAGTGTGGGCTTCACTTATGACATTGACTCTTTCACCCCGTGGAAAACATAACTTGCCAAGATGATACAAAAACTAAGGTATGAACATTATAATCCAACTCTTCAACATGATTTCCATGACTCAAAGTTGTATACTCATCTTTAAAATCTTCATCTTGAGCACACTCTTCAATATAACTTTCATGCATGATTGAGTTATGCTTAATAATAAAAAATGCATTAACAATAGGCCTTGATAACACATCTACAACTTTGTTATATACACCTTTCTTATACCTGATTACCAAATGTAATTGCTGTAGGAATCCCATCCACTTGAAATGTATAGCTTGCTGTAGCTTGGTTTACGATTGTAAATATTGAAAAGGTTGATGGTAAGTATGAATAATAGTTTCTTTACCGATCAAATAATGCTTCCATTTCTTCACTCTTTGTACCAAAGCATACAACTCTTTATTATAATTTGGATAGTTAATTACTGCATTGTTAAATGTTTCAAAATGATAACATGTTGGCTTACCATGCTGCATCAAAACTCCTCCCATAGCATATTTTCTTGCATTAGTTTGAATTTCAAATGGCAGCTTAAAATATGGAAGTGCTAGAACTGGTGCTGTACTGATTTTCTCTTTCAAAGTGTCGAAGGATTTCTGCTGCTTGCCTTCCCACTGAAAGACCGCGATCTTGTTCAAAGCTCGGAAATCCACACAGATGCGCCATGCACCATCTTTCTTTGGAAATAAGACAATAGGAGACCCACAAGGAGATGTGCTAGGCCTGATGACCCTTTGTCAAGAAACTCTGGAATTTGCTTCTTAATCTCTGCATTCTCCAAAACTAACATTCTCTACATGGCAATCATTTGGAAGCGGTGCATCCTGCTGCAAGTGAATCTCATGTTGGATTCCTCTTTTAGGAGGAAACCCTTTAGGTTCCTGAAACATCTTGTCATAAGTGTTAACAACTTCAACCAATTCATGCTTGATTTTAGAATCACATCCCGTGAAATCTACAAATTCAACATTATCTTTAATTTTAATCATCAAAAACACAAAATTATTACTAGAATTTACAAGCCTTTTCATATGACCAACATTAACTAGAGATAATTTCGTCTTCTTGCGATTTGCTCTAAAAATATACTCAACTCCATCTTTAAAAATATGATATTTGTTCTCATGACGATAGAATATGGATTTTTGGTCATACAAGTATGGACTCCCTAAAACAATCCTGCAAATATCAAGTGGTACAACATCGAGCTCCCTCATCTATAAAATTAGCAATGATGGTAAATTTGAGTTTACAATTTCTTATCACTTGTAATTTGGCATAATCACATACCCAACCTAATAGGTAAGGTATAGTATGAGGTGTAATTTCTAGATTTAGTTTCTTGACAATTACTTCAGAGATAAGATTGGCTTGGGAGCCACTATCAAATAATGTATCAACCTTTGTATGCTTTGTAATGAACTTGATATGAAAAAAATCACTTCTTTATTTATCATTTTGAGATTAAATAGGATTACTAGAAGAACTAGTAATTTAATTAGAAGCTATACCTTTGATTCTCATGGCTGTGATTTTGGTTTCATCACCAAAATCAAACCCTATATCTTGTTGAGTTGTAGCAACAGTCTTTTGTTTCCCCTTGTTATTCAACTTATTTAGTCTCATTTTTGGATGTAATTTCCAACAATGGTCTTCATCATGACCTTATTTTGAACAATGCTTACAAGTAAGTTTCTATCCCTCTTTCTTGACTGTAGCATTCTTTTTCCCTTTGCCTTTAAACTTCCCCTTTCTTTTGTCTCCAGATTTGGAAGGTTTCTTGCTAGTCTCTTGAGGAACATTCTTGCTTCTTGATTCTAAATAAGCTGCGTGAAAACATACTTCATTTATATTGGTGGTATTAAACATAAGTATAGTATGTATCAAATAAATATGTAATCCACATGTTAGGGTCCTATAATAATAGGATTCATAATTTTGAATTTACTGTGTAGAATTTTTCAAAATTGTACATACTTTTGATTTATGCAAATGTATTTCCATATTTGAAAAAATGAAAAGAGGGTAAATTCCCAAAAGAAAAATCAAAGGACTGAAAGAACAAGAACAAAGAAGAATATCAAGTATGAACCCCACAAAAAGAGATAAAATAAGATCATGAAAGTGCTGCACATTCAAATGCCACTACTTTAGTCTACTTTTGCAAATAATATTGTGTGAAGCTTGTCCAAAATGCTACAATCCATGATGGTCAAACAACTTAATCTTGACGCATTCATGTTTTAAATTTCATGCTGATAGTTAGAGAATAAAAGATCTAGCGAAATTGTTTAACCTTGGCAGATTAATAGTTAGGTAGAGAAATAAATGAGCTCATTAGTTTAATATGAGCTGTTGGATGTCATATGGTTAGAAGTATTTAGTTTACTTATGAAAATAAATAAAGGGCCAACAAGCTTAAATGCACCCAAGAAAATAAATAAAATGCTAGGAAAAAGAAAGGGTAGGTAGAGAACTTTTTTGCAAGTCATGGAAAATACTATTGGTTTATCTCATATTACTAACATCCATCTAAACATTTTTCCCTTCTAAAATGTCCCTTTCTCCCTTATTATAACCCTTTCCATTTTAATAATACTCCTTTCCCTTGGTTTAACTATTTCCCCTCCAAAACCCCCTTTTTGCCTCCTAAAAAACGTTTCCCAACTAAATTCCCTTCTCCCATAATAATTCTCTTTTCTCTAGCTTAAAAACCCTTTTACCTAGTTATTAACCTCATTATCCTTATTAAAATACCCTTTTTCTTTACTAATTACCCATTTTTCCAATAAAACACCCAAACCCACTTTCCTATAGTTTAAATGTTTAAAATGAATCGGGCCCCAATGTATAAATCCTTTCCCGATATACATTTATGACATCCCATTATATATCCCCTCACGTTAATATAAAACATTCCCCGTATCCTATACTATATTCTAAATTCCCCTTTATATTATATTAAACCCATAGTATTATAATCCTAACCTCCCATATATCATTAAACTTCGCAGTATAATTAAACCCTCCACATAGCTTATCTCTCAGTCCCACCTTTGAACCCATCGTAATTGATTCACCGTTCGATTTCCTTGGATCATATCCAACGGCCCATGCTCCATATTGCACTCTCTGACAACCCAATGATGAACACCTTAGACGATTGTGAAATAGGAAACTTCACGCATACCCTCCCTTGCTACATGTCGAGTCTACATCTTATCGCATCCTGTCATATGAAACCGCCAAACCATTGCTGGCCCATGCGATAAACCACCGGTTTTCCCCTGCACAGTGCTTTAAACCATTCGTCCACGGTGTGAAAACCACCATTCCACCCTATGCTGTGCTTAAAACCACTTGTCTGCTCCTGCTTCTGTGTGATAAACTACCCTTCCGCAGTGCGATAAATGCCATCCCATTTGTGCATAAAATGAAACCATCCACGGATGTTTGAAATAAAAAATCCTATTCGTTGTGCAATAAATCATTTGCACTGTGCATTGAGCCTACATTACTTCAAAAAACCCTGCAATTGAGTTGTGTCTGAGAATTTGTGAAATGAAAATAAAGCGATTGCCAACTAGATATAAAATTCGAACTCTTTCTACAAAATTCCCAATTCAAATGAGGTCATTGCCCAGCCCCTGCAAACCTGTGTTTTATTAACAAATTGTTTTATTTGTTGCAAGTTATCACAACAGAATTTTAGGGAAACAATTTTTATACTAGTTAAAATCCCGTTTCTTCCAGACTATCAAGATATGAATTTGAATGTTTTTATCAACATAAGGCTTCATTCAGCAAAAGTGTCATGTACAAAAACAAGTTAAACCAGCAATGCAGCAGAAAGAGATACAATTTACACAGTAAAAGATTAAAATACAGATGAAAACATTTACCTCAGCAACAACGAAAGGCATATTTTGCATGAAGTTAAAAAATATCTTTAATAAAATCCATTTTACTAAAAACATAAAATCAGAATAGAATTTACCACAGGTTCATGAAGATATGGAGTCCAGAAGAGGTAATTTACTGTGACAGGTGAAATATCTACTACAGATGAAGTTAGAGTTTAAAGACATCGTGAAAGATAGTTAAAGAGCTTACAAATAAAACAAATTCATGTCAAAGTAAAGATAGATGACAAGGAAGAGTGAAAGGGCAGCCAACAAGAAGACAACGTGAGAGATAAGTTAGCATGAAAGAAACAAATTGATAAACAACAAATCAGATAAAATAGTGCCAGATTTCAGTTAGTTAGAAAGGTGTCACTACCTTTTAGCAGCCAAATATTTTATTTCCCACAATAAATCCTACAATAGTTTAGGATATTTTATATTAGTTTTTGTATTAATATTTCAGTCATTTGAAGTATTAAGTGTGGATTAATTGCTAAACATTTCTATAGTTGCACCGAGCTGAACCCAGAGGGTTATTTGTACCATTTTCAAGTCAACAGACTGGATTGAGCAATAAAGAAATTATATTATAGGATTCATGTGTTGGGCCACTTCATTGAAGTATTCTCAATTGTTCTTTGTTTTTATTTGAAGTTTTCACAATACTTGCATGTTTTCTAAATCTAAATGTATAACAAGAATGTTATTTCAAAATATGTTTAAAGCACTCTGTCTTGAACTGTTATATCATTTTTATGTTTTCTACTGATATCCAGATTAGGGAATTCTTAATTTCTCCCTAGTTTCGATTGACCTCTTTCTTTTCACTCATTATCCAGATCTGAGAATCCTTAATTTCTCTCTCATCCCGATTGAAACCATTTTCACCATCAGCCTAAGGATCTGAAGTTACTCAACTATCTTGCCTTATGAACACTTCCCTTTAGAACCTTTATTCTGAGCTGAGTGCTTGATACATTGACTCCATTAGCCCAATGGAATTCAAACATACATCTGTCCATCTGAACCAGTGATTCCACCACCAAACCAAAATCAAAATCAAATCCCAAGTAATCCTACATACATACCCTAAAATCAACAAAGTTAAATCATAAAGAGAGAGCCCTCTCTATGCATTAGGAAGGCTAGATCCTAAAGTTTAAAAGTAGGTTTGTGGTTACCTCAGTTAGTTCTTTCTTTAACCTTGGAAAATTACTGAGTGATAACACCACATATGTATTTAAGGAGAGTATCTTGTGAAGACAAATCATCACCCAATATTAAAGCTCTTCTTTTGAATTATTGTGTGTAACTTTGGACACTTCGACCTTCAGCGTGTCTAAATTTTTTCCAATCCATAATTGCTTTTTACATGTAAGCTAATGGATAAAATTGCATTCTTAATGAAATAAAATCATTCCAAGAAGAGATAATTTTAACACTTTTCTTAAAATATTCTTAAGTTCTAGCCTCCCACCAGATGAGGGTTGCAATTTCCAAGCGAATAGAAGCAAGATGAATCTTTGTAACATCATCATCAATATTTTGAATCCTACAATAGACTTCAATTTTCCGAATTCAATTATCTAACTTTTCTGCATTTACTTCTCCATTGTACATAGGAAATTCAAACTTGACATTAAGCTTAATCAAAGGAGACTTAGCATGTCCTTTTGGAGATGGAGGAGGAGTAGGTCTATAAGATGAAGGAGGTGAAGAAGGAGGTGAGGCTGTAGGTGTATATGGAGGTGAAGGAGGAGGTGGAGGTGGAGGATTTCTTCCATCACCACCATTACATTTTTGTGGATTAGAAATTTCTATTTGCAAGGCTTGTTGTCCTCTCATTGTACAAAAATTTCACTATATCAGACATATCATAGAAATCCTTTCTAAAATCTCTCTCATCCTTAGACATCAGTTCTTTTCCTTCCTCATGTGCCATGAATGGTGGAGTTTGTGACCTCCCTTAACCAATTTGAGGGTTTGGTTCTTCAAGCACTCCTCTTTCCAATTTAGACCTTGTAATCATTGAAGAAAAACACTTACAAAAACTGTCAAACCTTCACAACAACCATGCTATGATACCAAAATTGGTTTGAAATTAAAATTGAAGGTTTCATGTAAAGTTTTTCAAGCTAGTTTAAGTCTTATGGGAAATGGATCAATATTGAAAAAGCAAACAAACTAAGTTAAAATTTTCAGATTTTAACAATGAAAAATAAGTAATAATCAGCATCGAAAACCAACAATTTGATGACAGAGTTCACCCCTCCTGGGCTACATCTCCATGTCCAGTTTTCAGTGTTATCCCTTTAAATTATATGCTCAAATGTGTAATTACATCATAATACAGTGCTAAAATTGCAAAAATAACACAACCATTGTGTCAAGAACACCAAAAAACGCCTATGCAGGCTCTTCTTGGGCTCAAAAAGGCTGAAAAATGGCCAAGTTAGGCATCCTTCTTCATTTATTTTCTAACTATTTTGCAAATTAGTTCCTCTGTAAAAACATACAATGAAATTCCTCTTTGGCGGATATGCAAGGCGACAATTTGCAACTGTATGTGGCGGGTTTAGCCACAAAACCCACCATGTCGAGTGCAATTTTTCAGACAGTTAGGCGCGCCAATAGGGCTGCATCCCTATTCTTCCACCCCCGAGTCGGTCATTTGATAGGTAATGTGACCATGGGGTGTGTTAGAAAATGCTAACAGTTTCAGTGTCATCATTTTAGTTATAATAAGCAAGAAAGTCATTGATAGCGGGGCTATCAACGCTTTTGGTAATCTGGTAATATTTCCTGAACAATGCGCTGACAATAGGGTTATCATCATTTCCGGTATAGTTGATAGGCCAATTAGCAATGCCAAAAAAAAGTTTCAAATTTGATTTTTCAAATTGCACTGACCACATCAGCAACAATGATAGGTTTGGAAACGTACCACAGGGTAAGTACTTTGTTAAATCAATGATTTTTTCGCCGTCATCGGGTATGTTTGTTTATTGATTACCCATGAGTTAAAAACGTGAATTAACAACTTGTAGTGATTCACCTCAACCTGCAACTATTTACCCAACCAATTAAATTCATTTCACTATGTAAGTTTATTTATTTGTGTGAAAGTGGTTAACGCTTGGCAATATTTCATTTGTTTTTTTCCACGATAATATAGGATCAAATCCCTGTGAGGCTCTGTGTTTGTTTCTGTTGGAGTTTGTAATGGGGAAAAGCGATAAGGCTAATTGGGCTGAGCCTAAAGCGCTTTACCTTTTGGAGGTATATCCCGACATCCAACGTCAATTTCAATAGGCAGGATGGCAAGAATTATTTCACTGATGCACCAATTACCATGATGTCGTAGCTCGTGCGTTTTCTCAGGGTTTTGATGGAAACCAGGTGGAAATATGTGGACTCTCCTTCCCAGTCACAGAGGAGCTAATAGCAGAGGCCACAACCTTGCTAACAGATGGAGAGCGGGTTTTTAGGAGCCACATATTGGCAGGAATTTCCGTGCCATTTTTCCTGAAGGAGGAGCTCAAAAACCGCAACTGGAAAGTTGGGGTTCAGAGAGCCTGCTTACAGGACAAGTGAAATTGGTTTTCGAATATTACCCAATCATAGTTCACCTGTGAAGCATGGTTCAGGTAAATCTCTATCATTCTCATTTCCTTGCACATTTGGCTAGTCAGGTTAGGATGAATACTTGTTTATGTTTGTTGGAGAGTCTAAAGAATATGGCTGCTCGTTTCAGAGAAAGAACAAAACCTTCTCGTCATTATGTCTACCACAAAGCCCTGATTAAGTTGTTGATTAAAAACCAACTGAAAAATGTAGGAAGAAATTGGAGCCACTTTTTATTTTGGGGAGGTTTTCAACGTCAACCCCCCAAAGCTGTAAGAGGAAGAAAGAAAAATACTAAACATGGGGAGGAAGACTCAGGTAGAAACTCCTATTGAGCCAACCCTTAGCCAAAAGGACACAGAGATCCCTTCAACATCCTCTGTCCCTAAAATCCCCAAAGTATACCAAAAAAGAAGTGCAAGTCTCAAGAAATTATACCCTGCATCCCCTATAGACAAAAAATTGGTAGAAACCATTAAAGGCAAAGAAGTTGAAGTTGAAAACCAAATTGAACAACATATAGTTTAAGAGACTCCACTTTTTGAAACCCTTAAAGGAGGCAAACAACCTCATACAAGGCCAACAAATAAATTTAAGTTTAAAATAAAGCTGAGAAGTAATCCATATTTGGCCAAGGAGGTAATTTACGTAGATAATGTACCATTAAATGACCTTATAATCAATAGAAAGAAGACTATAGGCTCTAAAAATAACATATATAAAGAATCTAAGGGAAAAGGGCCTATGGAAATAAGGCAAAGAAAAAGACAAAGGATGGAGAAAGTAGATGTGCTTTTAAAGGAAACCAACACCCTTAGCTAGGAGGCTTGCGGTCGTTTTGAAAAGTTTTGATTATGAATTTGAGAAACATAAATTTTTGGGTTTATCGTTGACTGTGTGTCTGAAAATGTTATACATACATAAATGCAGGGAAGAGATGACATCTCCATTGTCAACGATTTTTAGGGGAAAAAGCTGACATCTCCGTTGTTAGCGATTTTTGCAAAAGAACGCTGGCATTCCCATTGTCAGCGCATTATGAAAATAGACAGAAAGGAAATGTTGACAGTCAGTCTATCAATGAAATATTTTACTCAGGCAACTAAAGAAGTTGAGATCGACAATATCAACAATTTGAACAGAAAAACCCAAGGAAAAAGGAGCTCTAACAGAAGAGCATTTTTCAATGAATGATCGAACCTGTTTTGCAGAGGGACCTATTTGCCAACAAGGAATTTTTTCTATAGCTAAGGACCAGTTTATATCATTGAGGGAGATATTTTGAAGACACATTTTCTTAGCCTATATGTTAGCATATTTTCGAGCAAATATTTTTATTTTATAAAGACTTAATGTAATTAAAAGATATTTTCCACATGCATGAACTTATAATTTTTTTGCTATTTTGGATTATTGTAATTAAGTTTGAAACTATAATCCTGTGAGAATTTGTTGTAATGTCTATAAAAACTATTTCCGAAGAATGAAAAAGGGTTTCCTTTTACATGAAAACATAACATTCTAGTGTATTTGAGCATATATTAAATATATATAGTTTTTGATGAGAATTTGCAAAAAAATATTGGGATGTAGTTCCCTGTCTGTTGTTTCTCTATTTATAAAAAACCTTATTTTTTATGGAAATTTTATTATCTGAGATTGGGATTCCTTTATGCTCATTTCTCTTTATTTCTCATTCATTATTACTTGTTGCTTTGTTAACTATAATACTAATTTCTTTTCAGTTCTTTTCCTCTAAAGTTCTCAAAATTGTCAAAGGAATTATTACTACATTGCTTTTTGTGTCATGTTCATTAGATCTGTAGCATCATATGATAATACTAGACTCCATGCCCAATGGTGTATTTTCTATACAACCCAACCAAATTTCATCATTTCTTAGGAAAATCTAGCCATAGAGCTTAAAGTGTAAACCTACTACTACAGTGACCTAGGGTAGTTGTGTTTTAGGGAGAGATCCATAACTTTCAACCTAAAAGAGGTTTGAGGTTACCGTAGAGTTTTTCCCTAACAACCAGGGTTTCTCTAAGAGATAACATGGCGTGAGCCAGAGGACATGCGCCCACCAACCCTGCTCCTGGTTGTCTGGGTTTTAATGTGACTATGGGCAGGGGCGCGGGCGCAGGCAGGGTTCCACGTGCCCCACCCCTCCTCCTCTCCCGTCCACGGTCACGTAGAGTTAAAAAAACCTTGGGCCAAGGCATGGGCATGTGCCATTCACCCAACCTCTCTACTGAACATGCGGTCACGTATCAATAACTACCGCAACTATGATTTACACATGGTTCCCATGGTGTAGTGGCAAGGAATTCCGTTAATTTGTATGCGGTCACGATTTTGATCGCCGCAGAGTGTTAATTGGTCAACTTAAAATTTTTTGGTCCAATCTGGGGGGCTACGAGGCACCTCGTGCTTGGGCTACATGTCAGCTGCTCATTATCCCAAGTTTCCAAGCCTCATTCACTGCTGCTATCCAATCTATGAACGCCACATGATCGCTCGGGATTGGCCCGTTAGACCACCGTACCACCCAATCAGCCTACTAACATCAGTATGTCATCATCGTATGAACTGCCACATGGAAACAGTACAATGTCTAGTCATCTCTGCAAGTTGACTTTTTAGCCGTTTTCCAAAAACTTCAGAACACGATAACTTCCTCATACGATGTCAGATTGAGGCGATTCAAGAGTCTTTGGAATGAAAATGACAAGATCTACAATTTGGAGCCAATTTTGGGAGAATTTGAGAACTTTTATTTTTGAGCATATTTTTGATCCCTTGGATCCTTATGGGTTTGAAGGTATGGTAGAAAGTGGGAGAGATATTCCTTGGGAAGGGAAGTACACAGTTGATAACCTGAAGCAATTTAGGATGCAAGACTATAGGTCCATGTCCATGCCACTAGTAAACACCTGGAAGAAGATTGATAGTTCCAGATTAGAGGCTGTGGAACCTAATTTGTATAGACAATTGATTGGTTCTCTCATGTATCAAGTCAACACCAGGTCAAATATCTATTTTGTAGTGAACATACTAAGTCAATTTATGGTGGAGCCTAAGAGAATTCATTGGGTATCCACAAAAAATGTATTGAGATATGTCCAAGGCATAATCGTGTATGGGCTGAGGTACATTCAACATGATAGAGTGAAGCTGGAGGGGTATACCAATGCAATTGGGAAGGAAGTAAAATTGAAAAAAAGAGCACTTACGGGTGTAGTTTCAGTCTAAGATCAAAAGAAATATCTTGGTTTAGTAGGAAACATAAGTCACCTGCGTTGATTTCTTCTAAGGCCGACTACATGGCTGCTAGTTTAGCAACCTATGAGGTCATTTTTATTCAAAATCTTCTTGTGGGGATTTTTGATCAGGAGTTGGAGCCGACTGTCATTCAATTTTACAATAAAAGTTTCATCAATATTTTTTAGAATATGGTGTTTCATGACAAGTCGAAGCACATTTAGACCATGTACCACTTCATCAAAGATTGTGTGCAAAAGGGGACAATGAAGTTGCAACATGTAGCTATAGATGAGAAGGTACTAGACATTTTGACTAAGGCCTTGATGAAGGGAAAGTTTGTATTCTTTAGGGATAAGTTGGGTGTTGTGCACAACAACTTCCTCACTAAGAGGGAGTGTTAAATTTTTGGCTTGGAAGGTGGTTGTGCATAGGTTTGGTGCCATGACATGCAACCAACCACCTAAAATTAACTCCTACAACATTATTTAATTATTCCCTATGTCAAGACTTTAGGTTGTAAGTTAAATTTAATAATTTAACTGTGTGGCCACCTTTTTGGTAAAAGGTAAAAATGTCAAAGTTAGATTAAGTTGAGGCTCTTGATCTCAAGATATGAGATGAAATATAAACCATCCATCTTTTTGGAGAATTAGGTTAGCCACTATTTGAAGCGGGGTCAAGCTATTGAGGAAAAAATTCAAGTGGCACACTTGAGATTTTAGCTGGAGCGCAGGGGTTGAAGATGATAAAAGAATAAGAGTGTCTTTTGTGGAATAAAACCAATGTGGAAAGGAAGACCGTACACTTACATACTTTTTGGAATGAGTAGGGTGCATTTCTGGGCCATATAACACATTTCTAGATTAGGTCATACCCAAATTTTGCTGGACAATAGTTGTTGTAGATTGCTGATGTATTTCCTCCTTGTAATTCCTCATTCTGAAGCTGAATAGAAGGCCCAACGTTTGTTGGTTTTCCCCTCATTGGAGCTTCCAGGGTAACATATGTGATATTAATTTTACGTGTGTTGAAAATTAACAACATCCACTAATTTGGCTTATATAACACTGGTAGTTGTAGGCATTTCTATGTCATTATATAAAGTGGTTCATTGAAAATATTAAAATGAGTAGTGATAATTTTATGCTATTCTACAACAAACAAAAGAAAAATATAAGCAAGGACATAATAAATACCACATCAACATGATTTCCCAATTAGGGAGAAGGTATGGCTTCATATTTGGAAAGAAATACTGAAAAATCCACATAGCAATATCAAGCCACTACAATATGACCCATAGATGATCATTAATTAGTGGAAGAACAATGCATTTAAACTTGATTCATCACAATACCTTAAGATGCATCCAATGTCTAGTGTTGAGTTGTTTCAAAATTATTGTCTTCCCTTTATTTAGCATAACACTTGCATATACATACGTTCATCCCTTGGGAGGGTGTGTGGCATGAGTGGTGAGGGTGTGAATATGTGTTGTGCAAGTGCACACATGCACATCCCTCAAATATATCCATAGATCATCCTTGAGTGGGTTGGAAACAATGTATTTAAAATTAATTAAACACAATACCTTTAATTCAACACAATACCTTTAGACACATCAATTGTTTAGTGTTGAGTTTCTTTGGTCTTATAGTCCTCCACTTCTTTAGTAGAACACTTGCACATATGTGCACACCCTCACCCCTACAAAGGGTGTATGGTTGGGGTTGGGGGGCCAAGATGTTGGGGGCGGTGAGGGGATGAATGTTTTTTCATGGAAAAAACACACATGCACACCTTTCCCTCCCCATCACCTACCCTCTTGGGGGGTGAGGATGTACATGTGTGTAATCCAAACCCTAGTCGATATAGATTTCTAGGAAAACATGTGAATTTTATTATAACCATATCATTAATAGGAAAACATGACACATTATTGACAAAACTACTCACCTCGAGTCTTTAAGACTGTCAAAGTGATTATATTAGGTTACATAATTCACAGTTGAGTAAGTTCGATGAGTTTCTTCATTTTTTGAACAACACCATGAGACCAATTCTTAGAAAGGTCTCTTAATGTAATGAAGATAAAAAATTATACTACTAATGTAAGGTGTTAATGCATGCAACCTAAACCACTAGTTGACATAGATCACGATTTCAACATGCTCCATGCAATATAACAATATAATTAATAGGACAACATGGCATACTCTCAGTAAAGCTACTCACCTCTTTAGGATTTTCAAAGTATGGTAATTTATATCATAGGTTAAGAACTTCCCATTTGAGTAGGTTCTATGAGCTTCTTAGTTTGTTGGAGAATGTCATGGAGACCACTTTCTACTAAGGATTCCCGATGCAATGGGGATCAACGATTCAACTCCTAATCAATTGGGGCCTTTTCTATGTAGAGTCATTGGGGCAGTTCATCTGTGCTTTCATCTAGTTCTCAACTACATTGGAGCTTCAAAAAATATTAATGCACAAGAATGAGAACTTGTTAAGCATTCTACTATGCTTTTTGTGCTAGTCTTAACTCACACAACTAATACCAATCCTCATCATGGTAGGGTTCTCACACATTTTTAGTTCCATACCTTTGGTGTGTTGATGCTTCAAGGACTGTGTAAGATATTTTTGGTGTCATATCACCAACTAACACATTGTACGAAATTAACACGAAATAATAGTTGAGAGGTGTTATATAGATGACAAGTCCGGTGATCTAAATCAATTAGTGTAACTTACATGAATAAATAATAATAATAATAATAATAATAATAATAATAATAACCAAATGTCACATCTTTAAAAGACATATCTAATCAAGTATGTGGAAATTAATTGTATGTGCTTATATATAGCCTCACATGCTATATTAATAATATGTTATAATTCTTAACCATTAGACTTGAATCACAAACAAGATATTTAGAAAAGATAGAAATGTCGCTTTACTTTCTATATCAAAATACCCTTAAGGTAGGACAACATTGTACATTGATTATTTTATGGAAGGATTTATTCCTTTTCACTTGATTCCTTGAGGGGGAAACATCCTAATGAGCTAAGTTCCAATATAATATACTCCAATATATGATTTATAAGGAGGAATATATCCATATTTATTTTCTAGATAGAAAACTCTAATCATAGCCAAATACTAACTATTGCGCATACCTTCTTAATGATGCCACATTACATTTAGTCAATTCTAACCATTGAAAGGGCCTTATTTAATACTGCTGAACATAGTGAACCTAGTCCACCTTACATTGAATAGCAACCAAACATACACTATTATTAATTCTAATGAGCCATTTGACCCCCATTATAACCTAGGGAGGATCCTGCCACTGTATCCACCTTTTAGAAGTATTTTCCTCAATGTTTGTGGTGAGGATGTACAACCATAAACCAAGGTCCCATGTATAGGTGTTGACTACAAGAATGTAGTCTACGAAACTAGTGTCCCCATGTGCAAGAGTGGGATGGAAATAGAGTCCAAGGAGATTTTCCATAAGGTCGAATCCCATGTTTAATTTCTCATGTAAATTCCCAACTGATAACACCCAATATTGATAAATGATCGAGTATTGTGCTCCAAATTCTCATCCTAATAATGCATATCCAAATATAAAGAACCGTCAATATCCAAAAAATCATCCACATCATTGCAAAAGGTTAGGTGTGGATCTAGAAAGAATATTTTTGTTGGAGAGTACGAAAGCATAGCATTGGTAGTTATAGCCTACTCTAGACTACCCCAAATGATGTTTACTACATATGGTGGAGTAGTGCCATCAAAGAGATGGTAGAAGTAGTTGTCTTGCTATAAATGACCATTTTCTAGATAATAATAATCTCAAGCCTCATCTAAATCAAATTGAGAATACATTTTTCTTGTTATACTCAAATATAATGAAAATATATATTGCATTAAGGATATTTATTTCCTAAATTGGTTGCAAATCCTCGTAAATAATTTCCTTCAATTGGTTACATGGTTTAATCACTTCCTCATTGTTTCTCAAAATTTCCATTCTTTGGTCCTACTAGGGCTTGAAGTGATGACTTGTAAATGGAGCTAACATATTGAATACTAATTAGAACTAATATTATGATCCCAATTTGGAAATTATACAACCACTTTGTGTCGCATGACACTAGTCCTACTATTGGGTTCATAAATAAAGAGGCAATTGCATGGAAGTAATATTTCGTGGGAGTTTTGAGGTCCCGTTGATGCCTAGAAATATATTGGAAGAAAATTGGAGAAATTTCCATATCAAGGTCCTAATTAGACCTATAATCATTTGGGATAGTGATTCTCATTGGTATGTGGGCCTAATTTCCACTAAAGATATTGCTCCTTGAGAGGAGATTCTGTTAAAGTTTATCTAAATCCTAAATTTAGTTATAATATAGAAATTTAAATCCCCTCCTAAAATTAGGTTTTCATTGGTAATAAATGAATTGCTCATAAGAGAATCCAAAAATATATTCCTATCAAGATATGGTCCATAGATGTTGTGACTATTAGAAATGTTGAGCCAAATTCTTTACTAAAAACTTATGCTCCTAACCCTCACTAAATGCTCCAATAATTTATGGCTTTAATACATTGAGTGTTCCAACCCAACACTAGGCCACTAGATCTTCCTTGAGTATCCAATCCAATAAAAATCCATACACTAAACATCACTTTTAGTAATTTTACAACCTCAACTCCTTCTCGAAGTGTCTCTCTTGAAGAAGATAATTTATATTGTTTAAAATCACAAATTTTCAAAGGGCCAATTTCTTGGAAGGGATCACCAAACCCCTGCAATTAAAGGATTGTACTTTCATGGGGAAACCCATTTTAGGGTTATCACTACTCTAAGTATCCCATCAATGGTATCATCCATGTTCTTGTTACTTTTTTTCTAATGGATTTTTCTTTATCGTTCCACAATTTAAATTTCCTACCCTTCCCTTCCCTTCTCACATGGGTTTTAGGTATTTCCCTAGACCTCCAAAACCTATGATATTACCATTTAGGATAGTTATCAATATAAGGAGGTACGCCACCCATGAGTCTTCTAAGTTTATCGAGGTTTATTTTTTCATAGAAACAATGGGTGTTGAGGTAATAGTATCTCTCAAGGGGCATGAACAATTTTCCATGGGGATTTGGGAGGAACAACGAGGTATTAGGGGAGATGATACTTTCGAAACCAAATCCTTATTTCCCATATTTGAAATAGGAGAATTTAAAAGAGTAATTGGGGAGAAGGGAGAGAAAGAAGTGCCCATTTCATATGCTTCCACTTACTCCGATTTATCGATCAACTCTTCTCTACTTTGCTTTTGCTCATTTGCTACCTCTTTGACCTTGCTTATATTCTCCTTCCTTCATTGTTTCCAACCTTTTCCCAAATCAGCTATTGTGTTGAAATTCATCACATCCTACTGTGCTGCTTCCAACACTTCCATCTTATATCGAGCCAATTCCCAAAGGATTTTCAACAAATATTCCTTTCTACCCTATTTCTTCATCTTGCAAGGGATCTAGGGTGTCACACCCCTGAGTCGGGGACACGTGCGACCGAGTTATAGCGTGCGTGCCCATGTGTGATGGGCGCTCGTATTAGCCAACTCGGGCATGTGCGACGGAGGAGTGCGACATGTGCATTGTGTTGGTGAGCGCTCGCGTTGGGCGAGTCATGTAACGAAAGGAAAATTCGTGTGTTTTGGTGAATGTGGGCGCTGGGCAAGCGCGCGCCCATAATGGGCGAGCGAGTCATGTGGGTGCTAAGTGACTTGTGATTTCGGGAGCGCGTTCGGTGAACAAGTGCATTGGCGGTCGATGGGCGAGCTGGGAACGTCAAGCACGGGCGGTCGAGCCGACCCGGTTGACCCGAGTGACCCAAACGACCCACTAATGAGCAACACATTATGATGGGTGTTTTATATGGAGTTGGCTGAAGTACATAGCAGGCCAACGTGTTGTGGAGTGATAGGGCCTACCTTCACTTGGGTGAAGCGTGAAGAATTATGGCTGAACGAGACCACATCTCATCGTATAAAAGGAGGATGGCGTATGATGTTCTAAGGCATCAATCAATCATCAAATTCAAGTTTGAAGTTCACTTCTAGATTAGAGTGTGAAGAAGAAGGAATAGACTGAGCATGGAGAATGAGTGGATGAGCCCGAAGGGTAGGCATAAGGACAATTGAATGGGAGTACTGGGTGGAAGCGCATGCAGACCGTTACCCTTCTGTACGATAGCTGGTCAGACATAGCGAATGCGTGCATAACAGTGTGGAGTCGGGTGGAAATCGTTAAGGGCACAGGTAGAGTCGTGTCATACTCGATAGCTGCTTGCAAAACACATGGAACAATGCGGAGGGTTGGGCAGACTCATGCAGCATGTGACTCGAGTGACCCGACTACACAAAATAGGGTCAAGACGGGAAAACACGTGTAGTGAGTGACCCCGGTGACCTGGGCTGCATGAAATTCTGGAAGACTTCAGAAATTGGATTTTTGGAGGTAAACTTGGGGTTTCCAGTACACTAAAGTGTTGTTGGGAAACATCGTTGCATGACTCAAAAAACGAGTGTTGGGAATACTTGGAAAGAGGTGCAGGTGACTTCATGGACTTGGGAAAACGTGTATAATTATTGTAAAATTGTATGCTGTTGAACTATTATATATTATTGGGTATACTTTTTGGGAGTTGCCCCTCCAAAGTATGTATGGGAGTACTTGTGTGATGATTGCTGAATGTTTAATTATGAAATGTTAAATATTGAATATTAATGTTATTCTGCTGCATTGTTAAATAACACTTGATCGGCAATTGACTAAGTATTAGAGTTAGGCATAGTCTATGCACTTGAGTATTGCTAAAAAGAAAAAGTGTAGTAGTGCCACACCCGCTATACATGGTTGAAAGAGCACCAGAAGTATAGGGTCATGACAGATGGTATCAGAGTTGGATTCAGGGTGAGTTGAGTTTCGTTTATTATTCAGGAAGCAAGAATACATTTGTAGGGTTGCAGTTGGTATTGAAGCTTGGAATTATATTGATTTGTCTTATGATATATTGAAAAGGGCAAGACATTAGTCAGGGATGAAGATGCATAACAAGACGTGGCAAGTTTGGAATAATTCCAAGGGAGACTATTTGAGACCTTACACAGGTTGAGGCATATGAAAAAGAGAACCCACAGATTCGGGTTAAAATTTAAGTCTTGGAGGAGAATGTTGAGGTAGAGCTTCTTCAACTTAGTTGGGAAATGGAGTAGGATAGATTTGCAAATTGCGATGAAGAATAAGAAATCGAGACATGTGAAGAAGAGGATGTTGTAGGTGTGTCAATCATTAGGGAGGAACTTGATGTACAGGTTGAACCAAGATCATACACATTACAGGCATTGATGATGGAGGACACTTAATTGGAGATACCTAATGGAGATACGACTTGTGTTTCATTGGAGCTTTTGGAGGATGGACCATATGCAGGGATGAGAAAAGAGGGAAATTATTTACCGATACCATGGATGATCTTTCCTTGGATGACTATGATGAGACCTTGTACATTGGAGAAGAAAGGAGCATTGTTTTTTGCAAAAATTGTTAGGGATATTTGTGACCTCATGCTATAAGGTTCAAATTCCCGTGATAAAGGTGGAACTTGATGAGCTTTGAAATGGATGGGTCATGCTTAGCCATATGGAGAATTGGATAATTTCCTGACATGAATCAAGGATAGCTTGATGGAAGGGAACACTGGAGTTGATCTGTGATGATATTTGGGTAGAATTATTCATGGTTGGAACCAAGAAGACAATATTGATGGACCTTTAGTGAGGGAGGCAACAATGAAGGAAGGACCCATGATGACATATGAAGTTATAAGTGACCGTGGGAAATAACATGGATGATGGAAAATGATGTGATGACTAGACTTGTGTTGAGTCTACTTTTGATAGAAATATGGGCAGTTGAAGTCATGAACATCGACATGGGAGCATGGTAGACGTTATGAAAATTCATTATGCAGGTGCACTTAAGGAGATTCGACTTATGAGAATCAAGGAGGAGTGTCAAGACAAGGACATTGAGAAAGATGGATTTGCTGGTGTGACTTGGAGACATTTTGTAGATAGATTGATGGGGATGTTGTTCACATTTGGAAAAAAAGGCCATGGTTGGATGAGCAACCTATGAGGACATTCACATGACTTGGAGGGTGAGACAAATTGCGATGGAATTCATGGCCACGTCAAGTCTTCTTGCCAAATTATTGGATGGAGATGATGCATAGGAGTTCATGATGATTTATAGATAGTTGAAAACATTAGAGACTTCAAATTATAGTGGTCTTGGAGTATCTGATTCATTGATGAGTTGAGGTCACATGCATGTGTCTTGACTTTGATGCATTATGGGATGAATACCTTAGGAACATTATGGGTTGTGTTCGTGAGGAGTGACTTGATGGATATGATCGAGACAAGACACTTGGGAGTTTGATGGAGTTCATTAGGGGAATTTTGAGGTATAAAATGGGCCTCCTAAGAAAAATGTACAAAAAAAATAAACTTTATAAGAACCAATAGGATTCAAGATTATGATGTCAACCATGGGGGATGATTCACCATTTTTGGAGTAAAAAAGTAAAAATATTAAAAAATAATAAAATAATAAAACTACTTTTTCAACTCGTATTTTGAACTTATCTCACTAATCTTTTACTCAAATTTCGAGGAGAGTACTCATTGGATGCAAAATTTAATTCCTCATTGAAGGAGTACCCATGTTGCATACTTTTGATGGAACCTACTACACGAAAAAATTAGAAATACATGAAAAAACGTGTTTACAATCACGCTATTCATGTATTTCTAATTTTTCATGTAGTTTGTCCATCGAAAGTATGCGACATGGGTAATACTTGGATGAGATATCAAATTTTGCATCCAACGAGTGTTTTTGCTCGAAATTTGAGTAAACCCATAGGGAGATAAGTTGAAAATATGAGTTGAAAAAATAGTTTTTCCTTTTTTCCCTCTTAAATTTGATGATGTAATCAAATATTATTTTATTATATCCACTATTATTTTATAATTTCCTTAGGAGGCCCATTTTAGACCTCAAAATTCCCCTAATGGAAACGATGGAGATGGCTTGGTGAGGTACACTTGGGCATGGGTTGAGTCTTTTTGACTTAGATGTGAAACTTTCTAAATATACTTAAACAAAAACCCTACTGTTAAATTCTTGATTTACTTCTCCTACTTATATAAGTTATTGATCTGAAATATTTAGCATTAACATTGAAGTAAACACATTAATAGCCTACACATACAAATCTAAACTGAATAACATTCCCAATGATAAAGTGACACACAAATATTTTCTGGACAACTGTCCCTGGAAAAACCCAATGCAGGAAAAGCGGTGCTACTAGCTTATGGAGGATTTTTATTATTAAGAAGAATATGAGTACAAAAAATCTGGGTGCCAAACTAGTTAAACTGATAGAGAACAATAAACAGAAACAATACTCTATCCCGGAAGACAGAAAAATTGACATATTCACACCCTCAAATGAGATTTACAGAACTCAACCCTTTTTCGACCTCTAGAACCCCAACGCTGCTCTGAAGCCATCCACGTTAGCCCTGTTGGCCTGCGTTAGTCTCTACAATGCTCAGGAAGGGCCTGCGTCAACCCAGACTGGGTTACGCTACCCTTGCGCTGCGCTGGCTGGGCCTGCGTCAGTCCTCCTAGCCTCCTGCTTCCTCTGTGTTTCCCCTACTGGGCTCTAGGCTGCTCTGCGTAGCTTCTACGTAGCAGCTGCTTCCTCTGGGATGCTTTGGTATGCTGCTTCTCTGCCCTCGTTGTACTCTTGGCCTAGGAATAGACCACCCCCCTTGCCAATACTTCTCCTTGTTGCAGCTGAAACACTTCTGAAATTCTTAGCAAACCATGCCCTAGAATATCAGCTTAGATTCAGTGCTCTGCCAGTGTGTATGTCCTCCAACTGAACCCAAGCCCTCTTCTTATACTTTTCTCATTGAAACTTCAATGGCCATGATATAATCTTGAATCGACGGATAAGATTACAATATGCTTGATCCGTGTCACTTAAGTCATTCTCATCACATGTTTAATTTAATTACCTTTAATATTTTAATTTTCCTAAGTTGGACTTAGGGTCCTTAATTAAAAATATCAATTAATTAAATATCTCTTAGATCAAATGGAATTTCCCAAAACACTTTTTGGGTCTTGGAGATCTTATGTACTCTAGTCCCTCCACAAAGCATGGTAGCTAGAGAACATCCGATGCTACCCCAACACCTAGAGAACATCCGATGCCCAAGGACTGAAGAATCACTACAAACTGAAGCACACAAAGATAGGAGGCTGATATAATATAGATTTGATGTATATCCACTCCAAGGTCTCCTCCAATGAAGGCCGATCCCTTCAATCATAGGAAAACACTCAAACAAAGCCACAAGATCCCTCACTGAAGCTGTATAATGTTCCCATTTTTTAGCCTCAAGCTAAATGGGACATTATAGCTAGAAGTATTTTATTTAGTTAAAAAAAATGGGTAAGGAGGCCCCATAATCCTTGAGAAGGAATAATAAAAACTCCTCATGTGAAAGGAGGAAGAATAAAGCAGCTGATTTGAGCACCACATGGTGTGAACACGATTGGATCATGCTTGATCTAGTCATTTTGACCAAAGTCAACTAAGTTGTCTAGATATATTGAACCTTCTAGGACATCGTAGTTTTAGAGGAGGCTCCACTTGCATGAGCTAGGTGGCAAGTGTGAATGGGACCCATGGTGAGAGGAGTTCATTTGCTTTATAAGGAGGAGATGGCAGCCCATTTTCATTATGCATTAGCTTATTATTTTCGTTGGGTTTGCAAAGACTTGCATCCCTGAGCTGTTTAGCAGGGTTGTAGTGTTCTTGAACCCAAGGGTGTTCCTAGTCGGGAATCCCTACCTCATCCTCAAGGAAGGAGAAGGTTTGAGCTCCATTTCCTCATTCCGACATTTGGCCAAGTTTACTCCTTCAGCTACAACGTTATTCTGTTGGGCAGAAAACGTTGAGTTGCTGGGGGTAGCAACAGAGGAACTCATAGAGTCATTCTTTGGTTTGTTCTTCGGTGGAGAGCTTGCATATTATTTGGAGGAGCAGCATAGGAGACTCCCGGACATCATTTTAGATCTGTGGCACCAGGCCAATCATTCACCATCTCTCACAGTGCAATCTAGGGCTGAAACTGCATTATTTTATGCAGGCAGTTGCTGGGAGGGTCATTTGAGCTTATCAGGAAGAGTGTTTTTGAGTAAAAGGGATCAGCCCTTTGCTTGAGAACATTATCAGAGGAGGGCATGAGTATTTAAGATCTACCATAGCCTCATTCTTATTTTGGTTCAATTGCAGTGACAAGTTATTTGTCACATTGTATTCTATTCGACATTTCTAGCAATCCCTCCTGGATTGGCTAGGGATTTTGTATTGAAGCCCATCTTTCCATTTGTGGGCATTTATTTGTATCCTTTAGCCACATTAACATTTTGTATGTATTCGGCATCTGCTACTCTCATAGAGACAATGCAGTCACTGCCCTCTGGCATTCTGTGCAATTGCAACAACTCATGTATTTCACTGGTTGATCATTGGAGATTGGTTCTCATAGCTTGAGTGGCTTGTCCCTCATGATTTTCTTGTATATTACTGCTGATATAATAATAAAATGTTGGCTACATAACATTTCCCTCTAATGTTGTATTCAAAAGTGCAGAGTTTATGATTGTGTTCATGTATTACTGTAAGCTCTCTCTTTGAGCATTCTTTAAGGGATCTAGTTTGGGGAGATCTGAATAACCCATATAGAATCATTTCTTTGGGCTCAACTTCTGGAAGATAAGTTTTTAATGAGTTAACAAGGGGATCCTAGCCCCCTTTCAGCTTATTTTTACACTGCCTTCCTTATACAGCGTCCTTGAGGACCATATTGCAAAAATTACTGAAAAAGGAATACTATAGTGGTATCAGAGCATCAATCTTGGCTCAACCTGTGCACAAGATTTAATGCTACCAGAAAGAGGAGCTTCTCTCCAAGGAGAGGAGATGTACAAAGGAAACAAGAAAAGAGGAATGATGAAAGAGGAGGTCTCCCTTCTTATTTTCTAGATCATGGAGGGTATCATTGAAGATCTTGAAGAGATAAAAAGGGAAAACTGGAAATATTTTCTAAGAGGGTTTGTGGATGAAGCAAGCTCTAGTTGTGACCTGTTGGGTGTGAGAATTCAGCCACACATGCAGATCCACATCGCAATTCATTGCCCACTTGCACTGCCAGAAGGATGGAGGAAGAAGATGAGGCCATTGGAGGAGCAAAGCTGCAACTCAAAGGTATGGCTCATGGTTTGTGGTTTGAAAATTCTATTTCATGTTATCATGCAAATGTAGAATCATATGATGGATTCACTAAAGGGTTGGTGAGAAAATTTGATGAAAATCAATGTGAATCTCTATGTATCAAAACATCAAACACTTTGCATTCATTGGAGGGAACCATAAAAAAAAACTCCATTCCATATTTCTGAAGGGGATGTAAACATGTATGATGGCTTGCTAAGGGCAAGATCCCCATTGTGTGAATGTCCCTCTTCCATTTGTGAAGTCATGGAGGTACTTCCTTCAAGAGATGACCAAGAGCTAGGGTCTCTCCTTGATGATGAGGTAATATCAACTATTGATGGGGAGGATGAGCATAAGGGATCTAACAACGCTTTCCCATGTTGAGGAGATCCATCACCACATGGAGGTGAAAGGGGAGCCATTTCTTCTATTGGAGGAGGCCTTGTATCTTTGCAAGGAGTTCCAAATGTTCCAACATGTGGAAACCAAGGCACAATTCTGGAGCCATATGTAACAATTTTTTGGGATTGTGAGATGGAGGAGGAAGAGAAGGATCAGCATCAAGGATGATACACCCTTATCTATGCCAAATTTTTTTTGCACAAAATAAGGAGACTGTACAGCGCAGTGAAGAGAGGGAAAAATCAGTCCACTCATACATACAATCCACTTCTGAACTTGATGTCTCACTATATGGAGGCATTCCACCTAGAAGGCCACCTGATCTAGAGATGATGAGGGGCATCTTGTCACTTGATTCTTCACTCTTGGATTCCAGAGAGGTGAAGACATTGGAGGAGTCCAACATAGTGCAAAGAGTCTGGGATAAACCCAAGGGGGAGGGAGACACTCTCTCATTTTCAGTATCACCCACTCTCATTAGTTATAATGCACTGGCAGAATTTGCTGCAGGGATGGAGGATGGCATCTTCATGATGTAGGATGATTGCTCCACAGATTTGGAGAGGAAGAGGATACTTCCTTTGAGGGAGGAATCTTTCATACATAGGAGTGGATGGAGGCCACTCATGCTTACTTTGGCCCAACTTGGGAGATTCCTTTTGGATAACAGTCTCTCATGGGAGGCCAACTTCCAAAGGATACCATCACTATTTGAGCATGAGAAGCTGCATGATGGGCATGGCAGCATTTTGGAGGATGACTTTGGCATGAGGGATGTCAAAGCAGTAGGCATCAGCGTGAGGGGAGCTTCACATGCTAGATCACCAACACTGTCTATGAGGAGGATTGATCCGTAATGGAGGTCTCAGCTTTTGGTAGAGTACTCTAAGGATCGAGGTGCATGCATGATTTTGGATGACCCAGATGGAGATGACAAGTACATGGTGGATGATATGGTCATCTATTATTATGACAAAGTCTTCTTGACTAGGGATTCTAGTCTCAAAGAGAAACTATTACATGCAGCACATGAGGACTTTATAGCTATGCACTTTGATGCATATTTTGCTTTGCTGGAGGAGTTCATTTGGGGGGGGCATTCATCATGATCTATATCAGAATATGGACAGATGCATAGCCTAGATTATCTTGGAGGGGTTGGCACAACCATTTCCATACTCATTGGAGGTGAGGGAGAGCATTCATATGAGCCATTTCAGCTCAAGGATCGAAGTACATGGTAAAGAAGGTATATGTTTACATTTTGGTTTACCTTTCTTTACTTTATATGGGAAACTTGATGAGCTAAGGATGATCACACCTCCTTATTATCATTATTATGATGTACTTATGGCCCATTGCAGCCATGGGAGTGGCTATTCTTATGATGGGTTGTGGGGGAAGCCACATGCTTCTTGGTGTGCACCATTGGCACCGATTTGTATTTGCATGTTTACATCTTATGAGGTGTTTGTGGCAGCAAAAAAGTGGCTGGGAAAGCACTTGTTGTTTTTAGTTTTGATGCAGGGAAGAGGTGCACTGCGTTGGTCCCATGAGTGGAGCAGTTACCCACTCTCTAGTTGTCTCATGACAGCTTGTTTTCATTGCATGTTGCCTCCTTGTACTGCTGATGTTTATACATTCACAGGGAGCACTACCAGGAGAGTATTGTATATATTGGGACAACCCATTGGGATCATGAATCTCCCCATTGTAAATGCTTTATATTGCAGGAGACACCATGGGCAAACCATGATTGCCACATTGCTACTTTTCTCTTCTTGTGGGAAAAACCACCTGGAGAATTTGAGGGGGCATATCATGACTGATTCATTTTGTGGGGAGGCTTGGGCCAATTGTGGAGGCCATGACATTTCAGCCCAATATCAGCAATCCCCTCATACTTATCATAAATGGAGGGAGAAACTACTTGGATGGAAGGATCTAAACTCTCCATTCAACCCCAACATGTTGCATAGATCCGGGGTTGAGGACTGCTTTTTTGAGCTACCTAGGATGGCTCATTTCATTTGGATGATTGCATGGGTGAAGGAGTCACTCATTGGGAATAAGACTTCCCATTTTTTTTCATCACTCCTACCTTGAGGAGGCCATTGAACAACAAGGATATTTCCACTTCCATCTTCTATTATCTCATGATGTACACTTTAGTTTTACACACTTGGAGAGATACATGGAGGAAAAATTTATTGCATACTACGATGAGCTATGGTGGGGTCTATTGATGAGGAGGCCACAACAAGAGGAGGAGGAATTTTTCTCTGCCTTGCAGTTGCTTGAGGACAAGCAAAATTTTGAAGGGGGAGGACTGTAATGTTCCCAATTTTTAGCCTCAAGCTAAAAGGGACATTATAGCTAGTAGTATTTTATTTAGTTAAATAAAATGGGTAAGGAGGCCCCATAATCCTTGAGAAGGAATAATAAACACTCCTCATGTGAAAGGAGGAATAATAAAGCAGCTGATTTGAGCACCACATGGTGTGAACAGGATTGGATCATGCTTGATCTAGTCATTTTGACCAAAGTCAACTAAGCTGTCTAGATACATTGAACCTTCTTAGACAGCACAATTTTAGAGGAGGTTCCACTTGCATGAGCTAGGTGGCAAGTGTGAATGGGACCCATGGTGAGAGGAGTTCATTTTATTTATAAGGAGGAGATGGCAACCCATTTTCATTATGCATTAGCTTATTATTTTCGTTGGGTCTGCAAAGACTTGCATCCCCGGGCTGTTTAGCAGGGTTGTAGTGTTCTTGAACCCAAGGGTGTTCCTGGTCGGGAATCCCTACCTCATCCTCAAGGAAGGAGAGGGTTTGAGCTCCATTTCCTCATTCCGGCATTTGGCCAAGCTTACTCCTTCAGCTACAACGTTATTCTGTTGGGCAGAAAACATTGAGTTGCTGGGGGTAGCAACAGAGGAACTCATAGAGTCATTCTTTGGTTTGTTCTTCGGTAGAGAGCTTGCATATTCTTTGGAGGAGCAAAAAACGAGAATCTCGGGCATAATTTCAGATCTATGGCAGTAGGCCAATCATTCACCATCTCTTACAACGCAGTCTAGGGCTGAAACTGCATTATTTTATGCAGGCAGTTGCTGGGAGGGTCATTTGAGCTTATCAGGAGGAGTGTTTTTGAGTAAAAGGGATCAACCATTTACTTGAGAACATTATTAGAGGAGGGCATGAGTATTTCAGATATACCATAGCCTCATTCTTATTTTGGTTCAGTTGCAGTGACAAGTTATTTGTCACATTGTATTCTATTTGGCATTTCTAGCAATCCCTCCTAGATTGGCTAGGGATTTTGTATTGAAGCCTATCTTTCCATTTGTGGGAATTTATTTGTATCCTTCAGCCACATTACCATTTATTATGTATTCAGCTGCTTCTACTCTCATAGAGATAGCGCAGTCAATTCCCTCCGTCATTCTGTGCAATTGCAGCAACTCATGTATTTCACTACTTGATCATTGGAGATTGGTTCTCATAGCTTGAGTGGCTTGTCCCTCATGATTTTCTTGTATATTACTGCTGATATAATAATATAATGTTGGATGCTTAACATTTCCATCTTATGTTGTATTCATAAGTGTAGAGTTTATGATTGTGTTCATGTATTACTTTAAGCTCTCTCTTTGAGCATTATTTAAGGGATCTAGTTTGGGGAGATCTGAATAACCTGTCTAGAATCATTTCTTTGGGCTAAAATTTTGGAAGAGAAGTTTTTAATGAGTTAAAAAGGGGATCCAAACCCCCTTTCAGCTTATTTTTACACTGCCTTCCTTATATAGCGTCCTTGAGGACCATATTGCAGAAATTCCTGAAAAAGGAATACTACAAGCTGCCCTCCAAAATAACACAATTCCAGAATGAAATTATGCTGTGTGATGGAAATAGATTGGAATGATTCAAAATATCTAAAATGTGCTCAAGAACCCTCCAAACTGATCTCCCAAGAGAAGGAATCCTTCCTCCTATGAAAAACTAGCTCAGAAAGTGGGTTTTTGAACCCTCCATTGCAACACCCTGCAACACAACACAATATTTTGTAGAAACTGCGATGTAGCTGAAGAATGAAGCTTGGCCAGAATTCCGGATATATGGAATGATAGATCAGGACTATCCCAAGAGGCCTCTCAAGGAAAGAGATGGAATTCCTAAACAGGAATACCTTGTGCTAACTAGCACCAACAATCTTAGCTAAACAACTGAAGAGAGAAAAAGTCTAAATAGACATATCAAAATATATTTCATGAGCTAACCCCATATGGTTTCCATCCTCTTCCTTATAAAAAATGCGAGCCTTCTCATCTTGGGTCCCACTCATTAGGGTTTCCACCATCACTCAATCAATCTCTCTCCAAAATTGCGCTGTACCTTCATTAATGCCATTCCTCCATAACAACGCTATTTGATTTGGGCAAGGTTGACCTCTTCAACTTGCTCCAGCCCTTTTCACACCTAAGGGTCTTCAATCCAGCTCTTATATCGTTGTCTACACTAATCCACATTCATATTGAGCTGCCTTTATTGATGATCCACTCCTCCCACGTTAGTGATGTTGACTTGGTAAAAATTGACTTTTTCCACATCCATTAGTCCTTGTTCACACATGAGAGTGCTAGATCCAGTTATTATCATGATCCCTTTTCACATCAAGAGGGATTTTTTGCTTATTAAAGATAATTATGGGTCTCCTTCCCCATTTATTCATCTATCTAGGTGCTAAAAGCAAAATCAATATTCCTATTAGCTACTTGCTAATTTAGGAGTATTACAGTCCTCCCCTCGCAAATGTTGCTTGTCCTCAAGAAACTACAAGGATAGAACTGAAGAGCCTCCTATCCTCCTCCTGTAGCATCCTTATATGATAAACTCCTCCAAGGAACAAGATGTTGTCTCATCAATACATCTCCGGGTTTCCCCTCCCAAGTATGCAAGCTAGCTTTTGGTGAGCATCCCTAATAGCTATCATCATGTAGAAGTAAAACATCCATGGAGGCAACAATGTGCTGTATAGAGGCCTTATTGAGGCATGAGATATGATATATATTGGGATCTATCATCCCCATGTGAATCTCCCATCCCCAAGCTATCATCCATACAAAATGAGCCACCCTCCAAAATGGTAACTCATGAAAATTTTCCTCCACCTTTGGCCCCTGCAATGTAGGTGGGATGAATAAATAAACATGGTAGAAAAAATAGCCTACCCCATCCTGTCCCTCTCTCCACTTATGATAAGTTTAGAGTAGCTACTAATCTTGGGTTGCAATAATGTTGCCTTCAAGTGGCAAGAAGAAGTCTGGATCTCCAGAGTTCCTCTCTCTAATGTCATGAATCATGCTAGCCCAAACCATCCCGTACAAAATGAATGGCACATCATCACCGTATGGCATCCAAATCAGAAAAATGATTAAGGTTATGTGCAAGTTTGGATGATACCAATGGTTTCTCAAGTGGATACAGCGTAGTCTTTCCAACTTCTATTTTAGAGCATCATGTGGCATGTGGTCCTCCAACAAGATAATAGCTGTGCATGTTTGATAATCTACTATGAGGTAGTAAGTAGCATTATATATCACCTGAGCACAATAAGAATGACAACACACTTGTCCAAAGTCATATAGAGAAGGGTTATCTCCATCATAAGTGTTGGTCCTAAATTGACCATGAAACCAAAAAATAATCTTGCCCTCTTGTGGAGCAATGCACTGTACACAGATGGTGAGATAATGTAAATACTCAATGAAATGATCAATAAGTACAAAAATAAATTTCTTACCATGCATAGTGAGTAGGCTGAAAGTGAGGTCCATGGATGAGTCCTACCATGAGAATATTCTCATAAAAGTCTGCAAAGTGAAGGGATGCATACTCCCCTTGGAACACTCCATCAATAGAAACATACCCCCAAGTGACAGTGCTGTTGGCCTTAGTGATAAGGCTCTTGTCACTCCATGAATCCTTTCTTTGACATGCCACATGCCAAAGTCATCCACCATCATGTTGCTATGTGTGGAAATATTCCTCCTATGTGGAAGTACCTCCTTATCCTTCAATGTTGAAGGGTAGCCTCTCTGCACTTTGATTGTGCCATCCCTTTCTCTTGAAATATCATGCCAAATATGGGAAAAAATCTGCCCATACTCTCCCAAGAGTAGCCAAAGCAACAATAACTCTTGCTGCTCCTTCAAACCTCCATCATACCAATCATGAAGTGAAGATATGATGATTGACATGAAGAATGTCACATCAACATAATGCACCCAACCTTCTAGCTGCCAAATGATGCAAATGTCTTGCCAAGTTTCCCCCACCATCATACCCTTTAGAGAAGGATATGTCACATGATGGTCAAACTCTTTCAAGAGTAGCCAACGCAGCCATGCCTCCTTCTATCTGGTGTCATAAATATGCAAGTGGCTTACCAACCTCTTGCTCACCATCCACACCTATTAATCAACACGTGGGTGTCTCCCACCATGCTCCATCTTGGTACTCCTACAATGAATACTACCATCCTCCCAAATCAGATTTCTACCTTTCCATTTCATGGGAAGTTGAAATTCAACCTCTTGGAGATCTCCTAGAGAAGACCCCGCACCAATGACCATCTTGAATCCATAAATATCCAAGTATGTTGAAGGAAAAACCTCTTCATAGGCTTGTACAATGCTCATCCTAATAGATCCATCACAATGATGAAAGACAAATTGTATCTCATTGATCATCTTCTCATCCAATGTCATACAAGTGTAATGGTCATCAAAATGCTCTAATGATAGCTGGGCCCCCAACTCCTCACTGCTGCTTAATGAAAACACTGTTAATATCCTTAATGGTGTATTTTTTGTCTCATGCTCAAGCTCAATGCTGAACATAGAGTTATGCATTGGGTTTTTTAGGAAAAAACTCATACTACCCTCCACAATTCCACACTCAAATCCCAAATGTTGTGTGCAACTCAAAAATGACACATTAGGATGATTACTTGTCCCTTCCTTGAACAACCCAAGGCTGCACAGTGTAGTGCAATTCTGCTGCTCCAAATCAGCAGTATGTGTTGACCCCTAGTCATGCAAAGGCAGATTTCCACAACCCTCCATAATATTTGCTGAAATAACAGAAAGTGGAAATTCATGCATACCTTGGTGAAGCTTGGGAACATCTTGTATGGCTACAAGGGTTCCTCCTTCCAATGTGTTGGCTCCCCCAATTGATGAGATGATGTCTGCTCCTCCATAGTTGTGTCAACGCTGGTACAAGACTCCTCAAGTGGTGTTGCAGGCTCCTTCCCCTCTAAATTATTTTTGTCAAATCTCTTGATCACCCTTTGAGTGAAATCTGCAAAAGTAGTCACTCTTGCATGAATCAAATGGTTGAACCACCAAGTGATTGCTTTACCCTCAAGGTGGAGCGCTGCAATCTCAACAACCTTTCTTTCTACTATCAGGTGTAGTAGGAAGAATGCATCTAGATTCATCACCCAAGCCTTGATGTACATGTGGATGATCCATCAAAAGTAGACAATAGGAATCTATTGCCCCTCATTCTCCTATTTCTGCAAGGCCTCCTTTCTTCTTTAAGCTTAATAAACTGTGGAAGAGTTAGAGTCTCCTTGCAAGCTCTAGGTTGAGACTTATATTCTGCAAGGTATCCACTTAGGACCTCATGTTCCAAGTGCCCTCCATCACCATGCCTCTTGTCTTCTCCCTCAAAAGGAAAGGGCAAGGTGTAATGCTTTGGAGCTTGCTGCAACACTAGTTCTTTCTTTTGAGAATAGGAAGTACATGGTCCTTCCTCTTCTTGAAACCCTCTAGAAGTTTCATTGCATCTCTTCTCTTTCATCTGCTTAACCTCCTTGGAGAGTTTCTTCATAGATCTGAAAAGTGATGAGACCAAGTTCATTCCTTCCACCATTTTAGATCTCTTCTCCTTCTCTTCTTCTTCTTATAGCATAATGGCTAAAAACTCACAGGCTGAGTCAAGATTATGCTCCGATACCACTGTAATATTCCCAAATGGGAGAACTCAGCAACATATGCATAAAAAATGCATTTTCAGAAATATGTGCTATAAAAATGAAAATAAATCCATGGATCCACTAGATCTGACATCATAACACCAAGATCTAAGAGGAGATAAAAAACAAATCATATTAGGTGAGGTAAACAAGACTCCCACAACTAGTATAGCCCAAAAACATTGAAACCCCAAAACTACTGCAACATAGGATTACTGCATAAAGAGACAACACAGTCTAATGAGGGTTTATACTTAGAAATTATAGAGACAAATAGATCTTCTCATATATTAATTAGTAATTATCAAAAACTAAGATCTAGTCTCTTTTATACAAATCCAAGAGAACCCGGGAAGGGTTTCAAGGAATACGCCCAATACAAATGGTGATATATAGCCCAAGGAATGAAGAATAGCTGCAAACTAAATCACATGAAGATAGGAGGCTGATATAATATAGATATGATGCAGATCCACTCCAAGGTCTCCTCCAATGAAGGCTGATCCCTTCAATCACAGGAAAACACTCAAACAAAGCCATAAGATCCCTCACTGAAGCTGCCCTCCAAAATAACGCAATTCCAGACTAAAATTACGCTATAAGTGATGGAAATAGATTGGCTTGATTCCAAAGATATGAAATGTGCTCAAGAACCCTCCAAAATAATCCATATTCTTGTTGAGATGCCTTTATTGATGATCCACTCCTCCCACATTAGTGCTGTTGACTTGGTCAAACTTGACTTTGTCCACATCCATTAGTCCTTGTTCACACATGAGAGTGCTAGATCCAGTTATTATCATGATCCATTTTCACATCAAGAAAGATTTTATGCTTATTCAAGATAAGTATGGGTCTCCTTCCCCATTTATTCATCTATCTAGGTGCTAAAAGCAAAATCAATATTCCTATTAGTTGCATGCTAATTTAGGAATATTACATTATAGTTGCTGTACAGATCAAGATTTCCCTGCTTCCGTTGTTCATGAGCGCTCATGGCTATGTCATCGTTGGAGCCATCGTCTGCTACAATAGCCTTGGAACTAGAAGCTTCCTTGTCCTTTTTCTTCTGAGGACAATTGTTGGCGAAATTTCCAAGTTCTCTGCACTGGAAACATTTGATATTTGAAAGATCACGCTTCTTTTTTCTTTGCTGCCTCTTTAATTCCAAGGCTGCATCTTCCTCTTCCTTCACCTTGCTCGAACCGGTGTTGTACTGCCTTTTGGTCATTCGGCGGATTTCCTCTTTTCAGAGAATAGCCCACATGTTGTCCCAATTGGTAAGGTCTGATCTGCCCAAGAGACTTTGGAAAAAAGTTTCCAAGTCCATTGTGACTGCATTGAGAGCAATCCTCACCATGACATCGTCATCTACCTTGACCCCCATCCCAGTCAGTTGATCTTGGATTGACTGTAGTCTAGATAGGAAAGGATCGATTTCTTCTCCCTTGGACATCATAAATACCTCAGATTGTTCTCTATGAGCATATTTCTCTGGACGAACCTCCTTGATATAATCTGGTTAAAGCTTCCCACATCTCATGAGCTATGTTATTCTCAGCTATCTGTGGTACAACATGATCTTTGACCCCTTCCATAATGAAGCGCTTGGCATGTGTCGCTGCTTCATTGTGCTTCTCCAGAAGTTTCACATCGGTTGGAGTAGCCAAGAATCTCTCTGCATGCTCCCGTATACCATAGGCCTCAAGGACTACCAAGATTATAGCTTTCCAGACCGTAAATTTGGACAGGCTGTCCAACCTATCTGGATCATGAAGTCCGTGTGGCGCCATCTGCTCAGAAATTTGTCGGAACTAATCCTCCTCTCTATGTTAGAGACTTAGATCTAGGGTCCTTGGCGAGAAAGTCACCCTCTTCTTGTTGAATTCTTAGTTAAAATGAGAGGGGGGGGGGGTGAATCAGTTTAACACATGCATTAGATTTTTAAAATTTTTCATCAGCATATTTACAACTTACTTTTATAATCAACCTTAGTATATGAATAGTCTTAATATGTTGCAACAAGTATTAAATTAATGTGACATCAAACTTATTATGAGAGTAGCAAACATTAAGCAGATTTGGTAAATCATCTCAGTACATAGGCAACACAAATAGAGACAGAAGATATAAGTGGAAACCCATAAAGGGAGAAAACCACATCTTATTATTGTTGTGATGCAAAGGCAAGCTCCAACTCCTTCTCACCACTGTTTTTCTGCAGGCACCAACCTACAGGAGGCTTCAACCTCAATTCTGCAAACTACAACTTGCAAGGAAGCTCCAACTCCCTTCAATTTTCTGTAGGCACCAACCTACATGAGGCTCCAACCTCAGTCAGCTACAACTGACAGCTATCAAGCTTCAACTTGATAGGGAAGCTCCAACTTCCTCAATTTATCAAAAGAAATGTTTGCTGATTTACCTCAGATATCAGCTCTGTTCTGTAGCATCTCTTTCTTCTCCTCTCTTCCTTATCTTCTCTGCCTTAATTTTCTATACTTTTCATTCTCTATCCTTACTCTCTATAACCTCTCCTTGCATATCAGGTTGATATTATATATAGAGTTCATCACATGACTGTTTGTATTCCACAAAGAATTTGGAATGAATGGCCATACCCTTTAGTCTTCCGCCTTCTCATTTCTTTTCCAGCTCACTCAAAAATATAAAAATATGCATTAATTTTAATATTAAAGTGGGAGTTTTGTTTTCCTACCGGAGACTTTCCAATTCATCACAAACAATAAAAATTAATTACAACATTTACATTCACATTTTCAGTTACACAATTCAATTTTATTCAGCTCCTTTTCTGGATTTTGAATTTACTGGATTTGTCTTTTCTGCTGCTGTTGAGTGACTGTTCTATATACTTTGGTTCAACTCTATGTCTATTCATCTGTTCATATATGAGCTTAAACCTAATGGTTGAAATTCACATTACAATTTCAATTCATCCTTTTCCCTGTACAATTTTTTGTCGCTGTCTCTCTCTCTTTCGTTCTTGCAGGCTCTCTTCTTCATTGCAGTTGTATAACTGCTGTACATATAACTGTCTTTTAATATAACTGTTGTGCAATTTCAATAATTTTTAATTTCTGCACTGGCAATTTGAATCAATGTTGAAGCTACTCCATCAGAGGTTACAATCATTGTTGTGACCCAATTAATTTTATATCTGGGCTGAATATTTTCAGTGAGGAAGCTCCTTGATGTTCGGGCTATCCTCACTCTTCTGTTATATTGCACCTTTAAAGCACTCATCTAAATTTTTCAGTGACTTTAAAAACCATTCAGCACATATACATTGTTCACTATATAACTCTTCATATTATTTGTTGGTCGATATTACATATAACAATCCAACAATAAATTCTTGCTATTCACATATGTTAACATATACGACGCTTTCAACATTATAATGAACCCTTTGGTTTCGTATCTAAATCCCCAGAGAATGCTTATATAATGTCTTCGGGCCCCATATCATTTTGCACTGTATTATTGAACCCTCTATTCAATTTTAACTGAATACATTCGAAAGTCAAAAGACTGTAATGTTAATGCCTATTCTCCTTTCAGCATAACCACTTAACCCACGCTGGCCCACACATTTATACAACAATCAATCGCTGGCCCATACCTTGTTTGTCACCTTGCAACTTTGTTCATGATCCAATGGTGGATAACTCATCGCTCTTTCAACATCTGATCCTATGGAAAACGCGCGGTTAACTTGCACGAGGGTTAATATTCAATAGTTGCGCGATGGACTGGACCCCAGCACTTAAACGACCCTCCACATCCGACGACGGAGAGCATGTCGCCTTGCTCCATACGATCCAACGGATATCGCTTGGCTTAGATGCACGAATGATAATGCGCGATGAGAGTGGTTTTCCAAAATTGCTTGAGGCCATGTGTCAGGAAGTCAATGGAATCACTCCAAATTCTTAAATACCGCTTGCCCGACGAAGGCGGTGTGATCAAAACCGGAAACCTGCCTTTACTGTTCACTCCAGTCACGGTTCCACTGCTTTCTCCCTCAGGGTTCTGTCCACCTTTATTATTTATGAATTCCGCTCTTCTTTCTTAAGGTTCCATCCCTTTTTTCCGTCATCGCTACATTTCATTTACATTTTAACACGACGCTTCCATATGTTTAACACCCAGCTCCATCAGGTTTTCACTGCGCATGCACGGTTCCTCTCTAGGTTCCATTCCTTACCATCATTTACAATTCCACCTCTTTCACTATTGTTCTTCATGCGTGTGTTATATTTATGCTTCCATTTTATTCAATGCTGCCTCTGCTACCCATTCATAGAACCAATCTGCTCAATAAGATCCTCTCCACTTTCTCCATTGCTTTGATGTCTAATACCTCTACGACTTGTAACCATTCTGACTGTCCATGGGTTCATGCTCCTTTCCGCCTCACATTGCACAGAAGCTGTGTCCAAATGTATCCTCATTCCAATCTTTAACCAAGGCCATGTATTTGAATTGGATTGAACTAATACCAGTCCTTCTGCTGCTATAGTGCAAATAAACTCTCACTATGTTCTTCTCATGCTCCAAAAAACCTGTGCCCCTCTTCTCTACTTCAATTTGCTGCTCCTGTCTTCTCCTTTGCCTTGTTGCTGTTTCAGGTGCTACTCCTTTTCCATCAATGACAAAATTTCCAATAGTCTCCCCCTTTGGCATTGATGGCAATATAATTCCTCCGTTTTCCTCCCCCCTTGACATCAATGGCAAGGGTTGCACATTTCTTAGTGTAGATTCTATCCTTTGTTTTTATCCTTTTTCAGCATTTCTTGCATTTCCTCTCTCTGAGATCTTCTGACTATGTACCCTGCTGCTCCAAACTTTGGATTAAACACAAAATACTGACCCTTTAGCATTTTCATTGACTCTTTTATGCTGGATGTATTCTTTCCATAGTCCTTTGATCCTGAGGACCTGTTTCATGCTTCCCTTGTTGGCTGATCTCCCCCTGGAATGATATTTTCATTTATGTTCTCCCCCTGAAACTGTGCTTTCTCTTCATATCAGAGAGTAGCATCTACAGATACTACCCCTATTCTATCTCTCAAATATTCAAATGGTTCTCTAGCCATAGTTTTGGTAAATATATCAGCCATCTGTTCTTTTGTTGGTACATATTCCAGCTTTACTACCTTCTGAGCCACTTGTTCTCGGAGAAAATGATACTTGATTGGGATATGTTTAGTTTTTGAATGAAGCACAGGATTTTTTGATATACTTATAGCACTTGTATTATCACATTTGATTGAGATAGGTTCATCAATACTTACCTTCATGTCTTGGAGGGTTTGCTTCATCCACATGACTTGTGTACAACATGCTGCTGCTGCTATATATTCTGCTTCTTCTGTAGATAGAGAGATATATGTTTGTTTCTTGCTTAACCATGCCACCAGAATTTCTCCTAGATAGAATGCACCTCCACTTGTGCTTTTCTTGTCATCCATACAACTGGCCCAATCTGCATCTGTGTATGCTTTCAAGGTGAGGCTTTTGCTTTTAGGATACCAAAGCCCATACTGTGCAGTTCCTTGTAGATATCTGAATATTCTTTTGACTACAAGAAGCTAATTTTGTTTAGGTGTTGCTTGATATCTAGCCACTAGTCCTACTGCTAGCATGATGTCTGGTCTTGATTCTGTTAGATACAGCAGACTTCCTATCATGGATCTGTAGAGTTTTTGATCTGTATCAGCAGATCCATCATCAACACACAGCTTGCATCCCGTGATCATGGGAGTTGACACAGGTTTGCAGTCCTCCATTTTGAATTTTTTTTCAGCATTTCTTTTAAGTATTTTTCTTGTGATATGAATGTACCTGTGTTCTTTTGCTGAATTTGAAGTCCTAAGTAGAAAATGAGCTTTCCAATCATGGACATCTCAAACTCTGATTTCATCTCTTCAGCAAACCCTTTTTCTAGTTCATCTCTGTTGCTTCCAAACATAATGTCATCAACATATACTACAACAATCAGGAGTTCATTTTCATGGGCTTTTATGTATATATTTCTGTCTACTCCACCTCTCTTAAAGCCTTGTTTTTGCAAATATTTATCCAGTCTTGAGTACCAAGCACGAGGAGCCTGTTTCAGTCCATATAGAGCCTTCTTCAATCTGCACACATAGTCTTCTTTGTCTATTAAAGAGAAACCTTCTGGTTGTTCCATGTAGACTTCTTCTTCTAGATCTCCATTCAGAAAAGCAGATTTTACATCCATTTGATATACCTTGAAGTCTTGGTAGCTTGCAAAGGCCAGAAACATTCTGATGGCTTCCATTCTGGCTACAGGGGAAAATGTTTCATCAAAATCAAGTCCTTCGATTTGTGAATATCCTTTGCAGACAAGTCTGGCTTTATTCCTAATTACCTGTCCTTCCTCATTCATTTTATTTTTGAATACCCATTTTGAGCCTATGACATTTTTCCCAGTGGGTCTAGGAACTAGTTCCCAGGTATTGTTCTTCTCAATTTGGTCCAATTCTTCATTCATAGCATTCACCCAATACTTGTCCTTGTTGGCTTCTTCAAATCTCTTTGGCTCTATTTGTGATAACATGGCTATGTATACCTTTTCTGTCTATTTAGTTAGCTGCCTTCTTGTCTGGACCCCTACTTTCTTGTCTCCTATGATCTGATCTTCAGGATGATTCTTCTAAGTGTATCTTGAGGGGGCTTTCGAGCTCAGATCTGCATCTTCTATTGTCTTGCTTGTTTCATCATCATTTTGGTTTTCTTCTTCATGGTTGTCTGATGGACTGCAGCAGTCTATATCTCTTGTATTGTTTGGAAGTTCTTCATCAAATCTCACATCAATACTTTCTACTATTTTTCGAAGAGTCTTGTTGTAGCACCTATACCCTTTACTTTTGGAAGCATATCCTAGAAAAATCCCTTCATCTGCTCTTGCATCAAATTTCCCAATATTTTCATCATTATTCTTTATATAACACTTGCTTCCAAAAATTCTAAAATGTTTGATTGAAGCTGGCTTTCCATGCCATAGTTCATAGGGAGTCTTGTCACTGCTTGGCCTTAAGTGAGATTTATTAAGGATATGCACCGCTGTGTGTACTGCTTCTGCCCAGAAGGTTTGAGGAATATTATTTTCATGCATCATGGCTCTGGCTATTTGCTGTACAAACCTGTTTTGTCTCTCTGCTACTCCATTTTGCTGAGGTGTTCCTGCAATAGTAAATTGTTGCTTTATCCCATGTTCATTGCATAGGTCAGCAAAGTCATAATCTGTGAATTCACCTCCTCTGTCTGATCTGATGCATTTCAACTTGCATCCTGTTTGATTTTCTGCTAATGCTTTGAAGATCTTAAATTTTTCCAGAGCTTCTGATTTATTCTTGAGAAATGCAACCCATGTCATTCTGGAGAAGTCATCTATTATCAGCATGAAGTAGGATTCTCCACTTGGAGTTTTAGTTCTTGCAGGTCCACATAGGTCCATGTGCACAAGCTGGAGTGGTCTTCTTGTTGATAACTCATCTTTGGCCTTAAATGATGTGCGGGTCTGTTTTCCCAATTGACAAGATTTGCATATGGTATTAGAAGGCCTTTTTATTTCTGGCATGTCTCTGACAACTTTCTTCTTGCTTAGTCTGATGATGTGATCGAAGCTGAGATGTCCCAACCTTTTATGCCATAACCATGACTCCTCAAGTTTGCTAAGATGACATGCTTCCTCTTCCTCTTTCACAATGTAAACATTACTCTCTGTTTGAACTCCTTTGAGTAGAGTCTTACCTGTGGTTCTTGATCTGACTTCACAATCTTGTGCTCTAAAAAGAACTTCACAGCCTTTATCACACATTTGACTAACACTCAGCAAATTTGATTTCAGCCCATCTACAAATAGCACATCTTGGGCCTTTCCTCTACCATTGTCTAGGCTGACTGAGCCTTTTACTTTTATTTTTCCTGATTTATCATTGCCAAAAGTAACATTGCCAGATTTATTTTCATTAAGAGCTATAAACTTACTTCTGTCTCCAGTCATGTGTTTTGAGCAGCCACTGTCCAAATACCACTGGCTTTTCAGGTCTTGAGCAGTTAGAGCCAAGTCACATTTATTCACCTTCTTTATCCACTGGAAGCATCCTTTTGTTTGGTATCTTTTGTGAGATGATGAACTACTTCTTCTGAGAGGACATTTGGAAGGCATATGTCCAACTTGATTGCATACACAACATTTGATCATAATTTTTGCAGAATTGTGAGTATGAACAAAATTTATTTGATTCATAAACCTCCTTGAGGTGTTCAACATCAATCTTTGTCCATACTTTCTACACTCAATGATCTTATGGCCAAATTCCTTACAATAAAAACAGTAACCATAGAAACTATTTGCATACCTGATGTAAGGTTGTCTTCTCCATTTGTTTGTTTGAGACAGTCTCTTCACTGTTTGCATCTTTTGCTGGTTTGAATTACTCCTCCTTTCCTGACAATATGCAGCAATGTGTCCTAGCTTGTGGCAGACATAACATGTGGCATTCTTCATAGGAGGGAAGAATCTCCTTTGATGGCTTCCAAATTTGACATACTCAGGGGCATATGATCCTTGTTCTATTGTCTTAGTATTTATTGCCTTATTTGTTACTAGAGGTTTCTTCTGATCTCTGTCTTCCTCATTACATGTTTCTTCTTTTGTAGGAATTGTTTGAGTTGTTTCATCATTCTTCTTAGCTTTTACAAAAATAATCTCTCTATTTTCCTTTTCTTTGCTTTTACTTGATTCTCCTTCATAGCTTATTCCTATTTTTATCATAGGATATCTTTGAGCATCCAGAATTTCGTTCAACTTACTAGAGCTTGTTGTTTGAGAGGAATTTGTAGATATTTTCCTCTGAGAATTTTCTAATTTCTTCCTTAGACATACAACTTCTTCTTCCAGCTTCTCTTGTTCTCGAGTTTTATCCTTGATTTGCTAAAGTAACATGTCTTCTATCTTCTTGGCTTCTTCAAGCTCTACCTTCAGCTGCATGAAGGCTTCTGAATTCTTCTCTTCTCTTACATACTTGAGGAGAATGTCTTTTTGTTTTCTACACTTTAGTTTGAGTCTGTCAATCTCCTCCAGAGCACTTCTTAGCTCCCCCTCAAGGTCGACCTCACCTTCTTCTTCTTCATATTCTAGCAGGAGTCCTTCAAGTTCTTCTATGGCCATCAATAAAAATTCAGAGGTTCCTTCTTCACTTGAGAGTTCATCTGAGTCTTCAGATGTACTGCTGTCTTGTGGAGCATAGAAGGATTTTCTGCTGAACTTATTTCCTTTCTGCCAGTTCTTTGATGAATTTTTCTCTGATTCTTGGGCCTGATTCCTTAATTTCTTGTGAGGACACCTAGCTGCATAGTGTCCAACTCTTCCACAGTTAAAGCATTTAAAAGGAAGTTTACCTTTGTATTTACCTGAGCCTCTATCCAGTTTCTTGACAAATTTTTCTTCTTCTTCATCCGAGCAAGAGCATATGTCTTCCTCTTCTTCTTTCTTCTTTTCTGTTTTAAAGGTTGCCTCCCTCGTACTTGGCTTCTTTTGTGGGAGCCTCATTTCATTTCATATGCTGTTAGATTTCCAAGTAGCTGGTCATGGTCAAGGTCTCCCAATCAGCTGTTTCTTCTATTGCAGACACCTTGGCATTAAATCTGGGTGGAAGAGATCTTAGAATATTTTGAACAATTACAACTTCTTTTATGGTTTCACCTAGAGCCTTCATGTTATTTACTATTTCTGCAACCTTTAGAAAGAAGCTAGCAATGTCTTCATCATCATTCATTTTTAAGTTCTCAAACTGGGCTCTATAGACTTGAAGTTTGGCAGTCTTAACCTTCTTGTCTCCTTCATGGATGTTCTCCAGAGTATCCCACATTTCTTTGGCAGTGTCTTTGTGCATTACTTTGATAAAATCTGCTTCACACAATCCATTTAAGATGGCATTCAAGGCTTTTGCGTTAGCTACAAAATCTTGTTTGGTTTCTTTCTCTGTGTCAGTTTCCTTTGGGACATATCCTAATTCCACAGCAGCCCAAATTTCTATTCCTAGAGACATTATGTATGTCCTCATTCTGATTTTCCAGAAAGCATAATTTGCACCCGTAAAAAAGGGGCTTTATTGATTGATCATCCTTCTTTACTAGCCATCCTGAAAACCTAGGGTATCCTTTCAGTTGTTAAACTGGTACAAAGGAACCTGCTCTGATACCAATTGTTGAATTCTTAGTCAAACTAAGAGGGGGGGGGTGAATTAGTTTAACACATACATGAGCTTTTTAAACTTTTCATCAGCTTATTTACAGCTTACTTTTATAATCAACCTTAGTATATGAACAGTCTTAATATGTTGCAGCAAGTATTAAATTAATATGACATCAAACTTATTATGAGAGCAGCAAACATTAAATAGATTTGGTAAATCATCTCAGTACATAGGCAACACAGATAGAGACAACAGATATAAGTGGAAACCCATAAAGGGAGAAAACCACATCTTATTACTGTTGTGATGCAGAGGAAAGCTCCAACTCCTTCTCACCACTGATTTTTAGCAGGCACCAAACTACAGGAGGCTCCAACCTCAATTATGCAAGCTACAACTTGCAAGGAAGCTCCAACTCCCTTCAATTTTCTGCAGGCACCAACCTACAGGAGGCTCCAACCTCAGTCAGCTACAACTGACAACTATCAAGCTTCAACTTGATAGGGAAGCTCCATCTTCCCCCATTTATCAAAAGAAATGTTTGCTGATTTACCTCAGATATCAGCTCTGTTCTGTAGCATCTCTTTCTGCTCCTCTCTTCCTTATTTTCTCTGCCCTAATCTTCTATACTTTTCATTCTCTATCCTTACTCTCTCTAACCTCTCCTTGCATATCAGGTTGATATTATATATAGAGTTCATCACATGACTGTTTGTATTCCAAAAAGAATTTGGAATGAATAGCCATACCCTTTATTCTTCTGCCTTCTCATTTCTTTTCCAGCTCACTCAAAAATACAACAATATGCATTAATTTTAATATTACAATGGGAGTTTTGTTTTCCTACTGGAGACTTGCCAATGCATCACAAACAATAAAAATTAATTACAACATTTACATTCACATTTTCAGTTACACACTTCAATTTTACTCAACTCCTTTTCTGGATTTTGGCTTTACTGGATTTGTCTTTTCAGCTATTGTTGAGTGACTGTTTTTTATGCTTTGGTTCATCTCTGTGTCTATTCATCTGTTCATATATGAGCTTAAACTTAATGGTTGAAATTCACATTACAATTTCAATTCATCCTTTTCCCTGTACAATTTTTTGCCGCTGTCTCTCTCTCTTTCATTCTTGCAGGCTCTCTTCTTCATTGCAGTTGTATAACTGCTGTACATATAACTGTGTTTTAATATAACTATTGTGAAATTTCAATACTTTTTAATTTCTGCACTGGCAATTTGAATCAATGTTGAAGCTGCTCCATCAGAGGTTACAATCATTGTTGTGATCCAATTAATTTTATATCTGGGCAGAATATTTTCAGTGAGGAAGCTCCTTGATGTTCGGGCTATCCTCACTCTTCTGTTATATTGCACCTTTAAAGCACTCATCCAATTTTTTCAGTGACTTTAAAAACCATTCAGCACATATACAGTGTTCAATATATAACTCTTCATATTATTTGTTGGTCTATATTACATATAACAATCCAACAATAAATTATCGCTATTCACATATGTTAACATATACAAAGCTTTCAAAATTATAATGAACCCTTTGGTTTTGTATTTAAATCCCCAAAGAACGCTTATATAATGTCTTCGGGCCCCATAGCATTTCGCACTGTATTATTGAACCCTCTATTCAATTTTAACTGAATACATTCGAAAGTCAAAAGACTGTAATGTTAACGCCTATTCTCCTTTTGGCATAAACACTTAACCCACACTGGCCCACACATTTATACAACAATCAAACGCTGGCCCATACCTTGTTTGTCACCTTGCAACTTCGTTCATGATCCAATGGTGGATAATTCATCGCTCTTTCAACCTTTGATCCTACGGAAATCGCGCGGTTAACTTGCACGAGGGTTAATATTCAATAGTTGAGCGATGGACTGGACCCCAGCGCTTAAACGACCCTCCACATCTGAAGGCGGAGAGCACATCGCCTTTCTCCATACGATCTGACGGATATCACTTGGCTTAGATGCACGAACAATAATGCGCGATGAGAGTGGTTTTCCAAAATCGCTCTAGGCCACGTGTCAGGCAGTCGATGGAATCGCTCCAAATTCTTAAATACCGCTTGCTTGACGAAGGCAGTGCGATCAAAACCGGAAACCTGCCTTTACTATTCACTCCAGTCACGGTTTCGCTGCTTTCTCCCTCAGGGTTTCGTCCACCTTTATTATTTATGAATTCCACTCTTCTTTCTCAAGGTTCCATCCCTTTGTTCCGTCATCGCTATGTTTCATTTACATTTTAACATGGCGCTTCCACATTTTTAATGCCCAGCTCCATCAGGTTTTCACTATGCATTCACGGTTCCTCTCTAGGTTCCATTCCTTACCGTAGTTTACAATTCCGCCTCTTTCAATACTGTTCTTCATGCGTGTGTTATATTTATGCTTCCATTTTATTCAATACTGCCTCTGCTACCCATTCATAGAACCGATCTACTCAATAAGATCCTCTCCACTTTCTCCATTGCTTTGATGTCTAATACCTATACGATTTGTAACCATTCTGACTGTCCACGGGTTCATGCTCCTTTCTGCCTCACATTGCACAGACTCTGCGTCCAAATGTATCCTCGTTCCAATATTTAACTGAGGTCATGTATTTGAATTGGATTGAACTAATACGAGTCCTTCTGCTGCTATAGTGCAAATAAACTCTCACTCTGTTCTTCTCATGCTCCAAAAAACCTGTGCCCCTCTTCTCTACTTCAATTTGCTGCTCCTGTCTTCTCCTTTGCCTTGTTGCTGTTTCAGGTGCTACTCCTTTGCAATCTTCTTTGCCATCAATGACAACATTTCCAACACTTCTTCCTTTGAAAACTGAATCCCTCTCTTGGAAGTCTGCTAAACACAACGAATCATCTCTCTTCCATCCTCTGATCGATCTTCAAATTTATTTGGCAGGAAATCTATCGAGAAGCTGTTCTCCTCCTGCTCTTTGTCAAATTATCTTAGGCTAACTCCTGCACTGACAAAATATTCACCCCACCAGAAACTGCTGAAGGTCTGCAACTCAGCTTTCAGTTTATGACACTCTGCACAACAATCAAATTCTGGATTGCGTCACCCTGGTTGGCCTCTGCGTGAGCATATTGGCTCAACATAGCCTCTGCGCAGTGTCCCTCTCGAAGAATTTGCGCTGTCTTTGCGTCACCCACCTGGGACTGTGTCAGCCCTTGCATGGCCCTGCTGCCTTTGCATCCCTCTGTTGCTACGCTGCCCTCTCCGGTTTATCTACTGCTGATGCTGCTTTCTCTGCTACTTTTTGGAACAAGGATTCTTCAGCCTTCTTGTTGGAGATTTAGCTAGATCTGCAATCACTCTGATACCATGTGAAAATTTCTGAATATACTTAAACATAAACCCTACTGTCAAATTTTTGATTTACTTCTCCTACTTACATAAGTTATTAATCTGAAATATTTAGCATTAAAATTGAAGTAAACACATTAATAGCCTACACATACAAATCTAAACTGAATAACACAAGGATTTTCTAGACAACTATCCCATGAAAAACATAATGCGGGAAAACCGGTGCTGCTAGCTTCTGGAGGGTTTTTATTATTAAGAAGAATATGAGTACAACAAATATGAGTACCAAAATGGTTAACCAGACGGAGAAAAATAAACAACAACAATACCTCTATCCTAGAAGATAGAAAAACTGACTGATTCACACCCTCAAACGAGATTTACAAAACTCAGCCCTTTTCCTGCCTCTGGAACCACAACGCTGCTCTGAATCCCTTTGCATCAGGCCTGATCGCCTGTGTTAGCCTCTGCGTTGTTTAGGAAGGGCCTGAGTCACCCCAGACTGGGTTACACTACCCCTGCGCTGCCTTGGCTGGGCCTGCGTAAGCCCTCCTAGCCTCCTGCTACCTCTGCACTGCCCCTGCTAGGCTCTAGGCTACTCTATGTAGCTGCTGCATAGCAGCTGCTTCCTCTGTGCTCCTCTGGTCTACCGCTTCTCTGCCCTTTTTGTACTTGTTATCACTCAAAAAAAATGAAGCATCATTTGACAAAGTCATATAGGCTCATGTGTCAAAGGTAGGGTTATAGGATTCATTTTTCATTACTTGGTTAAGGAAGATTTTTTTATTTTCTTATTAAGTCTATCCTAAGGTCTAAACCCACCCTCATTAAAATCCCCTCATGTCACATCAATAATAATTTTCTGAAATTTTTCAAGTTCCAAGGTTAGAACACTGAAACTGTCATTTTAGCCAAGAAACCACACTTTCGTAGCGAAATAAGCAGGAGAATTACACTTTTTTCTACGAAGCTGCTGATACTTTTGTATCGAAAATGCCCAGAAATACACTAGGAACGCTACGAAAGTGAGGTTTCCTATTTGTCATGTCAAATTAGCTGTTAGGTGTCAGAAAATGAATTGAAAAAGGATAAGTTAGATATCATTTGAGTCAGTTAGGGTAAATATCAAGGTACATGGTCAGGGCTGAAGTCATGATCACCATTTTAAGCATGGATGAGTCATCATTGTGTTATCAGTGGGCATCGAACTTCAAAATCTTTCCAAATTAAGTCATTTCTCATTCTTCATTCCTTCTTTGCGTGATATTGAGCTCCGGAGAGCTATTTCATTAAGCCAAGTTGTGGCTGGTATTTTCAAAGGTTTGCAGATATCAGTGATCAAGCGAGGCATAAAATTATCAAGCGAGGCAGAGAATTATCAAGCGAGGCAGAGAAGACACTAAAGAAACTATGGCTGCAAAAATAAAGACAAATAAGGGTGGCAAATGTCTCAGATATGAGCCATCACATATGAACCTGATAAATGTAGATCCAACATCTATAGAAGTCTTCAGAAGGACAAGATGTTTACAGTTTTGTGAAAGACTACAAGGTTTCCATGTACAGGTTTCCAAAGATTTTTCCCTAAACTTCTGTGGAACAACTACTAAAGTGGGGATGATGAATCTCACCATTACACCAGAGGTCATTGCAACATAAATAGGGATTCCAAGAGGACAAGAAAAATGGTTCAAAGGGTTCAAATTCAACATGGAGGAGTGTAAAGAGTTTATCAAGCCAAAAAACAGTGAAATGGACCTTTCAAATGCCATTCCAAGGAGATGCATGAAGGATACTTTCTCAAAGTTGTTGCTTATCATAGAGAAATCTTTGACTTGTGAAGGGAGATACCATAAAGTCTATTCTTACCATTTCAAGCTTCTCCTACACTTTTCTGGTAAGATATATCTTGATCTGCCTTTCTATTTACACAGAAGTTTAGCACAAATAGCAGATACGATCCAATAAAAATCTGTAAAGAAGCTAGAGTTTGAAGGTGAAGATGCAGGTTTTATGTTCCAGGCTAGGAAGCCCATGACAAGGTGTGCTAAAGCTGTTGGAGATCTGTAAAGAGGTTCATCTACCCACTGACACAGTTCAACCACCACAAGACATCATTGATCTTTCATCACCTGCAGAGAAAGATCCAGTTAGCAAGTCAAAGAAAGGAAAAGAGAAAGTAATGGAAAAAACAGAGTTTGAAATTCTTGAAGAACAGTTGAAGTTGGCTAATCATGAAATAGATGTCATGAAGAAGGAGGCAAGGAAACATAATATCCAGAAGATTCATTTTGAAAATTTGAAAGAGGTTTGGGAAGAGCAAGTTGACAATGTATCAAAGACTCTAGACAACACACAATAATTAATCAAATGGACTATGCCATTGAGGAAGGAGGTGAAATATGTCAGAAGAATGAAATTGCATTTGAAATCTACCAACAGAAAGCTGAAGGATTAGGTTAAAGACCTCCAAGAACAACTAGAACTAATCCATGAGGAGCTAGAGAAGAAAGGCCTAAAAATGACAGTAGTTGAAGAGCTAATAGCTCAACTCATCATCAATGAGGAAGAAACACCTCAAGATTCATAGTTTGAGTTGGTTTATGTTTTGAAAGATCAATGACATGTTGGAAACAAGTTTTTTAGAGCTGGAAGGTATATTTTTGAAGTTAGGAAAAAATCTGGAATTTTCACTGTTTTGAGAAGTTTCGTAGTGTTTCCTAGGCTTGAAGCCAGGAAAACACTATGAAACCACCTGTAGCTTTATTTTTGCATTTAAAACCATTTTGGGAAGATTCCAAGAGGTGAAAATGATATGGAAGATGTTTCAAGGCATGATGAAGACCATGCAAAAGAAAAGAAGCAAAAATTATGATGGAAGAGGTCATTTTTTGTATGCTACGAAAGTACGCTACGAAGCTATCATACTTTTGCAGCGTGCTGTGTTGAAGGTTTATGAGCAGGTTTTTGGGCAGTTTTGGACAGGTGGATAACTTCAAAGGGTCAAAGTACTATGTCAGCAGTCATCCAAGACTTGAAGACTATGAGATTAAGACAACTCATTAGCCAAACCATTCGTTGAAGATAAGGACTAGTTTTCCTTAAAAATAGGGTTTGTTTCCAGATTTGGAGGAGACTAATTAAGATGTCATCTAGTGATGAGTTCCATCACATCCTATTCAAACATGTGAAGAAATAGTTGTTAAAGATGTAACTGTTTAAGGAAATAAGGTAGTTGATGTAATAATGAACAGTTTGAGTCCTATTAGGAAAAGGACTGTTTTGTAGTGTAGCTGTCATCTTCTCATTAAAGCATATGTTTTCTTGTTATGCAAGGTGTCTTTCGGAAAAAATCGATGAATATAGCCTAGAGGCAGATCATCTCTCATGTAACAAGTCTATTAAAGGGCAGATATTGGAATTTGCTAAGGGTTGGAGATTTTTTGGCAATAATGCAACTTTATGTAAATTAAATGTTTTCAGTAATACAGAGAAATTTTACTTGACCAACCTAAGATTCTCATGGATTTTTTAGTGTTTACTTGATCTTTACTTTCTATGTGTACCATTTGTAGTGGTTTTCATCTTTAATACCCATAATTCATAGGTGTATGATCTGGCTTCCTTTATTGATGAATTGGCTATGTTATTTCATGTTTTTGGAGTGATTTACCTCTGCTAAAGCCTCTTACCTGCCTCAACTTCCATGTCAAGTGAAATTACCACTGAACTACTAAACTTGTTGACTCCATAAGCCCAATGAATTGCAGAATTGTGCTCTTTTCAACCTACACACATTACAATCAAGTTATTTTCCAAGTAGTGTTAGCCATCTAGATTCATCTTTATCAAATATCATTAACCCCTTTGAGAGAACCCTCTCAGATTGAAGAGGCTAAGCTTCAGTCACAAGTTGGTTTGAAACAATTACATGAAGTTGTCTGATTAGTAGAGAATCAAATATAATTTTGTGATAACAATACTCTTGGCCTAAGACTAGACCATCCCCCTTGACAATATTTCCCCTTGCTGCAGCTGAAACACTTCTGAAATTATGAGCAAACCACACCCTAGAATCTCAGCTTAGCTTCAATGCTCTACCGGTGTGTGTGTCCTCCAACTAACCCCAAGCCCTCTTCTTATACTTTTCTTGTAGAAACTTCAGCGACCGTGATCTAATCTTGAATCAACGGCTAAGATTAGAAGATGCTTGATCCACGTTACTTAAGTCATTCTCATCACATGTTTAATTTAATTATCTTTAATCTTTTAATTTTCCTAAGTTAGATTTAAGGTCCCTAATTAAAAATATTAATTAATTAAATATCTCTTAAACCAGATGGAATTTCCCAAAACTCTTTCTGGGTCTTGGAAATATTATGTACTCTAGTCCCTCCACAAAGTTTGGGATCTAGAGCACATCCGATGCTACTCCATCCCCCCAAAATCTCAACATTATCCACACTTTTGATAAACATGATGGTTGATTTGGTCTATGACCATAGATGGAACATGGATGGATGATTAGGCAAGGTTAAACTTTCCCCTGTGATTTGATTGATGTCATATTGTAGATGATATGGAGATTGCTTCATGGACCTGGATATGGCACATTGGGTGTTGGATTGATGTGAGGAGTTCTTGACTGGTTTGAGGAGGACCTCTCACACATGGATGATGATGCTTGGATGTATGTGACTGATTTGTAGCACATGGACATTAGCATCATGGGAAACATATTAAATATGGATGAGGACTAACTTATGGACTTGGATATGGATTTTTTGATACTTGATGGACAACATGTTGCGGATGAGATGGATGCTACTTCATGGACCTAGACATGGCTTACTTTACACTTGGATCGGATGGATTCTTGAACGAGTTGATGATGTGTCATAATTTTGGAGAAATTAATGAAAATGGAATGAGGAAGTACATTCTCATGGGTTGGAAGCGATGGTTGGATTAGCTCCCCGACTAGTTCGAGTCATGGGAGAGTGTTTGAGTTATGTTGGAGTATCTTGGTAGAAAATTCACATGATATTTATGATATATGATGGGTAGACACGATATATGTTGCAGTGTTAGCATGTAGCCTGAGTTGGAGAGGTTGACTTCCCATGATGGAGGCAACATGTGGAGATTGTGACATGTGTGATTGATGATCATGGATTGAGAAAGTTTTCCCGTGTGCATATTTATGGAGTCACAGGCCTTGGTGGTTTGTGCGATGGAGTAGAGGTGGGAAGCATGAAAATTTTGGAGATGTTGGAGCTAGCAACACTTTGTGATGATATGATGGAGTTTTCAAGGATGACAACCTTATTTGGAGTAGGGGAGGATGTCACGCCCCCGAGTCGGGGACATGTGCGACCGAGTTGTAGCGGGCGTGCCCATGTGCAACATGCACCTGTATTAGCCAACTTGGGCATGTTCGACGAAGAAGTGCGATGGGGGCGATGTGTTGGTGAACGCCCACCTTCGGTGAGTTGTGTAGTGGTGGGCAGAGTCATGCGTTTTGGTGAACGTGGTGAGCATGGGTGTTGGGTGGGCATGCGCCCATAGTGGGCGGGCGAGTCATGTGGGCGCTGAGTGACTTGTGCATTCGGGAGCGCATTCGATGAACATGCACGTTGGCAGATGGGCAAGCTGGGTACGTTGGGTGCGAACGGCCTAGCCGACTCGGGTGACCTGAGTGAGCCAAGCGACCCACCAACGAGAAACACATCGCGATGGGTGTTTTATATGGAGTTGGTCGAATTACATAGTAGGTTGATGACTGGGCCGACCTTCACTTGGGGGAAGGGTCACGACTTATGTTTGAACGAGACCACATATCATCGTATAAAGGGAGGATGGCATAGGAAGTTCTAAGGAATAAATCAATCATCGAATTCAAGTTTGGAGTTCACTTCTAGACCGCAGTGCGAATAAGAAGGAACCTATCAAGTGCAGAGAATGAGTGGATGAGCCTACAGGGCAGGAGGATGGACAACCGAACGAGAATACTAGGCAGAAGTGCATGCAAACCGTGACCCTGCTACACGACAACGGGTTAGGCGTAGCGAACGCGTGTAGAACAATGCAGAGTCGGTCGGAAGGTGTTCAGGGCGCTGGCAGAGTCTGGTCATACCTGAAAATGACGTGCAAAATGTGCGGAACACTATGGAGGGTCGGGTGAACTCGTGCAGTAGGTGACCCGAGTGACTCGGATGCACGAAAGAGGGTCAGGATGGGAAAACACGTGTAGGGAGTGACCCTGGTGACTCAGGCTGCACAATTTTGGTAGAGTTAAGAAATTGGATTTTTGAAGGTAAATTTGGGTTTTCTAGCAGATAGAAGTGTTGTTGGGTGGTGTTGTTGCACGACTCAAAACATAAGCATTAAGTAGACTTGGCAAGAGGTGCAGGTGACTGCACGAACTTGGGAAAATTTGTATAATTATTGTAAAATTGTACATTGTTGAACTGTTATATATTATTGGGAAGAATTTTCGGGAGTTGCCTCTCCCAAGTATTTATGGGCGTACTTGTTATGATTGCTGAATGTTTAATTATGAGATATTATATATTGAAGATTAATTTTATTCTTCTACATTGTTAAAGAACACTTGATTGGAAATTGACTAAGTGTTGGAGTTAGGCATAGTCTATGCACTTGAGTATTTCTAAAAAGAAAAAGTGTAGTAGTGTCGCACTCACTATACATGGTTGAAAGAGCACCACAAGTATAGGGCCGTGACATAGGGGGTATTGGGTAGGAGATGAAAACCTAATTTTTGGAATTTCTCGCTTTTTCTGGATTGGATTTCTTTATATTTCGAAATGCAGATGACAACTCTTCACTAAATGTCTGTATTGATGACACTAACTATGCTTGAAGGGCACCACATCGTAGTCCATCGTAGTCCAACAATGGCTTGTGTTCCCAGTTTGATTTTCCAACGATCATAGATTTTTCTAACCCATAATGAAGGTCTATGCTTATCATAATTCTAGCCATTCCCATATTCCATGTCTAAAAAAAAGACCATTTCGAGTCATTCCCATATTCCATGTCTAAAAAAAATACCAATCTGCTTCTAAAAAGTCCGTAGTTGGATCCCAATATCACAAAGGGTTTTTTTGGTCCAAAATTATTTTCGTAGGCCTGGCATTCTAAACCAGATAGGGGATTGGTCCATTCTTTCTTTGCTTGCATCAAACCTGGGCGTCCACCTTTTGTGCAACACCGATGTAGATTCTATGCTCCAATTTTTATTGAGTGCCCAGTCTGCATAATTAACTGAGATAAAAGTGAATTCCATCCATCCTTTGGCCAAAAGACTAACCGTTGTATGCCTAACCGTTGGAATTGCATACAAGTGGTGGTTCAATTTTTTTTTTCGGAGTTTTCTTTAGTGCGATTTTTTGGAGTTGCCAGTGCCGAAATCCGGTGGAAAAAATTGAGGTGAAATCTTCATTTGTGTTATTTAAATTGGTTTTTTGATTGTATATATGGATTCAACACCCTCAAAAACCTCTAAGGCACTTCGATTGTGCATAGATTATCCATCAAACTTGTGATTTAAATAAATTTCCGTCTTATTTTAAGAAATTAGACCGAAAAAATCTACCGGAAAAGCTTCCAAAAATTCGCACTAAAGACAAATCCATTATTTTATACCTAGGCATTTAGGGTTTGGAATTTGAAGTTCTCCCTCTCGCACATCCAACCATTGCTCTCGTGGCAGTGTATATAACCTGATCCATTTCTACCTCTTCTGCCAACAACATTTTCGACAAAACCCCTTTGGATTTCATTCAGTTTTCTTTGCACCATAATTTTGATCCTGGGAATCCTCCTCCTCTTGACAACTCCCCCTATCAATTCTACTCATTTCCTTGTGCTCTTTCAAGGTTATCAACCCCTTGTGTAGCCTCCACCTATTTACTATAAGTGTCTGCATTCAGGAGAGCTGCAATAAAGCTACTGCTACAATCTTTGTGTGTAGGTAATAGAGAATCTCAAACTGAAGGAATTTACTCCAACTATAGTCCAAATTCTCCTTCCTTGACCAGATTTTGGGGATGTATAAATTCTGACAGTTCTTGATTCCCGCCTTCATTTAGTTGCCTAGCTTCAGATGAGGATACCTTTCCTGGATAATTGCTGTCCAAAACTTGAACCGTGCCCCGTTGCCACTAATTTCCATCTTGCCGGAAAGCATCCACTTACTTCATCTTCTGAACATGGTTGATGATATAGCACCCCATCAAGCCCTTTCATGCTAGCTGGAGGAAGCTAATCGGACACTGAAGACAAGGGATTCTAGAAAGGAGGAGATACTCATCCATGTTTCCTCCCCTCCTAAAAAATTTAAATAGTTTAGAAATTTTGGTGCCAAGTATTGATACCCACATATCTCTTCCTTCTAAAGGGTCACTGGGGTTATCTGTTAACTCCTCTTCACTCTCCATGAAATCCTTTTCTCCCCAATCACAGTCATTTCTCCTAAAATTTACAACCAATTAGCCACAAAATAGGATGAACAATCACTACCTTAGTAGTTATTTGATGACAATATCTTAGTAGTTATTTGATGAAAATTTGTTTTGACCCATTGACCAAGTTTATTTTGATTAGATGTCTATTATGTTAATCTATGAGGCTTTATTGGTGTATTTACTTCTTGGTCTCGTGTGAATCATTTTATTTCATGATAATATTGGTTATCAAATTTATAAATTTGTTTGTTTTATTAACCATTTAGAGTTTAAAATATATATAAATTTTACTATATACTTTATAATTTTTTTTTTCTAAATTTGACTAATTTCTATTAAGTAAATATTATAATACAAAACTGCCTCAGCTCAGCTTTGATAGCCTGAAACTGGGCTTGCAAACCATGAATGATCTCAAAAATAAGCTGCCCATATAGGGAAACCAGATCTGTAGTGTCTGTCACTCCGCCCTTGGTACGGGAAACCGGTGGAATAGTCATACTGTTTGTTATGAGTTTACAGAAAACTATCACTATCAAAGGCAAAAAACTATCACTATCTGCTGTGCAATATAAAGGAACAGCAACTCTATGGACGTAAACAAGTTCAGAATTCATACTGGTCCTGTTCATAGCAAATTCAGTTGGAGTGAACCGGAGAGGGATGCTCCTCCTCGATTGGACATCCGAAGTAAGCCTCGGGGTCGTCCACAACAGCGTCTGGAAGAGGATCCTCAGTGCTCAAGACACCATCCTCCTGCACCTGCAGGGAAGGAAGGCCCGGGGAAGGAGAAGGATGAACAGAGGGGTCGCTCGGGTCAGTCAGAGGCGTAGTTGCGGAGGTAGACCGAGGCGCGAGGGAGGTGGGAAGAGGGTCAAGGGAAGCAGAAGGGGAGACGGGCCAGGGATGAGAGCAGAGAGTGGCCTCCTCGCTCAATGTAACAGTAATGTAGGCAGTAATAGAGGGGCGGTTAAAAACACTATCGAAATTCAATTCGGCTCTCTGCGTGGTTTGACGGGTGAAAAGACTGCGAGAGGACTGAGGGACGGAGGTGGAAGAGCCAGGAGGAACGCCGTGCTGAGGGAAAGAGGGCAAATGGCCATGAGGATCAGAAGGAGAATCCGAGCCATGCCTGCTAGAAAAAGTGCGGTCAGCAGCAGAACTTCCGCGGGTGCCTCCATGACGGGCAGTCATACGCTGACGGAGCCTAGGCATGACTGGTTCGGAGTTGTTGAAGTCCTGCGCCGGATGGAGGGCTGGAGCAAAAACCGAACCAGGAGAAGGCTGAGCCCAGTGCGCACCCTCAAGAGCCTGAAGAACCAGAGAGCCAGGCGGAGGCTGAGGAGTGTTAAACATTCCAGGGCAGAAGACGCTGTTAGTAAAATGCACTCCCGGCAGAAATTCAATCCATCAGTAGACAGAACAACGCCGGTCCGTGCTCGTGCGAGCACTTGGCTCAGCGCAAAGAGAAGGGCACACACCGTCCAGAGGAGCCAACCAGTCGCCTGGAGAGTCTGCAAGCACAGTGAAGGAGGAATCGACGTCCATCGTGCAGAAGCCAGGCAGAGTAGAGTAGTTGTATCGCAGCCGCGGGGGAGGGTAGTAATGGCGATCGATTGTATTGAATGCAGATTTAATGGCGGTGTGGTGAGCCATGTGGCCTCCACACGCCTCACCCTTTGGGAAGAGGATGGGGCCATGTGGCCCATTAATTCTGAATGCCATCCGCATCCGGAAAAATTTTACTATATATTAATAAAATGTGAATTATTTTATTTCATGTTAATATTGGTTATCGAATTTATAATTATGTTGTTTGTTTTATTGATTATTTAGAGTATAAAATATATACAAACTTTACTATATATTAATAAAATGTGAATCGTTTTATTTCATGATAATATTGGTTATCGACTTTATAATTATGTTTTTTGTTTTATTGACCATTTAGAGTATAAAATACATTCAAACATTACTATATATTAATAAAATGTGAATCATTTTATTTCATGATAATATTGGTTATTGACTTTATAATTATGTTGTTTGCAAACATTACTATATATTAATAAAATTTAAAGTATTTCAAATTAAAAAAACCTCAATAATTTAATGTTAAATAATTAATGATTAATTGTTAAATTAATTGAGAGTGATTAATTACACAATTAATGACTCATCACAATGTTAATTGAAAGGAGCTAGTTGATTAAGAATTGTTAGTTACAATGACTTTGAGAGATTACAAGTTCACAACCAAAGCATGTAAATGCAATTGTAAATACCTAAATTATAGTACGGACGCTTCTTTACTAGGAATAATGGTTTGGCCTAGACAACTAGTCAATCAGTCAATTATTCCTAGAAACATTGGAAATGCAATTATTCCTAGAAACATTGAGAATGATTAGTTCCAACTCCTAAGGCTTATGTGGATTCCTCATCATCAATATGTGTGTGTGAGTTTTTTTTTTTTTTTTTAAAGTCTAACATCTACACAAGATGATATGCTTGACATGTGTACATCATACACATGGAGCTATCTACCCAACAACTCTAGGCCTACCATGAATTTTATTTATCCTAGGCTTAATATATTCTTAGGCTAAAGGGTTGTACCTATTTGATTTATCTTTTTATCTTTAATAATGTTTAATAAATATGGATTTAAGATGAATCTATTGTAGTTCTATTATAATTTTGATCATTTTGAATCATCATTGGGATAATTTATTTTAGAGACTTTATCTTTAATTTAGATCATTTTGAATTATCATTGGGATAATTTATTTTAAAAACTTTATCTTTAATTTAGAAAGTTTAAGATACATTCTTATTTGTTAAAAATGGATACTAATAATCACATATCTTAATGGTGTATATACACTATATAGCATAAAGTTTTAGCCTAAAGGATTAATTAATGAGCATTTGACTAATTTCAGGCAAATTGGTAATGGATTCAAACTTCATTAAACTAGATGTACTCATCTTAATAATTTGATTACTAAATATTATATATATATATATATATATATATATATAAATAAATATATATATATATATATATATATATATTATCCGGTGGAAAAAAATCTTTATTATTCGGTGGAAAAAATCTTTATTTTTATGAAAAAATAACAGATCGGCCCCTTAAAGAGGTTAATACAATGCTCCTTGAGCTGTTGGTTATTATCACAAGAGTTTTTCGTGTATCCTTTGTGGTCAAAAAGATTTTGTAAAACAACATAACAGTTCCTCAACTTAGGTTCCATCAAGAGGCAATTCCTGCTTCATGTATAATCTTTTTTACTGTGAATGATAGCCTTGAGAGCGACGTAAAAAATCATTAAGATTATGCCTCAAACTGTTAGATTTCCGATGGATCTCATGTTGTAGTGATCACAAGACCAAAAATAACTTACTCCTTGCTGCTGGATTATTCAAACTTCCAGCTATGCTATTTCCACCAAAAATACGTATCGATCGCGTAGTAAAAAAAAATTAACCTGTGGTGCATCAGCTGTATATTCAAGACAAAAGGATTTCCTCCATCTTGGAAGAGGTATCCACTATTTTTAGAGTTCCAGGAGGAAGAGTAAGTGCAGATTTTGAAAGACCGTCTGCTTCCATATTTAATTCCCGGTACACATGGTTAAATGAGAGGAGATGATAGCCTTGAGATAAAAAAAAATGTTTTGAAGGAGAGCTTGAAGATGAGGAGAGTGAATAAGTGATTTTTGAAGGGCCCAGTCAATAATTAGTTTGGAGTCTCCGAAGCATTGTAATGAGGTGATGTATTTGGATTTTTCCACTTGAAGGACAACCCAAAGAGCCACAAGCTCTGCCTCGCTGTTTGAACCGTGGCCTGGAGTGAACATAATTTGAAATTTAGAAGTTGGCGGTATATGAAGAACGACCCTTGCTCCTATCAGAGGAGGGGAACCTTGACAAGCACCATCGAAAAAGGCCCTTGCCACATTATGATTTATCACAGGAGGGATAATAGATCGAAATTTGTGGGGTTTAGGAATGACTTTGTGCTCCAAAGCCCACTGCACGATGATTGTGGCTGTCAGTTCTTCAGGAATAAATTTCTCACTGAAGATAGCCAAATTGCAAGCCAACCAAATTTCGTAAGCAAATAAAGAGGGGAAAGCTGAATAGGTACTTACCCCTGGTTCCTTCCACCATTGCTTAAGTCTTGCTTCAAAGGATTCAACGGGTGACAAGTGGAGAGCATCGAGTGATGATGAAGAAAGGTTCCATACTACATCTGCATAAGAGCAAGAGAAGAGAATGTGAGAAAAAATTTCGACATCATTCCTACAAAGGTAGCAACGGCTTCGGCCTATCCAACCCTGCCTCTGCAGATTGTCCCATGTTAACAACCGATTTTTAAGAGAGAGCCATAAGACTAACTTGGCTTTCTTGGGACTAGGGGATTTACATAGGGGCTTTGACCAGAATAGAGATTCTGAGGTGTGCATAGCTTCCATCATAGCTTTGTATCCGAGCCTAGTTGTATAAGTGCCGTTTGAGACATTTTTTGACCAGACCAGTTTGTCTTCGATTTCCATGTTCAGATGAATGAAATTTGATACAAGGAGGGAGATGAAGGAATACCATTCGACTGCAAGAGATTGTGGCAGATCCAAAAGAATAGCGTTCTTCCATCCAAGGGAACCCCATGCTTGAGGCAGTGCTTCAGCAGCATCAGCTATGGAAAGGATGTGATTTTCAGCAAGGATAGAGGGAAGGTTTTTCAAAAGCTTGTAATTTTCACCTGCTCCAACCCATGGATCTAAACCAATGCGGACTGACTTTCCATTTCCGATAATCCAAGCAGTCCACTGACTAATGAAGGGGAAGGCTGAAACCATTTCCTTCCATCCAATGGAAGCATTTTTGTGTGATTTGTTCAGATTCCTAAACCATTGAATAATAGATTGTCTAGGAAAATACTTTGCGCACAAGATTATGTTCCAAAGTGCAGAAGAGTTTTCCGACAGTCTCCACAGAGATCTTGTAGCAAGGGATACACAAAAGGAAGGAATGTTCTTGATGCCCCATCTCGCTAAATCTTTAGGCCTGGTCAGAGTTTACCATTTTACCAACGAAATCCCTTCTGCTTTTTGCTAGTGGTCCAGAGGAAGGATAAGCATTTATTCCTGATTTTGTGAAGGATCCCTTTTGGAATAGCAGCAATGGTGGCCTAGTACACAGGGATGCTTTGAAGCACATATTTGAGCAGAACCAACCGACCTCCACTAGAAAGAAAGTGATTTTTCCAATGAGAGATGCGATTTTCAACCTTCTGATAAAGCCATAATCAATCCTTAAAGAAATAATAATTTGGCTTAAGAAAAAAACCCAAATATTTAAACCCAGAATCCCAGGCACTTGCAGGGAAGGGAAGAGCGAGTTTAATTTGGGAGAGGAGAAGGTTAGGAATATTGCTATGAACCAGAACTGACTTATTAATATTTATCATCATCCCAGTTGTTATTTGAAAGAGGTCAAGGATTTTATTTAAAGCACAAGCATTCTCGATGGAAGCAAAGAAGAAAAGAAGAATATCGTCAACGAATAGGATGTGGGAAAGATAATCTACACCGGAAATATGGATACCTTTAAGCCTTCCTGAGGAGATGTCATGTTTACATAAGCAGCTCAATGTCTCAGCAATCAGCAGGAACAATAAGGGCGATAAGGGACAACCCTGCCTAAGACCCCTAGAGGATCGGAAGAAGGTTGAGGGGGAACCATTAATCAATACGGAAAAGGAAGCAGATTGTATACAACCCATTATCCATTCTACAGCTTCAATTTCTATGCAAATGTGAATAAGTAAAAGTCTAAGGAAAGTCCAATTAACTCTATCATAAGCTTTTGACAAATCCATCTTCAGAGCGAAAGAAGGATTTTTGCTTAGATGGACCGAGTGGAGAGCTTCCTGAGCCAGAGAAAAAACATCATGGATTTTTCTATTGTTTAGGAAACCAAATTGTTTTTTCGAAATGATGCTGCTAAGAATGGGTTTTAACCTTTGAGCAATACTTTTTGCTATTAATTTGTATATCAAATTACAACAAGCTATGGGTTGGAACTCATCGAAATCCTTTGGCGCTACTTTCTTTGGAATTAAAGTGATGAAGGTAAAGTTTATAGACCCCAGCACTTTACCAGATCTTTGAGATTCTTTAACAACAAGTAATAAGTCGTCCTTTAGGAGCTCATAAAAGCCCAGAAAGAATTCGATCGTTAGGCCATCCGGACCTAGAATTTTCCCTTTTTGAAAACTTTTAAGGATTAGTTCAAGTTCCGCTTCGTTCACTTCTGATGTGAGAACCTAGTTCATTTCCTCATTGATCATACGAGGGAAATGTTCTAACACTTGGAGAATCTCATGGATGGGACAACCCTCAGGAGCCGAGAATAATTTCTTAAAATGCTGAACTCCTGCCTTGGATTTTTCTTCAAAGGAATGGACCAATTCACCATTATCTGATAATATTTCATCAATTTTATTCTGGTTTCTTCTATGTGCTGCATAATGGTGGCAGAATTTAGTGTTATTGTCCACTTATTTTATCCAGATAGCTCTGCTCTTAAGATGCCATAGCTGTTATTCCTTTTTTAAAAGCTCAAGACGCTTTAGCTCAGGATTTTTAAGAGATTCGACCTCAGGTTCATTCAGAAAACCGGAGGATTTATGTCTATAAAGCTCACAAATTTCAGCCTTGATGGATTGGAGGAGGGTTCATTCTTTTGTTTGAAAAGCTTCGGCCCAAGACTTGGTAACCTTCTTGATCTTTCGAATATTATCAGCCCACATTTGCATGCAATATTGGTACGGAGAAGGTACCAGATGGACCCAGGAGTAGGTCACTAAGGCTTTATATTCATCCTCTAATAACCAGGCAGGATTGAATTTCAAAGGGGAAGGGGGCTTTGATTCGGGAAGTTTCATGGATAACACAATGGGTCTGTGGTCAAAGATGCCACCCGACCCCATAGTCGCCTGAACCTGTAGGTGAGAAACTATAAGGGCTTCAAACATAATGAAACGATCCAAACGTTTGGCTATAGCTTCCTGTCCTTTTCTAAAATTTTGCCATGTAGGCTCCAGTTTTATAGGCTGAACATCCACCAACCCATGATTTTCACAACAATAATTCAGATAGGAGGCGAGAGGATCAGGTCTGGCCTGAGGCCCCCAGATTTCACTCTGAGCAAGAGTAAAGTTAAAATCGCCACCCAAAATTTTGAAATCAGGGGACAGTAATTCATTATTAAAGAAATTCCCCCAGAATGTACGCTTGTCGTGACAAGGTCCATATAAATTATAGAGGGAAAGAGGCTTACCAGAGAAAGGATCAACAATAGTAGCCTTGATGAAGGAAGAAGAGCAATCCAAGGAAATGACATGGATGGAAGGGCTAATAGCCATGATTTGAACCCTAGCAGACCTAGAGGCATCCAAGGAGAAAAAATACCAATTACAGAGCCATTTAGAGAGAACTTCTTGAGCACGAAGACCAAACAATTTTGTCTCTTGAAGAAAAATAACATCAGGAGAGACAGATTGGCACAACCTTTTGAGGGAAAGCTGAGAATGGGAGCCCCCAAGACCTCTGGCATTGAATGAGAGAATAACCATTTTAAGCCCTTTTTAAGGGCAGTCCCCGCTCTAAGGGCCCAATGTATCGTTGACTACTTGCCCGAGGTAATATCCAGAGCAACTTGATTCTGGGCTTTTGATAATGCGGATTTTCTCCCAAGAAAGATCTTGGGAGCTGGATCCATAGCAAGACCTCCTTTAATTGAATGGTCAGGGCTTATACAGGAAGAGGAGCGAGAACGAAGCTTTGCAGTGTAAGGGCTCGAGGGAAGGCGAGAATTTGACGGAATGAGGGGGGTCCGAGAGGAAGACAGAGGGGAGGGAGGAATATGAGAGGCATTGATAAGTTGAGGGGGCCCGGGGAGGGGAGATGATGCATGACAAGGAGCCGGACCTTCACTAATCAACATATCAATAACAGAAGACGGATGCAAGGAAATAAAGGGAGAAGAGGAACCTTCAGAAGGCAAACCTTTGATAGAAGAGGATGCTTCCTTCTCAACAACCCTCTTCTCCTCCCTGGTTTCATCATGTGCTGGAGAAATGGCCCGTAAAAATTCATCCCTAGACCTATCAGGAGGAGCCGAATTCAGGTTGCGAGTAGGAGGGATGACCGGGCTATTGGATTCTTTTTTCTTCCAAAATTTTTTATAACAAGGGCGAGATCGATTAGGATTAGAAAAATCCTATGCTAGATGCCTAACATGTCGACACAGGTAGCATCTGAAAGGTAACTTCCAATAATCCAATTTTTGAGTCCAAGTGCTGCCCTTCATCTCCAAGTTGATACCTTCATAGAGGCCATCTCGCATGTCTAATTCGACTTTAATTTTAGCACATCGTCTGTCAAATTTTGTTTCCCAGTCCTCTTCAAGTGCAATGAAAGATCCCAGATTGTTTCTGATTGCTTCGAGGATGTGCTTTTGCCAAAAGAACCGAGGTAAACCAGGTAAAATGACCCATACTTTTTGGAGGTGTTGCGGGGATCGCTCAGCATTGAAACTAATATCCTAGTTTTGTAAAATTAAACTGGCCAGCCCCCAATTCCACACACGCTCGGTTAGCTTGATTCTGTCAACATTGGAAATGACTTTGAACAGGAGCCAGCCGTGTGATAGTTTGTGAAATTCTGGCACATAGCCCAGCACAGGCCAATTATCCTCCAGCCATGAATGAATTGTTTCCTTATTTTCCATTCTACCGCAGAAACGTCCGACCAGTGCCTTCTGCAAGTAGGAAGGTATTTCTATTAATGGAATGTCGACCCCAACCACCAACTTTGCAGCGTCGGATTTTTTATGAATCTCCTTACGTTTATGAGACAGCTGGGGCAGAGAAACATGTGAATCAAGGGACGCAGAGGCTGCATTATTAGCAGGGGAGGAGGATTTAGGAGTACCATCATCGATGGGAGTGGCTGGCGAAGCAGGCACAATGAGGGGATTATCCATTGATGGATTAATAATGAATTGAGAAGCTCCTCTCATGAAATCACACTGTCCTGGTAGTACCTGTCCATTCTCCGAGCTATAAGTGAAATCTAGCTCGTCGTCGGACATGATGGCTAGGTGAATGCATGAAGTGGAATGACCGAGATAATCTTACGCCGAACAGAAAAGAAGGAAAGCGCGATATTAGGGGAAAAAAATGTACGAGCGAGACAAGGGAATGGGGAAAAGAGCGAGGAGAAAAAAGAAAATTTAAAGGAACGGGGAAATAGATAATGAGACCAGAAAATACCCAGACCTAGAAGCAACAATGAACTACCCTTCCCCCTGAAGCTCCAAGGCAGATTACATGAGAGGCCCGCAGGGGACCTCTCCGCAGTGGAGCGGAGAAACAGAAGCGAGGCTGAACGAAAAACCCCTTGATATATATATATATATATATATATATATATATATATATATATAAATAAATAAATATATATATATAATATTAAATTTTAATTAAAAAATGTTTTATTTTTTTACATTTTATATTAAAACCTCCCATCACATTATTCAATAAAATAAAAATAAAAGTATCTCATAAATATAAAAATTAACATAGAGTAAATCCATCCATTATAATCTATTATTCATTTTTCCTTGATCTTTAATCCTAAAAATTAATATTAAGTTTTATATATTTATATTTCTCATTTTTTCTTCAATAAAATGTGTATATGCTTATTTCTTTAATATTAAAATTTTTAATTAATTTTTTTTTTTTTTTAAACATAAAAACATTACATGAATAGAATTTGGATTTGATTTATTTTCACATTTTAACACCATTATTCCAATCTTAAATGTTTATTAATTAAAAAAATACAAAACCTTATATTATACTCTCTAAAGTTTTTTAATGATGATTTTATAGTTAAAAGATAAGTTTTTTTTTAAAAGTAAATATTACATATTTTTATGTATATATGGTTTCAAATATATATGTAATTTCGTTTTTTTGGTTTTGAAAATATATATATTTTTTAAAATAATGAGAAAAATTATCATAATTTAGGTGTTGAAAACACTTATTCTATAAATTTAAAATAAATTTCTTGAAATTATAAATATGAATTTTTTAATAATAAAGAAAATAATTATTATTTATTTTATTAAAAGTAAAAATATAATTAGTATAATTTAGTTGTTAATTAATATTGAAAATAATAAGTATTAATTATTATATATAAATGTAATTAACTTATCAATATTATTTAAGAAAAAAATTATATTATTTGAATTATTTTGTTAGTTTTTCATTTTTGTTAAATAGTTTTGTGTTGTTAATATATATATATATATATATATATATATATATATATATATATATATATATATATATATATATATATATATATATATATATAAATAAAGGAAAAAAGTTTTTAACCAATTAAAAAAATATAAATTTTACTCTAAATCAAAAGAACATGTTTCTTTATATTTGAAAAAGACAAACTTTTAACCAATTAAAAGTAGTTTTAAATCTTATTCCAAAATCAAAATAACATATTTCCCTGAATGCAAAGAAGACACATTTAATTAATTTAATGTAGTTTTTTTTTTTTTTTGTAAGTTGGAAACAATATCTATTAATGCAAAAAATAATAACATCAGAGATATCTAGAGAGATATTAAACATATGAAAGCTCAGTGAGAGACTAATCACGAGGACCTAGGAGATAGGCTCAAATTTTCTAGCAACGAATACGACCCATCAATTCAACAAAAGGGACTAAAGACACATGAGCCACCTGGCCAACAAAGATGAAGGAAGCACAGGGAGTTAGAGACAAATACCACAAGGCACCCCACGAGCCAACTGACAGAATAACACAATGCCATTGAGCCAAAAGGGAGTAACACCTAATCACAATAGCACCATTTGGCAACAAAAACATCATTAGACAGTGCCACCAATCCACAGAGAACCTGGATGAAGTAGGACATGCACCACAAACCTTCGACGACCTTTCTGTTATGATAACCACACAAGTCAACCTGCAAGGCCGTATTACAAAAAAAATTCGAAAAAGTGCCAAACAAACAACAAGCACGTACCGACGACGTAAATAGAGAACAAACATAACCTCTAAACAATATCATTGAATCGCAGTGTAGTGAGTCATAGAGCCCTACACTCTCCAAAAAATAAGGCCCATAAAGGATACAAAACATACTACCAATTATCACCATGAAGCCCTGGCATAGAGTGCCATAGGGCCTTAAGCATCACTAAAAAAGAATTTCTCGACAAAAAGCAAAACCATATCACATAGCCTTCAGTTAGGATATGAAGAAACAATAATGCAATCATGGATGGTATTGTTCATTGGAAGAGTCTGATCCACAGGAGGATCCATTAAGTCACCAGATGCAAAATCTGACAACAAGCAACCCTCCACACGACCCATACAAGCATCTATATTATTGATACTGAAACGATGATTCCACATGATGCGTTTAATGCCTTCAATGCCAGAGAACACATTATAACTATTGACTTGTTTATCCTTAAAAACCAACCTGAGTAAGGTGTCCAATTGTTGATGCAGAGATAGGGAGTATAAGAACCTGATTCGCCTCTTCGGAGACTAGCCTAAACTCAGAAGCCATTTAAGCCCAGCACCAACAATTTCAGAATCATAAAAATATGCCCTTTCCATTTCTTCCTGAGACTAAAATAAGCATTTCCCTATGAACTTCCAGAGGGATGGAGTAAAAAAGAGTGGCCATAGAATCATAGGCAAAAGGCCATCTCTGTTTCACAACAACATGCCCCAAATCACCACAACGAGGCACCATACATTGTCTAGGAGCTATAATATATGTTGCAACTTGACATGACAAACAATCCAAAGCAAAGCCACGACCAAAATAACAATCAGAAGGACGAGTTACTGCTCCCTCTACGCCAGACCTTAGAACTACCAAGTTGGCACCCAACCTCCAACTCAATGGCCTGAATTCAAGGACATTATTCAACTAAGGGCAATGAAGAGACATGCGAGACCACAAAATGAACCACCAACCCAACACATAGATGACTAGAAGAGAATTCTAAATAACCATCGTAGAAAGTCAAACCCAAAACCCAATTGACGGACCACAAAGTCAGACCACAAATTTTAAAACTAAGCCAACCACCATCATATAAATCTTCAAAACACTAGAAATAATGCTGACGAAGAGAGAGAATATTCTCCAAGACCCAAAACCATAAACAACAATCAAGAGCCCAATGATAGAGCCACTAATATAAGACTAAGCAAGCCACAATAAAACCATACAGAAAAGTGCCCCAGATACCAACACCTTGAGACCAAGATAGGATAAGGATATTAAATACCTTGAAATTCACTGTACGTAGGAGGTAGCTGCGAGAAGACGACCACCAATTCAAACACCGACCCGAACTCAAAACTATGCAAGATAAAAATGACACTGAATTGAAAAAGAAGGAGTTGCAGCTCACAGGTGAGTACTGCACCTGGAGACTGCACTCAAACAGAGAGAACACTCTGAGTTTACTCTACATTCATGAATGAGACATTACATCATTAAGTACATCACTAGGAATTAGGAAGTTGCAAACAAACTCCTAAATTGTAGGAACTAATCCTAAACTAAGAAGATACGTTACAACTTGTGTAACCATTTCTCCATTAATATAAAATAATATTAATTATTTTCAACTCCCCCCCTTAATGGAGAAAGGATTATCCTGAACTCCTAGCATCCTTCTAAATAATTCAAACTTTACACGCCCAAGAGGCTTAGTAAATATATCAACCATATTGTCACAAGTTTTACAATATTCAACAAATATCTCTTTTGACTGTAGTTTCTCTCGAACAAAATGGAACTGAGTATCGATGTGCTTGGTATTTTTATGAAAAACTGGATTGTATGCAAGCTTGATGGTACTTTGGTTGTCAGTTTTGATGATAGTTGATTCTTTCTGTTCTTCTCCTGCATCGTTGAGAAGTCTTCTCAACCAGATAGCTTCACATGTGGCTGCACACAATGCTTGGTACTCAGCTTCACATGAAGATAAGGCTACAGTGCTTTGCTTTTTGCTGCTCCATGATATGACCCCGGATCCAATGCTGAAAGCGTAACCTGTGATAGACCTTTGATCATCCAAGTTACCTGCCCAATCTGAATCTGAAAAACCTACTAGAGTAACATCAGAAGTGTCAGTGTACAAAATACCATAATTGCTAGTACCACTAAGATACCTCAACACACTTTTTGTTGCGATCCAGTGACTTTCGAGTGGTTTTGACATGAACTGGCTCAATGTACTAACAGAGTATGCCAAATCTGGTCTAGTTGTAGTAAGATATATCAAACTGCCAACTAGTTGTCTATACATAGTGGCATCCACCTCTTTAGTACCATCATTACTGCTCAACTTTAAGTTCTGCTGCAATGGTGTTGCTGCTGATCTACACTGCTCCATTCTGAACTTTTCCAGCAAGCTTTTGGCATACTTCCCTTGAGTAAGAAAAGTTTGTCCAGAATCTCTCCATACTTCCAATCCCAAACAGTAATGGAGATTTCTGAGATCTTTCATCTCAAACACTTGTGACATCTGCCGTTTGATTTCTTTGATCAAATTGTTAGCATCCCCTGTTATGATCATATCATCTACATACAAAGAAATCAAAATAATTTGCCTCTGTTTATTAAACTTGGTATACAGATTTGGATCATTCAAGCTCCTATGAAAGCCATGATGTACAAAAAATGAGTCAATCTTCTCATACCATGACCTAGGTGCTTGTTTTAAACCATAAAGTGCCTTTTTCAATTTACAAACAAGATGTTCCTGCCCTTTTTTCACAAAACCTTCAGGCTGAACTAAATAAATTTCTTCTTTCAAGTCACCATTCAGAAATGCAGACTTAACATCTAGCTGGTGTAGCTGCCATTTATGTTTTGTTGCTAAGGAAATTAGCATTCTAATGGTGTTTAATTTGGCTACAGGAGCAAAGGTGTCATCGAAATCTATTCCCTCTTGCTGTGAGTGACCCTTTGCTACCAGTCTAGCTTTAAGTTTTTCTATACTCCCATCTGCATTTATTTTAGGTTTGTACAACCATTTGCATCCTATGGGGGTTTTACCTTCAGGAAATTCAACCAAATCCCAAGTATGGTTTTTGTTTATTGATTCTATTTCCTCATGCATTGCAGCTCTCCATGCATCAGATTTACTTGCTTCTTCATAATTTGCAGGTTCTACAATGTTTAAAATCTTTCACATTAATGCATAGTCTTTCAATTTAGATGGTAATTGAGTCTTCCTACTTTATCTCCTTGGTAGGGGACTTACCTCAAATCGGTCTATTTCAGCCTTCTCCGGGCTTGCATCATTCATTACATTCCCTGTTACTTCTTCTTCTTGTTTCTACTCCTGTTCTTCATCATCCTCATTGTTTTCTTCCATTAGCAATGGAATGTGCCAATCTCTGTTAGAGTCATCATTTCCTTCTTCAACCTGTTCATGAAATATGACATCTCTGCTTGCAAAAACCTTATGAGTCACAGGATTAAATAACTTATATGCCTTGAACTCAGTGCCATATCCAACAAAGATACATTTCAAGGCTTTTGGATCTAACTTTTTCCTATCTGTCTCAGGTATATGAGCGTAAGCTTTTGACCCAAATATTCTTAAATGACTCACTGCTAGTTTGAATCCAGACAATGCCTCAAAAGGGGTTTTGAAGCCTAGACATTTAGTAGGACTCTACATCTATGCTTGAAAACCTTATGAGTCACAAGATTAAATAACTTATATGCCTTGAACTACAAGCAATATCCAACAGTAAAAATACATTTCAAGGCTTTTGGATCTAACTTTTTCCTATCTGTCTCAGGTATATGAGCGTAAGCTTTTGACCCAAATATTCTTAAATGACTCACTGCTAGTTTGAATCCAGACAATGCCTCAAAAGGGGTTTTGAAGCCTAGACATTTAGTAGGACTCCTATTCTTTAAGTAGACAAAAGTGTTAATAGCTTCTGCCCAAAAACTATTTGATAGACCCTTACCTTGAAGCATGCTCCTTGCGCACTCCACAAGAGTTCTATTCTTTCATTCTGCCACTCCATTCTGCTGAGGAGTGTCGGGCACTGTGAACTGTTGAATAATCCCATGCTGCTTGCAGAAATTCATGAATTCTCCCAATCTGTATTCTCCCCCTTGATCTGAGCGGAGAATTTTTATCCTTTTTCCTGTCTGGTTTTCTACCATAGATTTAAACTCTTTAAAATACTGAAAGGCTTGACTCTTTTTAGTCAGAAAGTATATCCATGAGAACCTAGTGCAATCATCTGTAAATAAGAGAAAATAATATGCACCTCCTAATGACCTAGTCTGCATAGGTCCGCATATATCTGTATGCACCAGTTCTAAGATATCTCTTTCTTTTCCATTAACATGCAAAGGGAACTCTTCTCTATGCATTTTCCCTAATGCACATCCATCACAATCCAACTTAACATTATGGAAAACAGGGAGTCCATCAACCATACCTTTTCTCCGAAGTAAGATGAGGTCTTGCAGATTAAGATGGCCAAATCTCTAATGCCAGAGATCTTCAGCTGTCGATCCAGTTGCAACCATTGCTTGCTTTGTCATACTTTTCACGTCTAATCTGTACAAGCTCCCCACACACACTCCTGTTGCAACTATTTCCATCTGGCTATCCTTTATGACACAGTTAGTCTTAAAGAATTGAACTTGCATGTCCTGATCAGTAATCATTGAGACAGAGATCAAATTTTTCTTAATTCTGGGCACATACAATACATTTTTAAGGTGTCTAATGTTACCGCTAGGTAATTTTACTGGAATGTCACCATATCCTTTGATCTCATATCCACTATCATCCCCTAAATAAATTTTCGACCCACATGAAGTTTCTTCAAGACATTCAAACCAGTCCTTCTTACCTGTCATATGTGAGGATGCACCAGAGTCGACATACCATATGTCGTCCTCATCTCCCTTTGAAGCTGAAAGAGCACAATTAGCTGTAAATAGTCGAAGTTCGTGGCTATGATCCTCATCTTCCTCAACGAAGCATCCTCTGTGCTTTCTCTGTTTATTTATTGCTTCGTCTGCCTGCCTCTTATAACATTCTTTAATATGATGACCAGGTTTTCCACAGTAAAAACATTTCTTGCTGGGAAAATTATTAGCAGACATACCTTTAAATGGTCTCTTTTGAAACGTGTTGGCTCCTTTCTGCTGCTGCTGCTGCTGCTCTGGCTGCTGTTGTTGTTGTGGCTGCTTCCCTCTATACTTCCGCCTTTTCGCCATCAGAGCAAGATCATTGCTCTGTGATTTCAGATTTTGTCGTCGCTCTTCTTCCTGTAGCAGAATCCCTGTCAGATCTTCAAACGCAGGGGCTTTCTCCCTTGCTGCCAGTCCAGTGATGAACATCTGATATTCATCTGTCATTCCGTTCAATGTGATCGTGACCAGATCCGAATCGGAAACTTTCTCTCCGATATCTCCCAATTTGTCCTTCAGGTCTTTGACTCTCGCAATGAATCCAGCAGCGGACTCATTCTCCTCCATCTTCATCGCAAACAACTTGCCTTTGAGTGACAAGACGCGGTTTGTATTCTGCGTCTGGTATAGGTTTTTAATCATCGTCCAAATGTCAGTGGCTGATTTATAGTCTCTAATATGCGGGATAATATTGTCCTTGACGGACATCTTTAATATGACCTTTTCTTTTGTCTCCCTTTTATCCCAGTCTTGTTCTTGTGCAACTGATCCTGGTCTCAGCTCACTTCCTGTAACGATCGACCACGCATTTGCGCTTTCAAGTAAAGTCTGTATCTTGAATTTCCAGTTGGATAAATTCGATCCATCGAGTTTTCCAGACTCGTGGAGATACGATTCTATACTGTTATTCATATTGGACTGATAAACTTTCTGATCCTCTGATGAATAATTCTACCCAACTGAACAATTGCAGGATACTAAAAAAAATCACCACATACCAGATCTTGACCATAAAAATCTGATCTGCCTCCTCCGGACAAATCAGAAACTTCACTGCACCACCACCGGGCAAGTACGATCTGCTACCACCGAGAAAATTAGGAACTTCAATGCGCCACCACCGGGCAAGTCTAATCTACTGCCACCGAGTGAATTCGGAACTTCAATGCGCCACCACCGGGCAAGTCCGATCTGCTGCCTCCGAGAAAATCAGGAACTTCAATGTGCCACCACCGGGCAAGTCCGATTTGCTGCCTCCGAGCAAATCAGGAACTTCAATGCGCCACCACCGGGAAAGTCCAATCTGTTGCCTCCGAGCAAATCAGGAACTTCAATGTGCCACCACCGGGCAAGTCCGATCTGCTGCCTCCGAGCAAATCAGGAACTTCATTGTGCCACCACCGGGCAGGGCCGATCTGTTAAAAAAAAAATTTGCAGACCTTTCCAAAGAGAAAGAGGTTGGCGCTTCTTTGATGCAAAAAATCCACGCCCAAATCAAAATGCGTGCGAGTCCCAACCCTGGCGCCACTTTTGCGTGTACTTCTGCGCCAATAGCGTATTTTGGCGCGTTGGCGCGCTTATCGTCCTCAAACCCATGCCAATGGTGCGACTGTTCGCGAAAAAACCGCGCCAATCCTTTCTCCCGCTCAGAGATGATCAGTCATCTGAGACCTGTGTTTCAGGTGTTACTGCAGTCCACCTGAATCTACGAAAAAACTTCTGTAAGCTCCTCCGCCACTACGGTTTTGTAATCAATGATGCATCCTAAAAAAAAAATTAAGGCTGTCCCTAACCTGGCTCTGATACCAAGATAAAAATGACACTGAATTGAAAAAGAAGGAGTTGTAGCTCACAGGTGAGTACTACACCTAGAGACTGCACTCAAACAGAGAGAACACTCTGAGTTTACTCTACATTGATGAATGAGACATTACATCATTAAGTACATCACTAGGAATTAGGAAGTTGCAAACAAACTCCTAAATTGTAGGAACTAATCCTAAACTAAGGAGATACGTTACAACTTGTGTAACCATTTCTCCATCAATATAAAATAATATTAATTATTTTCAACTATGCAGGTACGACACAAAAAACATCGGGACAGAGATAAAAATGCACTCGTGAGCATAAGTAACCAAGAGACCAATGAACTAGAACCAACTGCCAAAAACAAATTCCATCAGAGGAACAACTTACAACAAGTGAAATGAGGTTGACAAAGATGAAGGTATGAGCCTCACCTTTGTTCCTCTAGCTCTTGTACTTGTGCCAACCCATTACAAACGAGTGAAATTTAAGATGATGATACGTCAGAAAAATGCTCCAACCTCCCTCTCTTAGACGCTACAACACAACCTAATTCCTGGGACAAATATGCATCTGGCACATCATCCCAGAGAACTACCTCCTAAACCGTAACCCAAGTCATGGGACAAATATGCGTCTGGCACATCACCCCAGAGAACTACCTCTGGCACATCACCCCAGAGAACTACCTCCTAAACCCTAACCCAAGTCATGGGACAAATATGCTTTTGGCACATCATCACAGACAACTACCTCCTAAACTCCTCACTCACCCCATCGAAAATAATTAAATGTAATTTTAAATCTCACTCCAAAACCAAATAAACCCATTTCAACTCCCTATAATATCCACAAAATGCTATCCCCTATGCTCTATTATCATTGAAAATAATCTAAAAGCATGCTCCATTATCATTAAAAATAAATTGAAATTGTGTGATAACAAATATTCACCTCTAGGTAGAGAAATTAAGTTTTGCAGTAAAAAAAACAAGTACCTTAAAAGACTTGAGATGATAAATACAAAGTTGAGATGAATAAGATGAATCAAGGCTATTACATAATATGTTAAAAACTATTTAAACTTTCATATATATATATATACTACAATTATTATATATATTATTTATGGAATAGTTTAATTTATAGATAAAATAGATTTTTTTATTATTTGAATTTGGTAAAATAATTTTAAGAAAAAATACGTTTTATTATTATTTAGAATGCATTTTTAAATGCATAAATAGATGTAGCACCCAATGCATTTTTGAATGTATAAATAAATTTAGCATCCTTAAAAATCTATGAGATACTCCAATTTAACAAATTAATTAAATCAAACAACTTAAACTCAAAAATATCTTTAATTTTGATTAAAATTAACCATAAAACATATCCTCAAAAATATTATTTCTATAAATTAAGCTACATCATTATTTATTATTTAACATATCATTTAAATTAAAATAATAAATTAAAATATCTGTATTTTTACAAAACATGATTCATGTGAAAAGATACATTCGCCCCTCACTTTTAAAGTGAACTAAAATACAAACCATTTTTGTGGCATCTAAACTAAAGTCAATCAATCTCTAAAATCATAAACACACAAGTGAGCCTAAATTATTAAAAAATGAAAGGTAAAAAAAAAAGGAAAGGTTAGTTTATTGAGTTTTTTTTTTTTTTTTTAAAATTAATTAATACCTCTTGTGTTTTTGTTTTTAATATGACTCGTTACATAGTTTTTGTAATTAAATATTATTAATTTTTTTTTAAAACATGTAATTAAATATTATTTATTTTATATGTTAATTTGTAATTAAATATTATTTATTTTGTATATGAATTCTAAAAATTTTGTATTTTTAGTTTATTGGAATTGGGTGCATAATTTTTTTGTGACATTATTAATTTTTTAATTAAAATATAATTTTGAATGTATAAATGGATTGAGTGTTTTATAGGACATTTAGATTGTATTGACTCAACAACTCAAATTTGCAATTTTAATAATTTTTAATTTGATTTTAGACAGTTTATCAGAAAAGATGCTTGAGAAAGGGCCAAAACACAAAATGTTTAGACTATGATTTTTGTAAATGAGTTAGTTTACCTAAAGATTTAATCTAATGTTTGACTTTTATTTTCCGCCAAAAAAATATAAAAAATTGTAGTTTCATTATCAAAAATAAAAATACATTGGTCTTATGCTATGACATGCCATAATTTTGTCATTGTCCAATATTCCTTTCATTACTTTGTTGTACTATTCCTATTGTCCAATATCATACTTTAGCTCTCTAAAGGCTATTAAATTACATTATAGAATTGTAGCCAAAATCGTTTGATATTCTAAATAAAAAGAATGATCATATTACTCCAACATGAGTTGCATCATGAAATTTGACTTCACATCCACACATTTCACCTTAAACGAGAAGGCTTCCATTCCTTACATTCCACCCAGTAGAATTCTCCCTCTAGTGGGATGGGACCCTCTTTAGGTAACAAATCCACCTATAACTTCATCTCACTTTAAATATGAGTTGTAGAGAATGTATCAAATACTAAGACCACATCCTTTGGGAAGAAAGCCAAATAAGATATCTCCATATTATAGATATGTTTTCTACCTAAAATCTAGTTCATTACCATCAAGGAATCATTCAAAGCTTTCAATGCCTTCACCCCATAATCAAAAGATTTTTATAACACCAATTTTAAAGCTATGAACTCTACCAAATTATTTGTACCTCAACCATAGTTTGATTTGAAGGTAAAATAATGAAACTCAATAATATATAATACTACTCCTAGACTACATTTATGACCCATGTCTCGACATACCCCATCGCCCTAGCTAGTGCTCTTGTCAATCCACATGTCACTAACTTGACTAGGCATCCAAAAGATGAAAAATTTATTAAAAGAACTAAAGACGGTTATCACTTGTGACAAAAGTTGAAAGGTTAGAACCTCTCTATCAACAAAAATTCTATTGTTGTGGGATAGCCAGATGCGTCATAAAGATGAGAAAATGTAGTGTTATGAAGGTGTAAGTTACTTCCTATCAAACCATGTCTTTAGACAAAGGAAAAATTCCTCCTTGCACCACAAATTATTTTGTTTTAGCTAATACTAATATTAGTCCATACTTGTAAGATGAATGGACATTGGGAAAATAAAGGTAGTGTTGTTTCCTTTTCCTTCCTACACAAGAACAAAATTACATATTCTACATAACGATGCATTTCCAACATAACACAAGTCACCTTAATTGGAGCTAATATACCAAAGTTATTCCTCCCACAAGTTAACCTACCATGTTTTACCACTACAGTTCAAGAGGATGCCACATCATCCCTCGTTACTAATGCATAGGGAAATATCCATGTGGGGACTTGGAAGAAAAATCTAGAAAGATAAAATTTTTAATTGTAGTTGAGAGTGAAATGAGTCAAACTTGACCCTTAGTTGGCTATAGAGCTATCTTATAATTGGGCCGGCCCACTAGGAGGAAAAGGGTTCTATTTATTTGGATTTTATCTTGTTCCATAGTAGAGAAAACAACTTGGGAGTGGGAGTGAGAGAGAAAAATGGGGGCTTTAGTGTCTGTGGAAACCTATTAAGCCACAAGCCTCAAGTAACTCTACAGGGAGTTCTTTCTCCTTTTGTACTTGCATCATTTCCATTCTAGAGAAAAAGAGAAAAGAGAGGCCCCACTTTCTAGCTAGATTTTCTCCCATAAAGATTTTATAGAGTATACCTTGTATTTATTGTAGTTGTTGTATAATTGTATTTAATTATTTTTTATTTTCCACATTTTATCTATTACATGAATGAGAAGAAAATATTACTTAATAAATCTAGAATATGAAGAATTAAAATGTAGAAATTATATAACTTATGTGTTATATGTCCAAGATTCTCCTGATCTCACACTATTTTAACTTCATGCAAAATACAGAATCTATTCCACCATTGATCATCTGCGGAAATTAAATCAAGATTGAAATGCACACATGAAACAATAAAAATTCACACACATTAACACAATGGTTTAACGGGAAAGCCTGAAGCTGAAAACCCCAACTATCTATTTATAATATATGTCATAGAGATCATGTAACAATCCTCATACAAAGTTGATCATATCAAGCTCTCAGTACAATACAATCGCTACACACTAATGAGGCCCGATCTTGCAAATCCTTGCACCGATCTTTGCCACCTGCTAGCTTGCCTCTACTACGCAATCCCTGTTGAAGAATGGCTCTGAATGAACTCGAATTTCTCCAGAATTGATCACGCAATCCTCATTGGCATCTCCAATGAATGTGTGGTGCAAACAATGCAACACTATAGTCACAACTGATAGTCACACTTGCCCTTTCACCTATCTCTCCACTGGTCTCCCTTTTGGCCCGACATGCAACGTAGTTAGCTGATGTATTGTTTAATTGATTAATGAGTTATTATTTGTGAATTAATTAACTAATTAATTCACTCCACTCTCACTAGTGTATCATTCAGTTAGACTAGATACAACCAGCTCAACTGAGTCTAACTGAGTTAAACTGAATACAACTCCATAACTACTTCTTCCAACTGTGTCATAACTCTGCCACTTGAGTTCTAACTGAATTCCTCATGCATTAGCTCCAGTAAACCCTCGGGAATAGCGTAATTCCTTCTGTCAACTGCTGTGCCACATCTGTGCACTTAAGTGAAGTGCTCCAAGAGAATAAGTTGATGTTTAGAGTCCAAATATTATTAAGAGCTAATAATATACAACATATCTATTTTTATACTGGCAGTCTAAAGATAGACTCTGCCCAAAATGTCTAAAAATAGAAGTCCATCTATTTTCCAACTTTACCAACCATCCAAAAATAACATCCTGCAACTCATAGAATATGATCGACATGTCTAAAAATAGACATAGTCTAAAAAATAGAATTTGCGCCAAAAATAGCCTGCGGGCCCACTTAGTTTAGGGATTATTTTCCAATAAAGATCGAGATGATTTTTCAGGATGCCTCCTTCACTGTTTCTTGTTGCAATATTCAACACTCCCTCTCAAAAAGAAAGGACTATCTTTGCATGTGACATGCAACTCCATGCATTCACCCTGCAACCTTTGCAAGCGCCCTACAACTCCATGCATCTGCTCTGCAACTCTTCCAAAACTGAAAGGCTCCAAACAACTCAATCAGTCTTAATGCATCTATCATAAAAGTCTTCAACTTTTGCTGGTACCAACTTCATGTCTTCAGGAACCACTGCATTGTTGAACTCTGCACCCATGCACTCTACACTTGCTGTCAACTCTGAACCGCGCTCCAGTATCTGACATTGTCACTTTGATCTGCCTGCATCAATCCAACTGATCATGCTCTGGCGCTGCTTCTTGGGCACCTCGTAGCCAGGTTCAATTCATGAGATCCACACCATCTCATGAATCTTGCCTAGAAATCTCCTCTTGGGATTACTCATGCATGTCGCCCCACCTCTCACCTGGTGGTATAGCTGCATGCACTCCCTCTGCCCATTTGGCATGAAATTTCTCTGCATGAGTGGTTTCTCCCACTCCATGATCCTCATCTTGTGGCTACTCTGCATCTCGAGGTTCACTCTTACCTGCATGAAAATCCAGCTCCCTCTCAAGCTTCAATTGCATGTCTTTCTTGCACTTCCCAACAGTAGGAAGCTCCATAGAAATCCCATCTACTTCAAGTCTGTAGAGATTCTTTGCTCGAATCCCAACCTTCTTGAATTGTCCTGTTACTTTGTACCGAAGGAAAAATTTTCCTTCACTAAAGACAACATCATACCCTTTATCCTGTAACATTGTGACTGAGATTAAATTCTTCTTTAAACCTGGAACATGCACTACATCTTGTAAAAGAATGAGTTTACCTGACTCCCTCTGAAAGGTAATGGTACTAATTCCGGTCACATTGTATTGTCCATTGTCGCCCAACTCAACATGAAACTGGATATCTTTCTCCACCAAGTTACTGAAAAGGTTCACATCTCCCGTCATGTGAAAGGAAGCACCACTATCAAAGTACCACCCCGATCCCAATGCACTAGACACCATGCATGCGATCAATGAGAAGTCAAGCTCAAATTGCGAGGCAAGAGCCTCACCAGCTGTAGCTCCAGCAACCTGCTTGTTATTCTTCTTCTGTGGACAATTTGTGGCGAAATTCCCATGTTCGTGACAGTGAAAACACTTCACTTTGGACATGTCACGCTCTTTGCCATCCGCACCAAATTAAGAAGGATTTTTCTTTCCCTTTCCTTTCCTTGCTTTGGTAGCCAAAGCACAATCCTCTTCATCATCATTCTTTGATGAAGAGCCATCCCTGGTACTCCGCCTTATCTCCTCCTGCACAAGATCCGACCAAAGTCACTCCCATCCTGGCGATTTCTCCCGTCCATTGACAGAGTCTTCGTAGCTATGCCAACTCTTCAGAAGCCCAAGGAGAGCCAAGCTCACCAAGTCTTCTTCATCCACACTGACTCCTACATTCCCAAGCTCATCCCTTCAGTGGACAAACTTTGTCAAGTATACCAGAATAGTGTCATTCTTATCCATTTTTATTTTCCTGAGATTGTCTTTAAGCGCCAACTTCCTCTGGTCACTTCTGCTTTGGAACAAGTCTGTCAAAGCCTTCCACATTAAGAATGGAGTGGCTTTACCGTGAAGGCTGGACAAAATGTGGTCCTTCACACCTTCCAACAGAATCCTTCGACACTTTGCTACCTTTATTTTCCATGTGTCAAGTGCGGCTGCATCGCTAGAACCTGGCTTAGGAACATCGCTATCGATGAAATCCTTCAGCCCATTATCCTCCAGCACCACCTCCATCCTGTCCTTCCATGCAATATAATTCGAACTCTCATCAAGGTAATACTCCAATCACAATCTGTTGAAAGACATTTCAATGAATGCTCAACTTCGACACCAAGAAAACTCCTGCAACAAATTCGAATTGTCCACCAGCACAAACTCAATTCACAATTGCAATCTTCAATCAACAATGCTCTGATACCATGTAGAAATTATATAAATTATGTGTTATATGTCCAAGATTATCCTGATCTCACACTATTTAACTTCATGCAAAATACATAATCTATTCCACCATTGATCATCTGCGGAAATTAAATCAAGATTGCAATGCACACATGAAACAATAAAAAATCACACACATTAACACAGTGGTTTAACGGAAGCTGAAAACCCCAAATATCTGTATATAATATATGTCATAGAGATCATGTAACAATCCTCATACAAAACTGATCATATCAAGCTCTCAGTACAATACAATCGCTACACACTAATTAGGCACGATCTTGCAAATCCATGCACCGATCTTTGCCACCTACTAGCTTGCCTCTACCGCGCAATCCTTGTTGAAGAATGGCTCTGAATGAACTCGAATTGCTCCAGCCTTTCTCACACAATCCTCATTGGCATCTCCAATGAATGTGTGGTGCAAACAATGCAACACTATAGTCACAACTGATAGTCACACTTGCCCTTTCACCTATCTCTCCACCGGGTCTCCACTCCAAATCAATACAAAATTCTGAGCAATCCACATTATTCACTGATTAATGAGTTATTATTTATGAATTAATTAATTAATTATTCACACATCACTTTAATTATGTATCAATCCTCAATAGACTAGATACACCAGCCTTTCACAACTAGCCCAATCGAAAGAACTAAATACAACTCCACCAACTACTTCTCCAACTCCACCAAACTCTGTCACATGAGTTCTAACTGAAGTCCTCCATGCAATAGCTCCAGTAAACCCTCAGGAATAACGTAATTCCTTCTGTCAGCTGCTGTGCCACATCTGTGCACTTAACTGAAGTGCTCCAAGAGAATAAGATACTTTTTAGAGTCCAAATATTATTAAGAGATAATAATATCCGACATGCATCTATTTTTAGACTGGTAGTCTAAAAATAGACTCCGCCCAATATGTCTAAAAATAGAAGTCCATCTATTTTTCCAACTTGACCAACCATCCACAAATAGCATCCTGCAACGCATAGAATATGATCGACATGTCTAAAAATAGACTTTGCGCCAAAAATCACCTGTGTGGGCCCCACCTAATTTAGGTGATTATTTTCCAACTAGGATCAAGGATGATGTTTCAAGATGCCTCCTTCACTGTTTCTTGTTGCAATCTTCAACATAAACTTCATAATAAATATTTCTATTTATATTAAGAGCTCTATTACGACGATCTATCTAAAGGAATATCCATAGCAATTTTGGGGCAAAATCTTATAAAATAGCCACAAAGTTTTTATCTTTTAACCCTTGGTTGAACATTAGAGTTACTTTAAAACATGATTGAGCACTTAATAGAGAATTTCAAAATACCTCAAACAAGGTTTATCGAATGCTCATCGAGGTCTTCTTGAGTTAACAAAGATGCTCAATCGAGGAATGACCTCAATCGAGATATTACTATAACTAAAAAATATGAATCTTCACACAAAATAAAATGGAATAAAAACAAATATGAAACGACTCATGCGTGGTTCTTTTGTCATTATGTAAAATATGGGAAAACAAGACAATTGTATCAATATTATATTAATTTACATTAATTAGGGATAAATATGGAGAATATAACAAGGTAAAAAAATAAAATTTAAATCATCATCGAGTTGAATTAGAGAAAAGGCTAGAGTGAGGATAAGACAAATATGGATAAAATGGTGAGAAAAATAGGAAGAATATCTAACTAGAAAGTCTCCAATAATTTTTAACCACATTACCCAAATCATATTATACTCATAGTATAAATCCTATGGTTTACTATATATTATGCTTTATATGTAAAGCATGTATACAAAATTTATTGAATTATGGAAGGATAGAACCTAATCAACCATCATGAGACATTATCACATCTCAAGTTTCAATATTATTAAATATTATTTGGGAGTGTTAGTGAATTCGAAAGGGGTGAAAACTTTTTTGAAATATGGGATGAAATCATAAAATAATATTTTGGGACATAAGCTTTGATTAGATAGTTAGAGAACATGTTAGTATTAATTGAATTATTTTTTAACAAAATTAATTTATTACACAAACTCAAATCAAACTCAAATAAAATCCTACGTGAATTAATAAATTTAAAATTAAAAGATACAATAATGTTATTGGGTTTTCAAGAGGCTAAACATGCAAAGGTACATGTACATGTGAATGTATCCCCCCAAAACAGCAAGCATTAAAAGTATTATTTTTGTTAGTAAAACTAATAAAATCCAATATCCATTACTTGCTAGAAAATTGTATCTATTGTTGTCTCACCAGGGACTTGAAGAAGTCAAAGGGCAACACACATGTTAAATTTGTCCCTTATTATAAGAAAATTATTACAAAGTCATATTGAATTTAGGGTATGTATAGATGAAAATGATGAAGATAATTATACAGTGATGTGGTTTACTGGTAAGTTTCGTTGGGTGAAATCGACGAGACGAAGGTTCAAATCTCATTGAGTATATGGCCTGTTGTGTCTTGGCTAGAACAGTAGGCGACCCCATAGTGGACGTCTCGGCTCCTGTTGAGGCATAAGTTAATTGCTATTGTGTGGCTTGCAGGCTGTTGCACCTAGCCTAGGTTTATAGTGGCAGCTAGTAGGATTTGATCCTGGGCCTTGTTCAGGGAAACTCTCACCAGTTACCGATTATCCTAGATTTAAAAAAAAATAAAAAATGATGAAGCTAATTATTGGGATTTTATTTTCAAGTAGCCATATCAAGATATATTTCCATAAGAATTAGAAAAAAGGTAGTAGATTTTTTGGAAACTTGTTCTCATGTTATATTAGATTGGAATTTTTTTTCATGGGGATGACGATTTAGAGGCATGTATGATGAGAATTTTAAGAAAATTGCGAAGATGATGAAAGTTGAACTATTGAGGAATTTTGAGAAAGAAACCATATTGTTGTTGATGGATAGAGAAATTTATCCACCAACAATAGGGGATAATTGCTTAATGGTGAGCCTCAACTATACCTACTCTTATTTGGAGTAGTGATTTCCACTGATATGTGGGCCCAATTATCACTAAATATATTTCTCAAAAGAAAATTTTCTCTTTGATGTTTCTTTAAATACTAAATGCATTCCTATTTATTATGAAAATGCAATCCTATATCTGATCCTAATTTAACAATGATAAGTGGTTGATTACAAGAATCAAGTAACTACAAAAAAAATAAAGGATTCATTATCCTCAACATAAATGATAACGACATACAATTATAAAACATAGGAAATAAATTCACAAGGAAACGGCATTGACTATGTTCCTTCAATTAAATCCATCCAATTCATATTATTTTCTATAGAAACAACAATGCATAATTGTTTAAATAGACTATGAATTAACTCTTCCCTCTATTAATCTTTTAGAAGAAATTCCCTAGTTTGTGGTATAGGCAAAACTTCTAGTCTTCAAATCCCTTATTGAACTTAATAACAACACACAAGTTATAATTACATATTTTCCAGGGCTCAAGTATTCAATCTTTCATATCACTTGATGGTTGAAAGAGAAAAACCAAGACCAATCGCACGATAACTCCAATGATCTAATTGTTTAATCAATTTACATTTACGATAATTCGTTGATGAAAAATAAACAGTTCTCCCAATAATATTACATACAGACTAATATTACCATATATAGGTTGTTAATAAATGAATTGACCCTATTTTGAGATGTAGAAAAAGATTTCATAAATAGAATTAAATTGCACTAGATTAGTCATCTCTTTTTTAGTCAGATTTTATTTATTTATTTATTTTTATATACAATGAAAGTTTTGGATTTTATTCCCCCTTATCCTAAAGCCAGAATCTCCTTTTATAACCTTTCCTCTAACATCTTCATTTTTGTTGTTTCTGCTTTTGTTACCACCACTTCTATTTTTCAACTCACATTTTGATTTTACAACAATAATTTGAAAATCATAAAAATTCTTTTTAACAATTGTGTTTTTAGAGGTTTTATTATTTTCCAATTCTAATTTTTTTTGTTGCATAACAATTTTTAATTTGTTATACATATGGCTTTATCTCATTTTGTACATGTTCATTTTGTTCGCCTATTTCCTACCCATAAAATATCATTAACACTATTTATGGGTTTTATTCTTTTATTATTATTATTATAATTATAATAAATGATATTAACAAAATAAAATAAAATAATACGACAAGTTTTGATACAACTATTTATTAACTCATTTTTTTCCCTTTTGTGTTTAATATTTTGTTTGTATCTTCTTAAAATAATTCAAAAGCAATTAAGATAGAAATTAAACATTAGCGAAGTCCTTATTTTATTCTTTAATTCTTTGCATTAAAGAAAGACCAATATATTTTTTTATTCTTTAATTCTTTGCATTAAAGAAAGACCAATATATTTTTATCTTATTTTTTCTATAGTCTCTAACTAATAAAATTATTTTAAAAACTTTCATAATTTACAAAATATAAATTACTAAAAAAAAATCAAATGATTATTATTAATAAATTTTGGTTAATTACTAAAAATACTAAATCATTGTTATTAATAAATTTTAATTAGATGAAAATTTCATCTAATAAATTTGTAAATAAATTTATATAATCACAAAAGTTAAATAATAAATCTAAGTTATTAAGTTTAATTATTCTTTATTTTCTTTTTGTATTATTGTGATTATTTTTAGTTTCTCAGCAAATTCATGGATCTTTCTTTGGGAATTTTTTTCAAGCATTTTACTATCCATCTGTAACAGGTAATTTTCCCAAAATGTTCCTTACATTCTTGGCTATTTATTGTTTATTTTGGCTATATAAAATTCAAGATATGGCTAACGAAAGTTACTACTCAAAAACCATTGATTTCTCCCTTAGATTATTTTTAGATAGTTGAATTTTTTAGAATCTATGCTTCTGTGATCCATATAAAATTGTAAAATCTCTTTCGGTAATAATCACAAATAATGGAACGTTGTCGACGCGTTTCGAACCAACCACTGTGGTTCATCATCATCACCTAGTCCTGATGATGAACCACAGTGGTTGGTTCGAAACGAATTATATTAACGCTTTCTTCCATTTTTTGTGATACACTTTAAAGAGATTGCATGTGACAGTTTGAATTATCGGCTTACTTTTTATCCCACATGTATTGTTCTTTTTTTTTTTGCGAATTGGCGGAATCAACAAGTAGGATAGGCTTGTAATAGCATGACAGGAGGTTGATTTTGACCACTACCACTATAGCCTTCAGGCATACTAATATAGTGCCTCACATAGCACACGTGGATAATCATGGGTTTGAAACAACAACGTCACAAGGTGTTCCTTAATAACACATTTGATTTCCATTTGATCTACAACTCAAGAATTTTTTTTCTAAAGGACGACACGGGGGCAGACAATGATCCACTTATGTATGCACAAGTCATGAGACGATTTAATATAATATCTCTTGGTGCAGCCATACAATATACCACTACCTTAAGGTGTGATTTCGGGGATAAAAAACATGCTAAAAAATCAAAGTGCTAAAATTCTCCCAAAATGGAACCAAATCGTAAATATCATCGTTTTGATTCCAACGACACTTGGATTGCCTCAATCCGACACCATATGAGAAATTTATCGTGTTTTGAAGTTTTGGAAAATCGTAGAAAAAACATCTTGCAAGGTATACTGGGCAGTGTACGGATGCCATGTGGCAGTCCGTACAATGACATGGTGCTGACATCAGCAGGGTGACTTTGCATCACAGAGCCAATCTGAATTGGACACGTGGTATGATCGTACAGGGGTGGTTGGCATGTTTTTATTGGTTGACATGTTTTGGTTCTGGCCAATTGGAGGATGCCACATGGCCCTCAAATTTTGTGAAAAATTTGTTTCATATGCTAGATGGGCCCATGAGGGGTTCGACTGTGTGGTCTATCACCAACTAACCATCAAATCTACCATCACACTATATTGTTTCTTATTAATATAGAGTGGACTGTTTTTATTTTAATGATACTGGTTGGCGCATTTGGTGTGTGGGGGGGCGGGGGGTGCGGGCCGGTGGGCACGCACGACCGACCAAGTACCAAGTCACATGTGTCGTCGTATGTCCATGGGCGAAGGTGGAAGGTGTGGGGTGCAAGGCCCTAGCCCTAGGTTTCATTGAATTTCACATAATCGACGAAAAATTTATTGGAGGGGTGGGCGCGTGACACCTTGCCTTCGCCTAACCCATTTTTCCCATAGATGTTATACGACTAGGAGCGGGGGCTGATGGGGTGTGTGGCCTCTGGTCCATGGCCCCGGTCATATTATATTCTATGTGACTGAACTAGGGGGCAGGGGAATATGGGTGCGACCATATTGGTGTGCCTAATTGTCCGACAAAATGCACCTGACACGACGAGATTTGTGGCCGAACCCACATGAAATTGTCATTGTGCAAGGCTTCCACAGCAAAATTTGTTGTTAGTTTTGACAAAAGGTTGATTTTGCAGAACAATTAGTAGGGGAATGAAGAAGGAGGCCTAACTTGGCCATTTTCAGCCTTTTTGAGCCCAAGAAGAGCCTACACAAGTGTTTTTGGGTGTTTTGGACACAATGGATGTTTTATTTTTTCAATTTAAGCATTATATGTTGATGTAATTTGAAATTTGAAATTTATTTAAAGGGCCAACATTGGAAGTTGGACCCAAAGATGTAGCCTAGGAGGGGTGAACTCCGTCATCAAATTGCTATTTTGTGATGCTGCATGTTGTCTATTTTTTACTGTTAAAATTTACAAAAATTAACTAAATTTACAAATTTTATCTGTTTTTTCAATTTCGATCCATTTCCCATAATACATAAACTAGCTTGCAAAATTTTACAAAAAAACTTCATTTAAATAATTTCAGATCAGTTTTGATATCAAAGCATGGTTGTTGTGAAGGTTTGCTAGTTTTTGCAAATGTTTTCTTGAAGGATTAGAAGGTCTAAATTGAGAAGAGGATAAGCACTTGAACAACCAAACCCTCGAATTGGTTCAAAGAGGTCACAAACTCCACAAAATCCACCAGTCATGGCACATGAAGAAGGACAAGAGATGATGTTTGAGGATGAGATATATTTTAGAAAGGATTTCCATGATATTTCTAAGATGGTGAAAGTGTTATACAATGAGAGGAAAAAAAGGTTGCAAGGAGAAAGTTCTAATCATCCAAAAGTAATGGTGGTGATGGGAGAAAGGCTCCACCTGCACCTCCTCCTTCACCTCCATATACACTTCCATCCTCACCTCCTTCATCTCATATACCTACTCCCCCTCCATCTCCAAAATGACATACTAAGTCTCCTTTGATTAAGATTGATGTCAAGTTTGAATTTCCTATGTAGAATGGGGAAGTAAATGCTGAATATTTGGATAAATGGGTTCATCAAATGGAAGTCTATTGCAGGATTCAAAAGATTTATGATGATGTCACTAAGATCCAGCTTGCTTCTTTTTGTTTGGAAAGTGTAGCCCTCATCTAGTGGGAGGCAAAAACTCAAGAATATTTGAAGAAAAGTGGTAAAATGATCCCTTCTTGGAATGATTTTATAGCTTCATTAAGAATACAATTTTATCCATTATCTTACATGAAAAAAAAATTATGGATTGACAAAATTTAGACAAGCTAAAGGTAAGAGTGTCCAAAGTTACACACAAGAATTTAGAAGAAGATATTTAATCATGGGTGTTGACTTTTCTTCACAAGATACTCTCCTTAAATGCATAGATGGATTACTTAGTTATTTGAGACATACTATACTTATGTTTAATCCCACCAATATAGATGAAATATTTGTTTAGGAAACTCATTTAGAGTCAAGAGGCAAGAATGTTCCTCAAGAGATTAGCAAGAAACCTTTCAAATCTGGAGACAAATGAAAGGGGAATTTTAAAGGAAAAGGAAAAAAATGATACAATCAAGAAAGAGGGAGAGAAACTTACCTGTAAAATTTGTTCAAAAGAAGGACATGATGAATACTATTGTTGGAAATTACATCCAGAATTGAGACCAAAGAAGTTCAATACCAAGGGAAAACAAAAGACAGTTGTTACAACTCAACAAGATCTAGGATCTGATTTAGGCGATGAAACTAAAATCACAGACATGGGAATGAAAGGTATAAATTATAATGCAAGTAGTAGTTATTCTAGTAAGCCTATTGAATCTCAAAATTATAAATAAAGAAGTGAGTTTTTTCATATCATGGCCATTACAAAAAATACCAAAGTTGATACATTGTTTGATTATGGATCCCAAGTCAATCATATCTCTGAAGAAATTGTCAAGAAACTTAATCTAGAAACTACACCTCATACTAAACCTTACCCTTTGGGTTGGGTATGTGATGATGCCAAATTACAAGTGACAAGAAAATGTAAACTCAAATTTTCCATCACTGCTAATTTTATAGATGAGGTAGAGCTTGATGTTGTACCACTTGATATTTGCGGGATTGTTTTAGGGAGTTCATATTTGTATTACTGAAAAGCCATATTCTATCGTCATGAGAAAAAACATCATATTTTTAAATATGGAGTTCACTATATTGTTAGATCACATTGCACGAAGATGAACTTATCTCTTGTGAGTGTTGGTTATATGAAAAGGCTTGTAAATGCTAGTAAGAATTTCGTGTTGTTGATGATTAAAGCTAAAGATACTGTTGAATCTAAAGATTTCACAGGATGTGATTTTAAAATCAGTTATGAATTGGTTGAAGTTTTTAACACTTATGACAAGATGTTTCAGGAACTTGAAGGGTTTCCTCCTAAAAGAGGAATCCAACATGAGATTCACTTGCAACAGGATGCACCATTTCCAAATATTGGCATGTATAGAATGTCAATTTTGGAGAATGCAAAAATCAAGAAGCAAATTCAAGAGCTGTTTGAAAAAGGGGTCATTAGGCCTAGCACATATCCTTGTGTGTCTCCGATTGTCTTGGTTCCAAATAAATATGGTACATGGTGCATGTGTGTGGATATTCGGGCTTTGAACAAGATCACGGTAAAAAATTATCCTCTTCCTCGCATTGATGATTTGCTAGATTAGTTAAAGAGAGATGTTTAATTTACTAAGTGAGATTTGAGAAGTGGTTATCATTAGATAATGATTCCTAAAGATGATATTTTGAAAATTGTTTCGAAGACAAAACAAGGTTTGTTTGAATGGTTAGTTATGCCACTTGGGCTTTATAATGCACCTGCAACATTCATGTGAGTTATGAATGATGTGTTGCAACCATTCCTTGATGATTTTGTCATAGTCTACTTTTGATTTTCAGTAAGACTCGTGAAGATCTTGTCAAGCATGTGAAACAAGTTTTATATTTCTTGAAAAAATAGTTGTATTTTAAGATTTCTAAATGTGAATTTGGGAAAGCCTGTTTGGTTTATTTTGTTCATATTCTAGGAGGGGGTGAATTGATGATTTATCCCTAAAAATTTAATGTTATTGTGAATTGGTCTAAACCCAACAATTTAACGAAAGTTGGGAGCTTTTTGGGAGCAACCCAATATTGGAGAAAATTTATCACTAACTTCTCTTTCATTGCAACACCATTACATGCTTTGAAAAGTGTGAAATAGGTATTTTAATGGGGAGGAAAGTGTTAGGAATCTGTAATCAACAAGATTGGCAAAGTCCGATCATAGAAACAACATCGTTTCAACTACTTTGGGATTCTAGGATCTAGCCCTCCTGAATCCAGAGAGGGATCTCTCCAATAAGTGCAAAGATGGATTTATCTTTGGAGTTTGGGGTAATAATATTAGGCTAGTTATGAAGGCCAAGGGTTTGCTTTTTTTTTGGATGGTTGAGCATGAGTACCGTTGAGGTGGAAAGTTCTAATTGCAAAGAGTTCCAAAGGTGAGAAGTTGCAAGCGAATAGAACAGCTAGGCTGAAAAGATAGATAAAACGCTGGTTTTTAGTCCATTGGGCTAGGGAGTCATAACAGGGCTTTAATTGAGCAACAACATCAAGAGTGATCCAAGGGGCAAGTCATCTATATCACAATATTATTGAGATTAGAGTGATGGAATGGAAACAATAAAGTGTTGGAGGGGTGGAAATTGATAATAATTTCACAAAGGATTTATAGTCAGTCCAAACAAGAAAAGCCTCTTAAGTAACTGTTTAAAACCAAACAAGGACAGGGCTAACCATTGAATTCTTGGGTAAGTTTGTATTAAAGCAGCTTACTTGACAAAAAATCCAGTAATCCACATAATTACCTTCAGAAAGTATGAAAACATATAAGAGAAGACAAAGTGTAGCTTAAGATCAGATAAGGTACCTTTAAACCTAGTCTGCTTTCAGACAACATCAAGGGAAACTTTCAGAATCTGCCTTTGGAGAATAGAAGCTAGAAACAGGGCAAACCATCACTTTTCTAGTCTAACTTTAGTAAGCAAATAAGGAAAATAACTTTTAAGAACAATGTTTAAAGAAAATAGTAGGACGAGGGAACTCCAGCATTCCTAACTGCTTAAACTGTATTAAATCATTCTTAAATAAACAAATTGGAGGAAAACATTGAGATAAAGCTTTTCAGTCAGAGAAGGTTACTGATATACAGTAGGTCCTAACTCTATAAATGCTGTTCTTTATCAGAGAATAGTGAACAATATGACATACATAGAGGTAAAACAATAACAAAGAAAGGGGTACTTCACCAGTGATATAGACCAGGATCCCAAGAAACAACTTGTTATTGATGTCAAACCAGTTACAGTACTCATGGTCCAATGTTTTAGTTCAACAATCATCTTCACTATCCAGCCTAACTACTCTAACACAAACAGAGCTTCCAGGGCCAGTGAACACTATTTACAGATAGAAGTCTCAAGCTCAATTACATTACAATGTTCAGCAACCTAATCAACCAACCCCTCTCTCATCTTCTGCAGAAGTATATATAGAAGAATGAGGAGGTGAGATCTGATAAAAGACCTCCAATTACAATTAATACAGACTTAATGGCTTCTTGGCATTTGAGGGGCTAAATGAAGAAACTTTCATACATATCTCCTGTATTAAATGATTTACATAAAGTTTTAAGCTCGATGGGAGATTTTGTTGACCTTTGAGGCTCTGTGTGGCGTCGAAGTAACTCCGCAGAGGTTTGTCATTAATTTGCCTACAAAATTTATCTTTTGGTTGTGTTGTGAGGCAGATATCCAGTCCTGATCAATAAATTCAGCCTCTGATTGAATACTTTGAGGTACAAGTGGCATTTCAGTAGCTGGGAGGAATCAATTTGCCTCAGATGTGGCGGTGGAGGTGTTCCTGTTGATAAAACACTTAAGATCTTCTTTAAACTGTGTTTTAAATCAGGGATTAGGCTTTTGATAAACATTCTTAGTCGTGATCCTCGCAAATATGTCTTCCATCCTCTATCCTTGTTCATTTTGATCTTCGTCACTGATACTCTCTGACTGTGCCTGATTCATGGTTTTTGCTGGTATGCAGGGCTGCGCAGGGTTATGTGGCATCAGCGCTTCATGAATGATTGATGAAAACGTGGTTTTAACACCTGTGAATGATTTTCCCCGATGAATCGAAGGCGGGAGGATTGTCAGCCTTCTATCTTCGAATTTCCTTCATTATGGCGAAAAAACCATTAAAAAACCATGCAAAATACAAAAAACTATTATGAAATCCATGCATTTATAGGTTTATTGCTACAGAAGGCACGTGGAGAGAGCGTGGTTGTTGGATGGCATCATCCAACGGTCGAGATTTGATTAGAGGAGTCAAAGGAAGGGCGGTAGAAGACTTTGAATCAGGGCCGTCGATTGCGCAGAGATCGACGATGAGGAGCAGAGGTGAAGGGACGATCGTGGGTTGTCGATTGCGTGAAATCGACGGTCGGGAGCGCAGGTGGAAAGTCAAAGCAGAGAAGACGGGCGATGAATTTTGGACCGTCAATCTGTAGATCAGATTGATGACGGAGATGCTGTTACCGTTGCGCCGGAGCCTGGTTATCGTGTGAGCAACTTCGGTGAGCAATAGCCATCCGATGGGCGACCTCAGATCGGACGGTGGACGCCAATATTGCGCGGGGTCCACGTACGATGTTTAACGCGCGATGGACGGCGGTTTGGTGAATAGTGCCCAGGCCGCGCGTCAATTGGTGAGTGGAATCGCTGTCGATTGGAAGAAAACCGCCCTCCGCTCGAAGGCGGTGCGATGGATACCGCCAGTTTTGGCAACGGCGAGTGGATGGCAGGGACCACCGGGGTGATGGATTTCGCGCCGTCGATTTGTAGATTAGATCGACGGTGGAGATTGCTTTGAACTTTGGACCGACAGAAATCCTTCGAAAATAATAAACCCGAAAAAAATAAAAACTAAGGTTTTAGACATTGGGCGGAGATAATTAATTAAAAATGAATAAGCGCCCGGAAGGTTAGCGCTTGGTTCAAGCACCAAGACGCATGGCGGGGAAAGGCTAAAGACTTAGCCCGAGGGGGCTTAAGTCCATAATACATATAAAATATGCATTTTAATGGTTTTTCAATGGTTTTCCAAGGAAATGGAGGGTTCCGATATAGTTTAAAAATGATTTTTAAACCATGTAAAGAGGATTTTCACGAAAGGGACAAAAGGAATCATGAAAATAGAGGAGTTTTATGGAGAAAGGGGAGCAAATGAAAGTTAGTTTTGGAAGAAGGGGAAAAGGGAAAAGGTGCTTGCAACAGTAATCTGTCTTGGAAACCTTCAGGATTTCTGAATGTAAAATGGGAACAACAGTGAAGTTTTGGACAGAGGAGAGGCAGGAGGCCTTCAAGAGTCTTCAAGAGCCAACAATTTTTAGTAATAAAATTTGTTCCTTGAAGGCTCAAAAATTCTTAGCCACCTTTTGCTATAACAAATTTTATAGGTGGCTAACAGTGGCTCCACTTGGGGATGGTGCCTTATTGAAGGCATCAAGAACTTCAGACTTGCATTCTCTGGGAGGCTGACCTGTGCCTGATCCATTGGGCTGCCTTTCTTCCTGTAGATGATGTTCTTTTGAAAACATATTAGTAGCCATAAAAACAATGGTTCTTTCATCAACAAGCTTTCTACCTACCCAATCCTACAGATCTAACATTTTTTCTTCATTAAAGTGCACTTGGATTGGCAAACTCTTTTACAACATTTTATTCTTTTGAAAGCAAGAAAGCTAATCTATTTCTACTCCTTATTTCTCCATGGACTCAGATTAAACAGTTGAGCCCAAATGATTCTCTACCTAATCTACTGTCTGTTGGGATTAGACTGTCCAACAGACTTTATTCTCTAAATTCTACAACAGAAATTAAAAAGCATTCAAGTCAGGATTGAACAGTCTAACTTGATGCTGGTCTATGGCATAAAAACAAGCTGCACATAGAAATTTATTTTTCAGAAAATTAAATCAAAATGGAAGGTTTAAGATCTGAAAGTTTCTCATCATGGCCTTCTCTTTTCTTCACAGCTCTAGTGTGAATTTGTTTGAGCTGTTTTGTCTTTATCAACTGGTTCGGATTTTGAGCTGATTGGAACCAGATTTTTACATCTCTTGACTCAGAATTTGAAGCAGATCTGAGTCATTTTCTTTTTGAAACCTTAGGTTCAGATTTTGATCTTGTTTGAACCTTTAATTTCTATCCTAAAATATCTACTGATAAGCCAAGATTAAATAGTTTGGAAAATCGAATTCACTATCCTATCATCAGAAAATTTAAAGCTAATTAGTCAAGATTAGACAATTTGACTAACTAGAAGTGTGTTATTCAGGAGTGGCATTTGAGCTTGCACACTTTCAGATTTGTTTCTCTTTTTTGGTATGGGGCTATACCTTTCTTGTTTTCACAATCTGCCCTCTTTTCTTTCTTTTCATTGTTTTTGTATTTTTGATTTTTATAACTTTGAATGCAATGGTGGATGAAGTATTTATAATGAGAAAAAGGTAAAAAGGCTTTCAGAGCATAGGATGGATCAAGAGAAGTAATTCTTAAGCATCCCGCCATTGACAGGACCCCCAAACAATTCTGCTCCATTCAACTCCTGCAAGAAAAATGCATTGTTACCAGCAGCTGAATGAATAGAGTAAGGGCCAAGCCATAAGTTATCAAATTTTCCATGCTTTCCCTTCCCTCCTTGAGTCCCACTTTAAAAATTTGTCCCCAATTTTGAAATTGCCGGCCTTTGTTCTTCTGTCAAAAAGCTTTTTAATGCTGATCTGTTTCTGCAATGCTTTGTTATAAACTTCCTCTCTGGTTTGCTGAAGATGAATGGTTTGATTTATTCTTCTGATCATGTCATTATCTTCAGTTTGCAACTCTTGAATAAACTTCATTACTGGTACACCAAGGCTGTTTGGAAAAATTGCATCAGTACCATACACCAGCTGAAAAGGTGACATGTCAATAGATTTCTTCAAAGTCAATCTGTCAGCCCATAGTGCATGAACTAGCTTTGTGTGCCAAGACTTATTGTTATCCTCCAACAGTTTCTTGATTATGTTCACTAAAATCTTGTTTGAGGATTCTACAAGTCCATTACCTTGAGGGTAATAGGCCGTGGAATGCCCCAATGTTATCCGATATCTGTGACAGAACTCAACCATCTTCTTTGATCCAAATGCTGCTGCATTATCAGTGATAATATTGGTAGGACAACCAAATCTGGAGAGAATGTTAGTCTCCATAAATTTTATGATAACTGAATCATTGGCCTGCCTACAAGGTATGGCTTCTATCCACTTAGTGAAATAGTCCGTGGCAGTGAGAATCCATCTATGCTGGGCAGAAGATGGGGGATGGATTTCTCCTATGAAGTCAAGTCCCCACTATTGAAATGGGGCTTCAACAGTGATTGGATGCAGAGGCAGGGGTAGCAGTTTTCTTTTGCCTTCAAAAAGTTGACATTTGTGACAGGCTATGATCATCTTGTGCACATCATGGAAAAGAGTAGGCCAATAGAAACTAGCCCTCAAGATTTTGTTGGCTGTTGTCTTCCAGTACAAATGTCCTCCACACTCTCCTTCATGGAACTGGTATTTAACCTTTTCTGCATCAAACTCAGGCAAACATTTAAGCAATACACCACTTACATTTTTCCAGTAAAGACATCTATCAATAATGCAATAGTTTACAGCTTTCAATTTGAGGAATCTTGCCTTTGTTTTTGTCAAACCAGGGGGTGTATTCAAATAAAGCAAAACATAAACAATATTAGCATACCAAGAGGAATTCATAAAATGGTTTTCAACAATGGGAGTTGAGAGTTCCTCTTGATCATCTAAAGCATTAATCATATTAATATCAAGAACTTCAAAATTGGATTCAACCATTAATCTAGCCAGGCCTTGGCCTTTGATGAGTTTAGTGGGTTTTATCTCTAAATCATATTCAAGGATAACGGCAATCCACTTACCTCTCTTACCATCTGGGTCCTGTGTTAGAATGTCTTTAACAACTGAGTTCGGGACAAAGGCAATGATGTGTGAGTGAAGGATGTACACTCTGAAGTCTTTCAAAGCTTTAATCAAAGCAAAATCCTGCTTCTCCATAATGTTATACTTCAGAGGGGCATCCCTCAATGCCTTGCTAAAGAATGCAATAGGCTGCTCTTATCCTTGTGGATTTTTCTGTAAAAGGACAGCGGCTATGGTATGTTCTGATGCAAACGAAAAAATATAAAAATCTTTTGAAAAATCAGGACTTATTAGAACCGGTGTTTTGGTTAACGCTTGTTTCACCAGTTCAAAAGACTTCTTTGCTTCCAAGTTCCATTTTACCCCTTGCTCATTCTTTAACATGTTTGTGATATTCCTAAGGAGCTCGTCCAAGTTGGGGATGAACCTTCTCAAAAAGTTAATCTTCCAAATGAAAGATTGCAACTCCTTGATGTTCCGCAGATGAGAGATTTGCAATATGGCCTTAATCCTCTTTGGATCTATCTTAATACCCTCTTCTGAAATGATGTGGCCAATAAGTTTACCTTCTTGTAGACCAAATAGTGTCTTCTTTGGGTTTAAAGATATTCCAAACTTTCTGCATTTATCGAAAAAATTTCTTAAATGTGCTAAGTGCTCTTCATCTGTTTTTGAAAACACAGTGACATCATCAAGGTATATGATGATGAAGAAACCTAGTTCCTCCGAGAATGCTATGTCCATGGCTCTTTGAAAAGTTGCTCCAACATTCATTAGAAAAAAAGGCATTTTCACATACATGAAAGTGCCCCATGGTGTAGTAAAGGCTGTCTTTAATTGATCAACAGGATGAACTAAGATCTGATTGTACCCTGAATAGCCATCTAGCAAAGAAATTCTTCTAGACCCTACCACCCTTTGTAAAATATGGTCCATATTAGGTAAAGGGTAGTTGTCTTTCAATGAAGCTTTGTTTAAGTCTCTAAAGTCTATACAAAGCCTTATTTCTCTAGTTTTCTTCCTAACAGACACCAGATTAGACACCCAATTAGAGTATCTAATAGGGACAATAATCCCAGCTTCATACATTTTCATGATCTCCTTCTGAACCAAAGGCAACTGAACAGGGTTTATTCTGCGCATTTTTTGTTTGAATGGTTTTTGGTTTTCTTTTGGGGGAATTTTGTGCTGTATTATTTCAGTGTCATAGGATTTAAGATCTTCGTAACTCCATGCAAAAACATCAGAAAATTCTTTAAACAACTCTATGTATTTGAGTTTAATGTGAGATGGTAAAGTCTTAGAAATTTTAATCATCACAGGTTTAAGTTTACTTCCTATATTGCACTCTTCCACTTTAGTCTCTACAGGTTCCAGTTTTGGTTTATTTTCGACATCGTTAAAATCGAACAACTCTTCCAAAGGTGCTAGACCGCTTGGCAAATTTTCATCTTTGGAGTGCAGAGTTTCTAACTCCTCTGTTTCCAACTCTGCAGTCATTTCTATTTTGTTTTTAAGTTTGTCAGATAACAGGTTTATATTAGCAATTTCAGGAGATGGCTCTTCTTCACTAAGAAAATTTTCTTCACTGCAGTCTGTCTCATAATTCGAGTCCGAAATATTTAGTTCGAATTCATTTCTGAATTTCATGAAGTCTTCTATTTTTTTGTCATTGTCAAACACTTGCCAATACTTTTCATTATCAGTCACATCTGGTCTAAATTTGATTTGAGTTGTGTAGTCTTTGGTTTCATATGGCGTTAAGCATGTTCTAGCTGCAAAGGCTAAATTATGGGCGGCAATATTTCTTTTTCTTGGGACAAAAATCAATTTGGATTCCTCGAATGTTTTCAAAAGGTCCATGACATCGTTTCGGTAGGCTCTAAGTCTGGGATGATTTGCGTTATACTCCCCATTGACTTTCCTAATGACTAACTCTGAATCACCGTGAACTTTAATTCTCCTGGCTCCTAACTTTTTCAACAATCGTAAGCCTAGGAGAAGGGATTCATATTCTGCTATGTTATTGGAACACTGAAATTTTAATTTACAGGAAATGTTTTCTGTGTGATTTTTTTCAGTGTTAGTAATCCAGACACCTGCACCAGCATTGTTCTTAGTGCACGACCCATCAAAATACATACTCCACAGAAAACTATTTTCGGTTTCTCCTTGGTTAGTGTCCTCTTCAACTAATGTGCTTAAGGGTTGTTGTGGAATCTCAGCACTTAGTTGTATTTGTTTTGATTCCCCAAGTTTTTTTCTTATTTGAGGGTTTTTTTCTTGATTGTGAATGTTTAAAAGAAATGGAAACCTGCCTTGTAGCTCAAGACCTTTGTTTGGCTTGCTACTGTCTTTAAATGCAACAAACCATTTTGACACTTCTGCGTTGTGTTCCTCTTCCTCCCTATCAGCCATTAATCCTGTTAAAGTGAATTGTTCACCAAGTGTTTCATCATTAAACATAATAAAAGAATCAAGGCCTGTATTTACAGAATACAGGGGAGAGTTTTGTGGTCTGTCTTGACTTGTAATTGTGAATTTCATATGGGACTCCCTGTAAAGTCTTCTATTCTGATTGAAAACAGGGATAGTCGCATAGGTCATGTCCATTTGCATAGTCCCTTGTAATTTAGCCCCCCAATATCTTGATAGTAACATTCCATATTTTGGGGGCACATCAGCCACAACAATATCCATGACTAAACATTTGGCTGGAATTTGTGCTAAGTTAACACAAAGGTATTTGATTAATCCTAAACATTTTACTCTGCTGGAATCAAAGGAGTAAAGGTCTTTGTAAGGTCTGGTAATTTCTAGACCCAGGCTCTCCATTACAGCTTTTGGCATTAAATTATGAGAAGCCCCGGAATCATGCATAGCATTGTGCAAAATTTTGTCATGAACGTTTAAACTTACATAAAAAGGAGGGACAGGTCCCTCTTGATATCTACCTTCAATCTTAGGACCAAAAATCAGCTCTGGTTGGTCATCATTAAGATTGACTGTGTCCTCATTTTCTTCTATTCTTAAAGCCTTCAAAATTTGGGTCTTATATACATGTTGGGAAACTAACTCAGTTAAGGGAACAAAGATTTTGATCTTTGAAATTTCCTGCTCCAAGCTGAAAGGGATTTGGTTCTTTGAAGTACTTGTTTCAGCCTTATTAGCTGCCACTCTATCAGCAACATCAACTTGCTGATTTGTTTTATTTACACTTGACAAAATTTTTTTCACAGGAGTACTAGCTGAAGTGTTAGTACTACTAGTGCCTACACTCTGTTTTTCATTGTTTTGAGTGCCTTTCTCTTTACCATTATCAGAATTTACAGCCACTGTTTTATCCTTTTGTTTGACAACTTTAGGCTTGTTTGCAGTGCTGTTTTATGAAGATTTGTCAGAGGTTTTGGTGTTGGAAGTTTGTTGACTAGTTTTGCTTCTAGGGTCATATTCTCTTTGAGATTCTATGATGACATTTTCCATGTCTTGATAATAATTTTCATCATCATCTCTTCTGTCATCATAAGGTGTGTATAGACCTTGTTTTATATCATAATGAATCTCAAAGTCATCATTATCTACCCCCAACATGTTGATATCATCTTCCTCTGTTATCTCATCTGTTTCCTCAACCTTAATTACATAGTTTTGATGAAAGGGAGGAGTGATCTGTTGATCATCTTCCCTAGGTTTGTTTGGAGGTTGATTCCTTCTAAAATTTTGGTTTTGGTTCTGGTTTCTATTTTGAGGAGCAGTTTGATTTTGGCTTGCTTGTGCTCTCTTAATTATGCTCATTTATTTCATCATCTCTTCCATCATTTTCTCCATTTTTGAGTTGGAAGTAGAAGGTGTGGATTCCTCTCTAAAGGACACTCTCTTTTCATTTTTCATTCTTTCTCTCTTTTCCATTAAGTTGACTTCCACAGAAAGAGCGCCTCTTTGCATATCTTCAAGAGTTGCAAAATCTCTCTCTCTCTCAGCTGATAGGCCATCTTAGGGTCAAACCCTTCAGGAAACTTGTTTAAAGCCGAACCTTGTGGAGGTTTTAGTTCTGGGGAAAGTGCATTATACACACTGTTAAATCTAGTGCAATAAGCCTGCACACTTTCCCCAGTGTTTCTATGGAGGTTCTTGTAATCAGAAAGGACTTGGAGAGGATTCTTCTTTACTTCCCATTTGTTTAAGAAAGTTTGATGGAAGGCTTGGAGATCATTAATACTATGGGGGGTTAAACCTTTAAACCATTTTCTTACTTCTCCCCCCAGACTTTGAGCAAATAATCTAAGTTTGAAAGAATAATTATCAATTTCATTTCTATCAAAGTATTCATTCATCTTATCCACGTGTTGTGATGCAGTTGTAGCGTTACTAGCATCATATAATGGAATTTTGGACTGATAGTCCTGTGGAAGATTGACTAATGGTACAGGAAGGACTAAGGGAGCATACCATGCTGCCATGATATGTGGTGTAGGTGGATTGTCAAGTGGTGGATTACCAAAAGGGAAAGTGGGCTGAAGTGGAGTGATTTGAACAGTGGATGCAGGGTGAGCAGAAGTGGATGGACTAGGAGTAGATTGCTGAGGTGATCTTGGGTGAGAGACACCTAAGTTGTAAAGGAAATGTAAATCAGGAGGTGTTGTTTCTCTACCACCAAGATTTTCACTGGTTTCAGGAGAAGAAAGTGAAGACTCAGAATCTAACTGATATAAATCACCAAGAGACCTAGTTCTAAAGGGATTTACTAAGTCAACTTGTGATTGTTGTAGAGCTGAAAGATTTTCAGGGACTGAATTAGCTCTCAAGGGTGATCTGAAAACAGTTGATAATTTAATCCTAGGAGACTTCCTAAGGGTACTTTCTGGGTTATCAAATAACTCAGGCGGATGAGGGTCAAGATAGGCTCTAGTGTGAATCTTTCTAGGAGCCACTATGCTGTGTTTTTCAGACCCAAATAAACAAGAAAAGTTCAACCAGGTATGACAATCTTTGAGAAGTTAACTAAACTGTTTATAGAGATTTTAATCCTACAGTCCTCTAACTGAGTTTGAATGATTTTATAAGGATAAGGGTTCTTCCCAGTGGAGTCTTAAGGTCTGTTCAGGATTGTGGAGTCGCCAAGTGGAAGTTTTTAGCTCCTAAGGAGGTAAAAGGTTTCATGGTCCACCACCATGTTTATTTGATACCAATATGAAATATTTTAGGTTTTCTGAGTTATTTTTCTATTGTGTGGTTTCTAAGAATGTCCTGACTCTGTTTCAAAACTTAGCTGTGGTTATGAGACAAAGATAGTCTACCCTTATGGCTGAGCCAGCTGATTTTTCAAGGTTAGATAAAGACTTATGATAATCCTAGGGTTTGCCTAGTTTGTCACTGATTCAAACAAGTTTCACCATGATTACCATTTCTTGGTAGTGCTTGAAAAGGATGCTTGTTACTCGCAAGTTTTATGAAGTGTTTAAGGGAAGTAGTTCCCCAGCGGAGTCGCCAGAAATGTTAGGTGCTGGTGGCTCAGCTGGTTAATATAGCAAATTTTCTTGAACCAAATCCCTGATATCCTATGGTTACTCTCAAATGAAAATGTTTCTGGGTTTCTTCCCTAGCGGAGTCGCCAGAAATGTTATGAATCTGTAATCAACAAGATTGGCAAAGTCTGATCACAGAAACAACATCGTTTAAACCACTTTGGGATTCTAGGATCTAGCCCTCCTGAATCCGGAGATGGATCTCTCCAATAAGTGCAAATATGGATTTATCTTTGGAGTTTGGGGTAATAATATTAGGCTAGTTATGAAGGCCAAGGGTTTGTTTTGTTTTTGGATGGTTGAGCATGAATACCGTTGAGGTGGAAAGTTCTAAATGCAAAGAGTTCCGAAGGTGAGAAGTTGGTGTTTAACAGAACAACTAGATGAAAAGATAGACAGGAAATGGTTTTGGTCATCGGGCTAGGGAGCCAATAGGGCTTTAATTGAGAAACAAAATCAAGAGTGATTCCAAGGGGCCCTCACCAGATTCAAAGATTATTGAGATTAGAGATGAATGGAAACAACAAAGTGTTGAGGCAGAACCAGACACTCTCAAGGGATTTATAGTCAGTCCAAACAAGAAAATCCTCTTAAGTAACTGTTTAAAACCAACCAAGTGCAGGGCTAACCATTGACTTCTTGGGCAAGTTTGTATTAAAGCAGCTTAATTGAAAAACAATCCAGTAATCCACATAATTACCTTCAGAAAGTATGAAAACATATAAGAGAAGACAAAGTGTAGCTTAAGATCAGATAAGGTACTTTTAAACCTAGTATGCTTTCAGACAACATCAAGGGAAACTTTCAGAATCCGCCTTTGGAGAATAGAAGCTAGAAACAGGGCAAACCATCACTTTTCTAGTCTAACTTTAGTAAGAAAATAAGGAAAATAACTTTTAAGAACAAAGTTTAAAGAAAACAGTAGGACGAGGGAACTCTAACATTCCTAATTGCTTAAACTGTATTAAATCATTCTTAAATAAACAAATTGGAGGAAAACATTGAGATAAAGCTTTTCAGTCAGAGAAGGTTACTGATATACAGTAGGTCCTAACTCTATAAATGCTGTTCTTTATCAGAGAATAGTGAACAATATGACATACATAGAGGTAAAACAATAACAAAGAAAGGAGTACTTCACCAGTGATATAGACCAGGATCCCAAGAAACAACTTGTTATTGATGTCAAACCAGTTACAGTACTCAGGTCCAATGTTTTAGTTCAACAATCATCTTCACTATCCAGCCTAACTACTCTAACACAAACAGAGCTTCCAGGGCCAGTGAACACTATTTACAGATAGAAGTCTCAAGCTCAATTACATTACAATGTTCAGCAACCTAATCAACCAACCCCTATCTCATCTTCTGCAGAAGTATATATAGAAGAATGAGGAGGTGAGATCTGATAAAAGACCTCCAATTACAATTAATACAGACTTAATGGATTCTTGGCCTTTGAGGGGCTAAATGAAGAAACTTTCATACATATCTCCTGTATTAAATGATTTACATAAAATTTTAAGCTCGGTGGGAGCTTTTGTTGACCTTTTAGGCTCTGTGTGGTGTCGAAGTAACTCTGCAGAGGTTTGTCATTAATTTGCTTGCAGAATTTATCTTTTGGTTGTGTTGTGAGGCAGATATCTGGTCCTGATCAATAAATTCAGCCTCTGATTGAATACTTTGAGGTACAGGTGGCATTTCAGTAGCTGGGAGGAATCAATTTGCCTCAGATGTGGCGGTGGAGGCATTCCTGTTGATAAAACACTTAATATCTTCTTTAAACTGTGTTTTAAATCGGGGATTAGGATTTTGATAAACATTCTTAGCCGTGATCCCTGCAAATATGTCTTCCATCCTTTGTCCTTGTTCATTTTGATCTTCGTCACTGATACTCTCTAACTATGCCCGATTCATGGTTTTTGCTGGTATGCAGGGCTGCGCAGGGTTATGTAGCATCAATGCTTCATGAATGATTGATGAAAACGTGGTTTTAACACTTGTGAATGATTTTCCCTGGTGAATCGAAGGCGGGAGGATTGTCAGCCTTCTGTCTTCGAATTTCCTTCATTATGGCGAAAAAACCATTAAAAAACCCTACAAAAGACAAAAAACTATTATGAAATCCATGCATTTATAGGTTTATTGCTACAGAAGGCACGTGGAGAGAGCGTGGCTGTTGGATGGCATCATCCAATGGTTGGGACTTTATTAGAGGAGTCAAAGGAAGGGCGGTAGAAGACTTTTAATTGGGGTCGTCGACCGCGCAGAGATCGACGACGAGGAGCGAAGGTGAAGGGACGATCGTGGGTCGTCGATCGCATGAAATCGATGGTCGGCAGCACAGGTGGAAAGTCAAAGTAGAGAAGACGGGCGATGAATTTTGGACCATCGATCTGCAGATCAGATCGACGGTGGAGATGCTGTTACCACTGTGCTGGAGCCTTGTTATCGTGTGAGCAACTTCGGTGAGCGATCGCCGTCCGATGGGCGGCCTCAGATTGGACGGTGGACACCAATATCGCGCGGGGTCCACGTCCAATGTTTAATGTGTGATGGACGGCGGTTTGGTGAATAGTGCCCAAGCCACACGTCAATTGGTGAGTGGAATCGCTGCCGATTGGAAGAAAACCGCCGTCCACTCGAAGGCGGTGTGATGGATACTGCTGGTTTTGGCAACGGTGAGTGGATGGAAGGGACCACCGGGGTGATGGATTCTGCGCTGTTGATCTGCAGATTAGATCGACGGTGGAGATTGCTTTGAACTTCGGACCGATGGAAAACCTTCGAAAATAATAAACCCGAAAAAAATAAAAAATAAGGTTTTAGAAATTGGGCGGAGATAATTAATTAAAAACGAATAAGCGCCCGAAAGGTTAGCGCTTGGTTCAAGCACCAAGACGCATGGCGGGGAAAGGCTAAAGACTTAGCCCGAGGGGGCTTAAGTCCATAATACATATAAAATATGCATTTTAATGGTTTTTCAATGGTTTTCCAAGGAAATGGAGGGTTCCGATATAGTTTAAAAATGAGTTTTAAACCATGTAAAGAGGATTTTCACGAAAGGGACAAAAGGAATCATGAAAGCATAGGAGTTTTATGGAGAAAGAGGAGAAAATTAAAGTTAGTTTTGGAAGAAGGGGAAAAGGGAAAAGGTGCTTGCAGCAGTAATCTGTCTTGGAAACCTTCAGGATTTCTAAATGTAAAATGGGAACAACAGTGAAGTTTTGGACAGAGGAGAGGCAGGAGGCCTTCAAGAGTCTTCAAGAGCCAACACTTTTTAGTAATAAAATTTGTTCCTTGAAGGCTCAAAAAGTCTTAGCCACCTTTTGCTATAACAAATTTTATAGGTGGCTAACAGAAAGCAACAGAAAGCCTTCAACACATTGAAAGAGAAAATAAGTACAACACCAGTTCTAGCACTTCCAGATCTTAAGCATCCATTTGATATTCAAACCAATGCAAGCGATTATGCTATGGGAGAAATTTTGATGCAACATGGTAAGCCAATTTGTTACCATTCTGAAACCTTTACCATTGCAGGTTTTAACTATCCAACTTATGATAAAGAGTTGTATGCTTTGGTACAAAGCGTGAAGAAATAGAATCATTATTTGATGGGTAAAGAAATGATTATACATACTAACCATCAACCTTTGCAATATTTACAATCACAAACCAAGCAACAATAAGTTAGACATTTCAAGTGGATGGTATTTATATAACAATTTCATTTGGTAATCATGTATAAGAAAGTTATATACAACAAAGTTACATATATGTTATTAAGGCCTATTGTTAATGGATATGTTATTATTAAGCATAATTCAATCATGCATGAAAGTTATATTGAAAAATATGGTAAATAATGCAACTTTGAGTCAAGGCAATCATGTTGAAGAGTTGGATTATCATGTTCACAAAAATTTGTTGTATCATCTTGGCAAGTTATGTGTTCCAAAGAGTGAAAGAATCAATGTCAGAAGGGAAGCCCACACTTCTCTTATTGTTAGTCATTTTGTTGTAGGAAAAATATTTTCTCAAATTCAGAGGTATTGTTATTGGCCTCGCATGAATGAAACTGTTTCAAAATATGTGAGAGGATGTTCCATGTATGCTACTAGCAAGCCAAGAAATAGGAAATTGGGTTTGTACACTCCACTTTCTATTCCTTATCATCCTTGGGAAAGTATTTCTATAGATTTTGTAGGAGGACTACCAATTTCTAGGAAAGGTCATGATTATCTATATGTTGTTTTGGATCATTTCAACAAAATGCGTGTGTTGATGCCATGTAATAAACTTGTTACAGATGAAAAAGCCGCAAACATGTTCCTCCAAAATGTATGGGTCCATTTTGGGTTACCCACTTCTATTATTTTTGATTGAGACTCTTGATTTGTTGGGAAGTTTTGGTAAATTTTATGGGAACTCATGGACACAAAGTTGAATAAGAGCACAAGATTTCATCCAAAAACCGACAACCAAACAGAAGTAGTGAAAAAAATAGTAGTGCATACCCTTTTAGAATATTGTGGTAAACATCCTAAAATATGGAATGGACATTTTCATTACATCCAACATGCCTACAATCGTGCCAAACATTCATCTACACAGGTATTTCCATTTGAAGCTTGTTTGGGCTATTTTCCAAGGTCTCCTTTGGATTTCATCTTTGGTAAATATATTGCAGTAGATGGACATATTGATGTGGACAAAGCCAAGCATTTCATTGAACAAATTCAACTTGTGCATCAAAGGGTACAAAAACAACTAGAGAAAATCAAATCCAATTACAAAGAAAGACATGAAAAACATCAAATTGATCATGATTTACAAGTGGGAGATAAAGTTTGGTTGTACATTAGAAAGGAAAGACTACAAGGTGAAGGTAAAAATCTCAAGCCAATCAGATATGGTCCTTTCAAAACCTTGGAGAAGATTGGTAACAATGCATCTGATTACATTTTCCACCTTAAATGCAAATTCATTATGTTGTGAGTGTGGAAAATTTTAGATTGTATGAGCCTCCAATGATTGATGATCAATAAGAAAATATTTTGATTCCATATATAGAATATTTTGCTCCTGAATATTTAAATGAGCTGTAGGAAGAATTAATTCTTGACATGAGGATAAGGACTTCATGCAGAGGCAATGTGGAGTATCTTCGAGTGGGGCTCAAAGGTACTAATCCAAGTAAACCAAGGTGGATTGATATCGGGAAAGTGAGGGAGTTGTACCCTCACTTTATTGCTGAGTAAAAACAAACTTTTGGTGTTCCAAAAGCTTCTAGTGGGGTGGAATGATTTAGGGGATAAAAAATATGCTCAGAAATAAAAGTGCTCAAATTCTCCCAAAATCAGTCTCAAATCGTAGATCTTGTCGTTATGATTCCAACGATTCTTGAATCACCTGAATCCCACACGGTATGAGAAAGTTATGACATTTTGAAGTTTTTGGAAAAGGGTAAAACAATCAACTTGCAGGGTAGACTGGGTAGTGTATGGATGCCACATAACAGTACATACGCTAACATGGTTTTGACGTTAGCAGGGTGACTATGCAACACAAATACAATAATAATTTAACACATGGCATGATCGTATAGGGACAATTGATGTGTTTTTATTGGTTGACATGTTTTGGTTTAGCCAATCGGAGGGTGCCACATGGCCCTCAAATTTTGTACAAAATTTGTTTCATATGCCGGATGAGCCTCGCCGGTTTGACCATGTGACCTATCACCAACTAACTGTTTGATTTACTATCACGCTATATTGTTTCTTATCAATATAGAGTGGGCCAATTTTATTTAAATGATACTAGTTGGCACATTTGGGAAGGTGGGGGCAGGCTGGCTCGACCGACCCAACTCTAAGTCACATGTGTCATCGTATGTCCATGGGAGAAGGTGGAAGGTGCAGGGTGCAAGGACGTAGCTAATGGTTCCATTAAATTTCATATAACTAACGAAATATGTATTAGAGGGGCAGGTGAGTGGCACCGTGCTTGTGCCCATCCCACAGTTCCCATAACCATTACACAAGCAAGAGCGGGGGCCGATGGGGCGCGTGGCCTCTGGCCCACACCCCCGGTCATATTATATGCCTCATGAACGAATCAAGGGGTAGAGGAATAGGGGCATGACCATATTGGCACGCATAATTGTCTGAAAAAATGCACCTGACACAACAAGATTTGTGGCTGAACCCGCATTAAATTGTCGCTGTGCAAGGCCGCCAAAGAAAAATTCATTGTCAGTTTTGACAGAAGGTCGATTTTGCAGAAAAATTAGTTGAGAAATGAAGAAGGAGGACTAACTTGACCATTTTTCAACCTTTTTGAGCCCAATATGAGCCCATAGAGGCATTTTTGGGTGTTCTAGATACAATGACAATATTATTTTTGCAATTTGAGCATTTTATGTTGATATAATTTTACATTTGAGCACATAATTTAAAGGGCCAACATTGGAAGCTAGACTTGAATATGTATCCCAAGAGGGGAGAACTTCGTAATCAACTTGTTGTTTTATGATGTTGCATGTTGTCTATTTTTCACTGTTAAAATTATCAAAACTTAACTAAGTTTACTAATTTTATGTGCTTTTGCAATTTCAATCCATTGCCCATAATATATAAACTAGCTTGCAAAATTTTACAAGAAAAAATTATTTTAAATTTCAGATCAATGTGTCCCCATGGCTCCAAGTTAAGCCCTTATGAAAATTATAGTTTCAGCAAAGTCAAGCTTAGGTGTTAAACACACTTGTGTCAAAATATTTTCAATATGATCAACTAGAAGAGAATTTAGGAATTATTACCACATCTACAATTTCTAAAACACCTTTTTTTGTTTATCTAGGAATTGCCTATCCTAGTATTGTATATATAGATTCCATTGAACCAATCAAAGAAGAAGAAGTACCCCTCAAAAAATATTTCTTTATTAGCTCTAAAATATATATTATTAAAGGAATACCAAAGAGGAGAAATATGGAACAAAAAGACGTCCCCAAAAAAATAAGTAATGATTTGGGATGCTTCAAAACTCAACGAAGAAATTTTTTCTTATGGAGTTGCTACATTTGCTAATATGAATAAATGGTCTATGGTAAGCCTTAAAGAGACCATTACAAATCAACATGTAAGAATTAAAAGTCTTGAAAAAAAATCTACCGCAACAATAGTCTCTAATTGAGGTTGAGTGTAAAAAGAAAAACTACATTTGTTTTACAACAATATCATGAAAACTTGAAATATCTCGAAGAACACCTCAGATAGGAAATCAATAGTTACAGAGAAATTCTACTGTTTCAATTGCAAAAAATAATTCTCAAATTTATCAACTGGTATCATAGGTTAAAAGCTTACAAGACAAACAATTTGATATTAAGTAGGTTAGAAAAGAAGCATTGATATGTAATGAACAACTTAAATTGGCTCAAGAAGAGCTTTATTAGAATCTAAATCAAATCCAGGTTCACCATAAAGCATTAAATTATTTCTCCAATTCCATTAGAGGCAAATTTTCTGAACATAGTCATGTACAAAGTGTATTCAATAAATTGATGAATTGAAAGACAAAGTACAAGATGACATCAGGAAATATTTCAAGAATATTTAAGGAGGATAAATGGAAAGCTCATATTTCCATAGATAATTGAACTCAAATATTCAATGCTTCTCTAAATCAAGTTTATGATGTAATCAAATGATTTTATAGTCTCATTGATAATGCATCCGATGTCATTATCAAATTCGACATGAAAAATGTGAAATTCCTAGAAGAGACCGTTATAGGAGATTCCTCTATCACAAATGTCCAACATCAAAGAAGAGAAACAAAAAATTCAATATGAAGTTTATACATATGGTCTATGAAATCCATCAATCAAATGTTGGTCAACCTTTTGACTTGTATAAAAGCAGTCAACAATGCATGTTATAAACTATGACAATAAATAATTATGGTTGTTGTAAAGCTTTACTGCTATAAAATTAATTTGGACATTTCAACTCCAAAATTAATTTCACAAATGTGCAAGTTCATTCTACATGGGAAACTTATGTAATAGACATTGAAAAAAATAAAACTAAATATTGGGAGAAAATTCCTAAAACCTCATCACCAATTTTCCTTTTCAGGAACATAATTTATCTTTTTATTATGATTCAGTTAGTTTAGGAGAAAAATAATTCATTTTTTTATTTGAAAAAAGTATTTATGGAACCTCATACTAAGAGTTATGGGTTCACAATTCTATAGAAGGAGACTTGTACACTATTTTCAAGGCTGGATTTTAAAGAATTAAGAGCCTTGTTGTGATTTGATTGCTTGTTTCTTGGAACTTTGTATGGTATCGTTATTACTACATTTTCTATAGAAGTTTATTAGATCACAATCACTTATCTTTTCAATTTTTTTTTATGAATGAGTATAAAAAAATCTACAATATTCTCTATTGTTAAATATTAAGTTTAGTCATATTGAGTTTATCATTGTTAAAAATATTGATGACTATTGAAGTATTAAAGCTTTGGTAAGTTTGTTATTTGTTTAACTATTTCTTTGTAGGATGGAAAATTTAATTTTGTTTCCCTAATTACTATTTAAATTCAATGAACTATTTCTTAGCTTAATCAGTTTATTATTTTCATTTCATACTTTATTAATTAAGCTCCCAAGATAGCTAGAATTTAAAATAAATCAACATAGAATAAAATAACCGATTTATTTTATGTAGATATCAGAAATGCAAAATTTTGGGTTGCTCATGCTAGAAGGGATCCACTCTCAGATTATTTCATACATTAGTGTATAGCCAAGAGACTCTAAGAAATTGTTATGATAAACTTAAAACCTACCTAGAGTAAAAAGAGAATGAGTGAAGACTGAATCACTAGAAGGATTTGTAGGTTTTTGGTGGCAGAAATCCTAATGGAGAAAATCAAATTGGCTCATTAGTGGGTTGGATATGGGGGGGAATTAGATCATTTTCCTATTTTATTGAATTGAAAGGAAGGTAAAAGAAAACACCCAACCCTTTTAAGTTTTATTCACCATGGCTCACAGATGAGGACTTTCGTGCAATTATTCAGAGAAATTGGACCTCATTATCCCTTCACTCGGAAAGATCTATGGAAAAAATATTTGCATCAAAACTCAAGAAATGAAAAAAAGAAGTGTTGGAATGGACTGTTTTGAAAAGGAAGAGAGATGATCAATATATCAAGGATACTAAAGAAGACTTATGAATCATCTATGAATTTGATGAAGGAGGATACTCAAACCAAGCATCAAAATAGAAACTGGTCATGCTAGAGTTCAAAAGAAACTAGTTGCTAGGTGAAAAAGAGGAAGCATGGAGGCTGAGAAGTAGAGCCATATGGCTGCAATGTGGAGATGATAATACCAAAATTTTCCAAGCCTATGAAAAGGGACGATGAGAAATTAATACCATTTGGAGCATGAAATATTAGGCATGAATAAAGATTACGTCCTTGGAAGGGTTAGCTGATATGGGAAACAACACTTCACAGATATATTCAAGGAACCTACAGAAGTCTTAGTTCCTGAAGTGGTTCAGACTGCTCTTCACTTCCCCAAATTTGTTACTGAGGAAGATAACGTGAAATTTATGGAAATAATATCGGAAGACAAGTTAAAAGAGGTGCTTCAAGTCTTTCAAAAAGATAAGATCCTAGGACTAAATGATTGGACCATTGAATTCTTCATAGGCTTTTATGAACTATTAGGTTGGGACCTACTAAGAGTTGCAAAGGAATATTTATTTTCAGGAAGAATGTTAGAAAATTTTAACTCCACCTTTATAGAGTTGATCCAAAGGTAAGTGATCCATAATCCTTGAATATTTCATGCCAATCTCATTGTGTAACTATTTTTATAAGATTATAGTCAAAGTGATAGCTAAAAGGATCAAGCAATTCTTCCCAAATGTATCTCGGGGGAATAGTTTGGTTTCCTAGAGGGTTTAAAAATCCATGAAGCCATTGGAGTGGTCCAGGAGAGGATTCACACTCTCAAAACTTGAAATCTAGAAGGGGCAGTGGTAAATATTGATCTTTCAAAGGCCTATGAGAGGGTAAGATGGATGTACTTGAGACCGTTGTTGACATATATGGGCTTTAACCCCTCTTAAATTCATTCTCATTTGCAGTAATAATAATTGGCTCAACATATATTTTCTTACTCTCCAAGAGGGGGATTTAGCAAGGATTACCTCTATCCCTGCTCCTTTTCCTATTGGTAGCAAAAGGATTAAGCATGATCTTATCCAATCTAAAAATAGGAGGAGAGTTCAAAGGTATTTTTGTAGCCCAAAATTTATCAATCACTTATTTTCTCTTTGTAGATGATATTTGATATTTTGTGGAGGATCCCGAAGAGATGCAAACAAAATAAAATGATGCTACTTTTATTTCTAGTTTTAGGCTATTTGGGTGTTTTTTACCTAATAATAAATGCATTGTTCAATGCTTCCTTGTGATGTTTGGTTCCATTCCTTTAACAATTACATGAAGTACCATAATTTTTTTTCATTGGATATTCTTATCATTACTTAATCCAATTATTGGCATTTGGCTTAGTGTGAAGACTTGTATGCATTTATATATATTACCTCTTGTGAAAACATTGTATTCCAATGCCTTGAGTATGTCATTTCACCCACTGGGAAAACATGTTAGATACATAAATAGTGTTTGTAGTAAAATCTTGAGTTGAAGTTCAAGCAATTTATATTCATGATTAAGTATTTCAAGAATATGAATATAGACTATTAAGAAAATTTTATCCATTTTTTTTGTAGAGTGTGCCATTTCCAAGAAAGTCATAAGTGTTCTCTTTACAATTTTGATAACTATAATTCAACTTACAAATTTCATATGAATTGGAATGTGATTAATTTAATGAGTTGGATCCACTAAGCATAGAGATGTAAAACATAATTCATTTGCATCAATAGTTATCCAAGTGACTTGGAATTACCTATAGGCATATAGTTGGACATATTGAGTTTTGGATTGTTTTATTGACAAGGATATATATATTTAATGCATGTTAGACAAGTACATGTGAACAATAAATAAAGTATATAGGAATTCCATATGAAGGAGTCAATTGGTGATCAAATTATTTTTTTATTGAGCGACCTAGTGTTTCTTGATCAACATATTATGATGTAGAGTGAGTATAGATCCGTGTACTCAAAGTTGCATTAAAAAAAGAAGCTTTACTAACAATATTGAGTAGTAATGTAGATAAGTTTTCACCCAAACTTGTAATTTGGAACGTAGGATTCCAAATCAAATCTAATGGAAGGTAACTCGACATCACATACAATTAAAGTATCGATATTGACCAACATAATTAATAAAAAAGATTCTTTTTCCATTGTATTGTCATCAAGTTACTTATGTGAATGTTACACAAAGGAAGGAGCCAAATAATCAACCACGAGAAGAGGTTACTAAAAAGCATAAGCTTTGAAGTTCATTCTACATAGAGAAAAAATATAATTTTCATTTTCTATAAAGGATTACTGTTCGTGAAGAAGGTGGTCTGTAAGTCCTTTAATTACATATCCTTTGGTTAGTCAGAGTTTCCATCCAACCATTTTTTCCTTGATCACACTCCTCAAGTCACTTTAGCTTAAAAATAACTAATAATAGTTGGAAAATTATGAAAGCAAGGTGTTATGCGGAATCTACAACTGCAGACAGAAGTATCTCCCGTAGACTTGATGGCCTAGTCTAGAACAACAAAAAGACAAAGAAGCTAATGTTTTTCTTAAAGTAAATAGACAATGGGATGAATCCTACCTGGAATCCTTTGTATGCTTTACTCATCTCTTGGCTTGTACACTCCAATCCTAGCTCTAATCGCTATAATTAGAACCTGCACAATCAAACAACACAAGTCAAAGATCTATGACATCTATGTAGCATCGTTTAATAACCTTATTCAATGGATCAAAATGGAATTAAAATACATGAAATCATAACATCACATAAAGGAAAAAAATGAACTCTTTTCATTAATATAAATGAAAAGATAAATGGAGATAGTTACAACAAAATATAGGAGTTGATCTTATAGAAAAGCTCCTCCAAGTTGACTTGTCCTTCCTTGCCACAAATTGTACCTCTATGTAACTCTAATGCATGGAATAATGAATCTCACAACAAAAACATGAGACTAGAATCTATCTCCAAAAGCCAACCCCTAGCTTTTGGATGGCCACAAATATATATAAGAGGATGGTAAGTTTAGATTTCATATCCATTTACCAATATAGGCTTGAGATCCACTCTTGATGGGAGGATGATCTCAAGGGATAAGGGGTGAAAAATCCAAGTTAGGATAGGACATGATTCAAGACTTTAATCCAAGGTAAATAATTACAATAACTCTTGAAATATTTTGGAAGAGAAAGCTTCAAGATTATTTTTATTTTTCCCGAATTTCTAGAATCAACACACCCCCATCAAGGGGAAACCTGTAGGTCCAGAAATTCAACTTGCTAGTGAACGCTGGTCTCTAAAGGGATATGGTGCGTTGGGCCTACAAATCATTGAAATGAAGCAGTTTCAAGAAGAAACTCAGGGATTTTAGAGAATCATGCTTAGGGATTTGTGTAGGGAGGATGACAAAGTGTTCAAAGGACGTGAATGATATTGTTTGAAGACCTATTGACCAGATACATCAAAATGACCCATAAAAATCCCCCCTTAAATCAAAAAGTCAGAAATGACAACTGATGACTGAAGGGATTTAATTTGTGACAAGTCAGGATCAAGAAAAACCATAGAGATCATCTTTTGTTACAATAAATTTGCATTATGACATTTTTGCCGAGGGAGGCATACCCATACTCCGAACATAAGCTAACATTACATGTAAAATGATAAAAAATACATGTCCACTGATGACAAATGGTGGACCATGACTAGATGAGTGTCCATATGATCATAGCCATCATACTTTGTAATCTCGTAGTAATCCTGAAATCACAACCCGAATGAATGAAACTAGATTCAGGGTCTTCTATCTCGTTCACACGACCATTCAACGTACGAGTCTAACTATGTGAATAAATGAGTTGGATTTAAACATGGTAGAAACCATTTGATTAGAGGCCAATGATGTAAGCCATTAAAAGACATAAGATAAACCACCAATGATGTTAATGGCTCTCAAGGTACCGTGGTACAATCCGTATGGTGTGAATAAGTGAGTTGAAGTCAAACACCACACATAATATGCCGGTTGAAGGCCATTGATGTAAACCTGTCTCCGAGAGTGATGAAAATTTCCATTGATGTATGCAAGTACCAAGGTACCAAAGGTTTGTTTCTAAGTCAACTTCCTGGATAATGAGCTGATGTCGACAGGGAGCGACCTGTCATAGGAGGGCCTTGATTTATCCCCCATCAACGACACAGAATAGGTATCATGATTTGAGACAAAATGATGATAATACATAACTAGATCGGGGACATCAGACATGGAATGAAGGCTTAAGAGTATTGTAGCAAATATTGACTGAATGAATTCTCATGAACATATCGGCAACACTGAATGGAGTCAGAAACATTGACCCAAAACATAAAATGGTGGCTTTGAAATAATATGATGAACCAAAAGATAAGCATATTTCCCAACCCAAAAACCACAGAGATGAAGTGGAAGAGTGTCATGTTCAAGAGTGACTCACTGCCATTAACAAGTGGAGTACCCTATTTTACCAATTTCCCCAACCATAATAGTCAGTACCTCTTTATTTTTTAACAAGCTTGATGAGAATAACATATCGTTGATCTAGTGTGGCCAAAGTTAAGGCATCTATGATGTAGTTGCAGGAGCCTTAAAGAGGGTCGAAAACTCAACATATTTTTATGCTCATAGCCATGAGTTTCAAGGTAGAAGATGACGTATTGAAGAGGTATGATTTTGCCTTCTATGTTGATTGATTGCTAAGGATGGTCGGTATGTTCATAGGTTATGGACAACAGTGAAGATGCCTTAGTTTAGGGATACTTCTATGATGTGTTTCCTTTAAAATATCTGCTCTAATATATGTGGTTATACGCTCAATATCTACCCATAAATGGATATTTCAAGACCATAAATAAAGTGAAGGACTTGTGCATTTTTTCTGAGATAAATATGATCTTAAAGTGGGTCGTATTTAGCCTCAGAATATGAACAATGATGTGAGTAGATGGGTAGAAAGTAAGGGATCGTATAGTGAAGGAAAGAAGTATTATTGGAGGTATATTCTAGTTTGTTTGAATAAAAAATAGTGGAGCCCTAGTTCAATGAATAGGTAGCAGAGTTATCATTGATGTAAAGAAAAATTTGTGTGCCCTAAGGATTTCCTTTTGGAGGAGCCAAAGAGAAAATCAGTGGATTGTTGATGATGCCTTAGGTTGTGTGACAATGGAGCAACCTTGTCACTATGTAATAACAACCCTTGAATATCTCAAGAATAATGATCCTTGGAGAAACGAAGGGATTGTTAGGAAAAAAAATTGTGGAGCCCTGGTTTAGGTATTTTATGGTTGGAAAATCACTGATAAGAGAGAAGAATTTGAAGTCCCTAAGAGAAGATCTAGTGGAAAAACCTTGTAATTTTTATCACACAGTTTTATGGGCCTATTTTCAGTCATTCTATAGGCATCTAGAAGATTGGTAGTGGCAAAATAACAACTGGATATGCAATCATCATTGAAGTTGCATAAGTTGTAGTGATCAACAGATGGGGAGGAAAAGTACTCGCCAGATGTGTTCAAGGTACATGAACGGAAAGGAAGGTTATGTGTGTTGTTGCTCCTAGAGGTCCTCACCTAATCCTATGGGATGGGTGTGCACATTTAATATTGTATATTATTTAATATTAGGAAATATGGAATGCCAAGAGTCATTGGGAGATGAATCCCAATAGCCTCACCTCCATGTATAAATCCATATGCATTCTTCAACTAATACACATTCTGATTTTGAGGAGTTACCTCCTGGTTTGACATGGTATCAGAGCCAGCTCCACTATTGGCATTTCTGCCTGTGGTGTAACTCCCTCTCCTTTGCTCAGTCAATTTTTATTAATATTTTTTTGCTGTTCTTAATTGCTAGACTGTTATTCTGCATTTTTTTTCTCTGTATAGCCCTGACATTTGCAGCTCCAGCTCCTGCAGCTCCTGAAGACTCTGCAAATTGCAGACTCCTCTGCAATCCTGCAAAGATTCCATTTCAAAAATTTTGTAACGGCATTTTGGCCTTCTCCATTCTCCATCGATTCAAATTCATCCCTCACCTCTGGTCTACGCCATCTCTCATCCCTTACTGCACTCTCAAACCTCACTCTCCGCTCCACTCAACATACAGTCCGCTCACTACATATTTGACAGTCCGCCCTCATTACATATTTGACAGTCGTATATTCACAAACGCTTGACTCCTGTTCAATAGAGTCCGCACATTATATTTATATAGTTCGCCCTCATTACATATTTGACAGTAGTATATTCACAAACGCTCGACTCCTGTTCGATACAGTCCACTGCATTCCATCCTGGTTTGACAGTCATCGTTTATATAACATCGCTTTTCATATACGCTGTCATTTCATATAAACGCTGCCATTTTAAAACGCTGTCTGCGCTACCCTGCGTTTATATACTGTGTCAATTGTATATATACCGCCCTTTCAACTGTCAATACCACTCCATACAACAGTTACGCCCCTGCTCATATTCATTACCACGCACTGTCAATACCGCTCATATTCATTACCACGCACTGTCAATAATACCACGCCCCAATATCGCTCATACATTATGTTATACCGCTGTCCATTCATCGTTTATATAACACGCTTTTTATATGTGTGTCTATTGATATAAACGCTGTCTATTGATATGACTATGGTTTGTGTGTCTATTGATATAAACGTTGTCTATTTTATATGCTGTCATTACATTCACTCCGCTCCATTTGTAATATTCACTCCGCTCCATTCATACAATATTCACTTCCCATTACGCCCTTTACCTGCATTATAATACCCTCCCATATCACTTCCCATTTTCACAATATCTCCCTCCCATAAACATTTCATATCGAACTCCCATACAATTTTTTTATCCAAAAAATAAAAATAAAAATATACATATATATTTTTTTGTGTGCAGAATTCAATCTCTTAGCAAAGAGTTTTTTGTCCATTTAAATTCAGTCTTTAGCAAGAGTTTTTTGTGCAGAATTTAGTTTCCAGCAAAGAGTTTTTTAAACTCAGAGTATTTTTCCAGCAAGTGTTTTTGCCCCTTTAATTGAGCAGATTTCAAGAGTTGAAAGTTTTTATAGCAGAAATTTTTTCCTCTTCAAAAGATTTTTTTTCCAGCAAAGTTTTTTTTTTCTCCTCCTTCAAAAGAAGATGACAGTCCCTTCATCTTCTAAAGAGGCTGCATACTTGGCACAGAGAGAAAAGAGACATGCTTCAGGTCCATCCAGAGGAAGAGAAGGTAGAAGACGAAGAAGAAACTTCAGAGAAAAGGGGGGCAGACAATCTAAAGCTCAGCAGCAAACAAATCAAGACAAAGGTAAAACTAGTGACAAAGACAAAGGTAAACTAGCTGAATCAGCTCATTCTGTTCTAGCACATTGTAACAATGGAGTAACTGAAAACCTATTTGATGTTTCATTTACTTCATGGAGAGATGATTGGTTGCTAGATTCAGGAGCAACATGTCACATGACATTTAGAAAATATTTTTTTGAAGAATTCACTAAAAAAGTTGATGGAGCAGTATATTTCGCAGATAAATCCAAACTCAAGCCATCAGGGCTTGGCACAGTCAGGCTTAAACTGCCTGGTCTTCCTGATCATATCCTACATGAGGTTCTATACCTCCCGGAATTGAAGAGAAACTTGCTGTCCCTGATCGAAATCCGGTAGCAAGGACACTCAGTTCACTTGTTTGATGGCAAGGCAGAGGTCAGATCAGCATCAGATCACTCACTTTTCATGGAGGGAATAGAAGAAGGGAGACTCTTGAAGCTGAAAGGTTCATCTGCTCATGCTCAAAACTTTGCATTCAGTTCACATCATGATGAAGGCACATTCCCATCAAGTCTTTTATGGCATGCTAGATTTGGACACTTAAACTATGAAAGCCTTCGTTTGTTGAAGAAAAATGGTGTTAATGGACCGCCTACAATTCCTAGAAAACCTAAGGAATGTGATGCTTGTATTCTAGGAAAGCATAGCAAACAGCCATTTCATGATTCACACTCCAGAGCACATAGAAAACTTGAGTTTGTTCATTCAGATTTATGTGGCCCTATGCCTATTGCTTCTGCAAATGGAAACAAATACACGATGACATTTATTGATGACTACACCAGAATGTGTTGGATTTACTTATTGAAGAATAAGTCTGATGCTTTTCAAACTTTCAAGAATTTTCATGCATGGATTGAAAATGATGCACAAACACATATTGGCTCTCTACGTACTAATAATGGAAAAGAATACACTTCAAACGAATTTGAAAATTATCTTCGTCAACATGGAATAAAACATCAAACAATTGTGCCATATAATCCACAACAGAACGGTGTAGCTGAAAGAATGAACAGAACTATTTTAAATATGGTCCGCTCCATGTTATTTTTCAAGAATGTAAAATTGATGTTTTGGGCTGATGCAGTTCTATGTGCTGTTTACATAAAGAATAGGTGTCCTTCAAGTTCAATTAAAAACAAAACTCCTTTTGAAATGTGGCATGGCCACATTCCTTCGGTAAAGCATTTCAGGGTCTTTGGGTCCACCTGTTATGCCTTGATACCCAAGGGTCAAAGGAACAAACTTGGTGCTAGAAGCAAAAAATGTATCTTCTTGGGGTACTCCAATACCTCCAAAGGATATCGTCTCTATGATGAAACAAATAAGAAGTTTGTAATAGCAAGAGATGTCATATTTCTTGAATCTTCCAAGAGTGACAAGGTTGTTGAGCGGCAACTTGATCGCCTGGATAGATTCACACATGCAAATTCTTTCCAAGAATTTGATAATGAGATTCCACATCTTGAAGGGGGGATTCCGATATTGAATCAAACTGTGGAATCATGTCCTGAAGCACTCTCTCCCCCACATGAAGAAAAAACCACGGATGACACATTGGATGATGTGATTGATAGAATTGGGAGATTGAATCTTGAATCAATCCCAACTCAGTCAAATGACCAGCCTGGGCCATCTCAGAAAGGTCCTCCCAAATGGCTGACAAAGACACTGGAGAATGTTCATCCCGATGAGGTTGGAAAAACAGGAACAAGAAGTTCCACTCAACAAATCGAAGGTGATGTAGATAATTCTGATTCTCCTGTTGATATGGATATTGCTTATAACTATGAATTGAGTTTGTCTACAAATCATGAACCAACTTCCTTCAAAGAAGCCGCTTCTCATGATGAATGGAAAGAAGCGATGCAGAAGGAGTATGATGCCTTGATAAAGAATGGCACTTGGAAGCTGGTTGATCCGCCTTGGGAACGAAACCAATTGGCTGTAAGTGGGTCTACAAGAATACGACGACTCATAGCACGGTCCATTAAGGCCGTGCTTGTGAGGGCTGTTCGGCTGCAAGGAGGAGTCGATTATGAAGAAACTTTTGCTCCCACAGTAAAATGGACCACCATCCGGACTCTCTTTGCCTTAGCAGCTCGTAATGGATGGAAAGTCCATCAGATGGATGTAAAAACAGCCTTCTTGAATGGAGATCTAAAGGAGAAAGTTTATATGTCCCAGCCAGAAGGATTTGTGATAAAGGGTCAAGAACACAAAGTTTGCAAACTTATAAAATCCTTTGTATGGCCTCAAGCAAGCACCACGAGCCTGGTATGAGAAATTGACTGAGCATCTTCTGAAACTTGATTTCAAACATTTTGATCTTGATGATGCAACTTTGTTTGTTAAGAAAGTTGGAAAAACAGTTGTATATCTTGTGGTATATGTAGATGATCTTTTGATAACAGGAAACAATGAGAGCTATATTTCATCCATGAAGAAAGAGTTGAAGAAAGGTTTTAAAATGACTGATTTGGGTCATGTTCATTACTATTTGGGTATTGAAGTAATTCAACATCCTAAATTCATATTTCTTTCTCAAAAGAAGTACATTGGAGATCTCTTGAACAAATTTGGCATGGATGACTATAATCCCTTAACCACTCCAATGGAACAAAACTTGAAGCTCACATCTATTGAAGGGAAGGAATTTGAGGATGCAACTAAGTATAGACAGCTTGTAGGAAGTCTTATCTACCTGACCACCACCAGACCTGACATTTCATTTGCTGTTGGAATCCTCTCAAGGTTCATGCAAAACCCTTGTGAAGGACATTGGTCTGCTGCAAAAAGAGTGCTAAGGTACTTGAAGGGGACTCAAGACTTTGGACTCAAATATACACAGGTAGGCGACTTCAGCTTGATCGGATACTCTGATTCAGACTTTGATGGCGACAAAGAAACAGGGGTGTCTACTACATGTTACACCATGAGTCTTGGATCAGGAGCTGTCTCATGGAGATCACGCAAACAGTCAGTTCCAGCAGATTCCACGACCGAGGCAGAATATGTGGCAGCAGCTAAAGCAACAAAGGAAATTGTGTGGCTCCGGAAAATCCTGGAAGATTTGCAGATGAAACAAATGTATTCCACACCACTCATGATCGACAACACTTCTGCAATAAAGTTGGCCAAGAACCCAAAATTCCATGATCGAACAAAGCACATCAATACAAAGTACCATCTAATTCGACATCATGTTCAGGCCAAAACCATCCATCTACATCATTGTTCCACAAATGAGAAAATTGCTGACATCTTCACCAAAGCACTTGGAAGAGAAAAGTTTGAAAAGTTCAGATCGATGCTTGGACTCACCAACATCCCTTCGGATTAAAGGGGGGAATGTTGACACCTAATCCTATGGGATGGGTGTGCACATTTAATATTGTATATTATTTAATATTAGGAAATAAGGAAGGCCAAGAGTCATTGGGAGATGAATCCCAACAGCCTCACCTCCATGTATAAATCCATATGCATTCTTCAAATGTAACAGATTCTGATTCTGAGGAGTTACCTCCCGTTTGACACTAGAGACAACCTTGAGTTGCAAAAGACCAATGCCAGGTCATCTTGAAATCAGAGGTTATATGTAGAAAATTTTAAGGGTGCCTCTGACAGAATATGGATTAAGAGGATAATGATTGTGGTGGTTCAAGAATGATGAAGACTTTGGAGTTTGATTAATGTGAATTACCCTATATTGTGAGAGGGCTCATGAGGCTATATGGCTCTGTGGCTTTTCAAATGAGCCAAGTATGAAACAATGAGAAGAGGCTTTCAAAATATGTAGAGGTGCTGAGAAGGAACGAAGGAGGAACACGTGAGAGACAGACTTAAAAGTCTTAAGGATTTGTCTCCTGTGAACTCAGAGGAAGCGAATGTAAGTGGAATGTGACCAAAAATAGAGATTCGTGGAGTGAGAATTATGGGGTCACATCAAGTTTAACACATGAGAATTATTCATACATGAATTCATGAATAAAAATGCATACCACCAGCAGCTACATTACACGAATAATAAAAGCATCAAAACATTGAAAGATGATTATACATAAACATGAGATTACTGATAAAAAAGAGAATACATATACATACTACTCATTTATCCATCTGGAATCCAAATAAACAAAGTTGTATATCATATTGTGTTCAAAACAACTCTCCCAAATATGTATCTCAAAGCATAAAGAGCACAGTCATACATAACTACAACAAAATTTATCAAAAATTTAGAACCTTTCTTTCATCTCTGAACTCTCTACATATAGAGTTCTCATTGAGGGTTTATGACTGAATAAAATTTCATGATCGACCCACACATGTGAAAATAAAAATATCATACCAAATCGCAGAGCGTGCATCGAGCAATCACTCCTGTAATTAGAAAATCAAAACATAATCAGGTGAAATCGAGATTTCAACATCGAAACATCACAATAAAATAGTAAAAGAAACATCATAGTTGGCCACAGAGGCCAAATCCTGGAATCTTCAAATGGGACAGCAAGGAGTAGATGTGAACAGGTGGGCAGTCTGGCTTTCATCACATGATTCCACCTGCTGTTGAAATCCTCCACTCCCTTATTCTCATGATTTCCATTAACCACCACGAAACGACCAGTCATGCTGTGCGTGCCTAACTCTTTAGTGGGGAGTTCTTGGAGAAATTGAATATACCATAGCTGCATTTTTCCTGCCAAAAACCCATTCTGTGTTTGACTTGCAAAACCGGAGATCGAGTTTCGGAGGGGGGTGAACTAGATCATGAGCCATCGGATGTGTGATAGGGAGAAAATATGGGGGGAAGATGGTGGAGGCTTAGCGGTGATAGGATGTGTGGATAATGGATGGAAATGGCAGAATTAATGGAGGAGTTAGCGGGAGTAATGGTGGTAACAACCCATTTTCCTTTATAATGACGGAGCTAAAAGTGGGGCTTGCACCATTAACACACAGCGGGATGGTTAACCCTGAAAAGAGCAGGAAAAAGGCTGTGGAAGGGATTTGATGATGTGGCAAGGAGGTGGGGCTACCCGCAAATCACAATCGGGGATTCAAGAGTTTGTTACTATGAGAAACAGGGGTAAAGGTTGTGATTTGCGATTTTCGATATCATAATCGCAAAGTCAAAGATTATTGCAGGTCAAACTCATATCACAAATCACAATCGGGAGTCAAGGATCAGGACAGGTAACAAGAATGAAGTAATGCGAAGTGCGATGTGCGATGAGTGGAAGGTGACGTGGCATGATGGAGGTGGGGCTGTCTGCAAATCGCAATCAGGGATTCGAGAGTTTGTTATTACAAGAAACATGGGGTAAAGGTTGTGATTTTTGATTTGCGATATCGCAAATCGAAAAGTCAAATATTATTGCAGGTCAAACTCATATCACAAATCGTAATCGGGGCCGAGAGTGGTTTATCACAAATCACGAAACCAAAGTTCCATCGCGATCAAAGATCAGGGAATCAGGATAGGTGATGTGAATGGTGGGAAGTGAGATTTGCAATATGCGATGAGAGGAGAGGTGATGTGGCCGAGAGGGTAGGTCCAATTTACATCGCAATCGGGGAAATGGTGTAGGAAAAGTTAACAAAAGTGTAAGTGCAATGCAGTTGGTGATGCGAAAAGATAAGTGGGTACCAATAAAGGTTTAGAGTGGAGATAAATGAATTATAAAGGTTCATGCAGAAAAGGTGAAAAGGGCTAAGGTTTTATTGCATCGGGGGTTTTGCGAAGGAGTGAAATGGTAACATGTATGGAGTTTTGCGATATGCGATCGACGATTGAAGAAGGGGCCCACGCCAATGTTAAAAGCGGAGATGATATTACATATACCATATGTGAAATATGATATATGTAACGATTTGTGGGATATGGCCAATGGGTTCTGGATCATAACACTTGGACAACAACTCTTTCCTCTTTTAACTGCAGGGTGTCCGCCTTGTGCTTGAATTTCTTGGACTTCACTTTAACCATTCATGCCTCATCCATGTGATTTTCTTATAGGGGCCACTTCTCCACCTTGTGTGTGGTCACAGGCCAACTGAGTGTGCACCATAAAAAATTAGGTCAAGTGTATCTTGTTTAGGGAATATTGGTGGTCATAATTGTTGACACCAAGCCCTATTTGTGTCATTGTATCAGGGTTGTATGTAAGGGCCATGATCCATAGTATGAGAGCCATAATATTATTGTATTAAAATTTGTAATATAAAAGTTGTGGGTTAAAAAATTTGTCTTGTGTACTAGTTGATTCACGATTGTGTATATTCCGTTGTGCAAAGTAGAAGTGTTGTGGCATTTGGGTGTGTTTGTGATTGAGATCTTAGATTCAAACCTAATACTTGAGTGTTTTGGAAAAATCAACAGTATTTAGGTATGGGGTTGTTATAACAAGATATATGGGTATATTGCGAGTCAAAGTGAAATTTTCTTGGCAAAGAACCCTGCTTATCATCAAATAAAAAACATATAGATGTTTAGTATCACTTTTTGAGGGATACGGATGAAGACAAAAATGTGTTGCTTGTAAAGGTGGACACTTTGAAGAATGTTGCAAATTCATTGACAAAGGGTATGAGCACTAAGAAATTTTCTTGGTCTAAAGAAACAATGGACATTGTTTCCCTAGAGAAGTGGCTGTGTATTATTTTATCCCATTAAGCTCATCCTCCTATCATATGTGGATCTCAATCCCATAATGGTAAATACTAAACTACCATCCTTCTCCTATAAATTTACTGCCATGCACATCATCAAGGTTGGATTTTTCAGATTGATAGTGCCCTTATGTTGCTACCTTGAACCTAAAGGAATGATAATCTTCATGCATTAGGGTTTATATTGAGGTGTGCTTTGTGACAAGGAAGGACAATTCAACTTGGGTAGACATCTACAATATCAAATACTATTTATGGTTGTAAAATATCTCCTATTTCTATTAATGAAAAGAGTATCTTGTTTTTCTATATGTGTTGTGTTATGTTTACACTCATGTATTTCAATTTCTTTTTAATTCGTTGACTATATATGTTATATTATGCTACTTGGATGTTGTAGATCCTTTTCTTGTTTTAATCGTGTGTGAAAGTTCTAATTATAGAACTTGGAGCTACAATTGGAGCTTGCAAGAGAGGAGGAAAATAAATATTGCTATAGATTTTAGGTAGGCCTCATTCCAATTACCTCACTTCTCTATGGAAAAAATATATACTTTTTGCCTTCTATTTCTAGTCCAGTCCACTAGGTTTAGGGAATTCACCTTTGTCCGTAATCGTAAATTCCACATAACAATAGTCAAATAGTAGACCAGTTTGACAAGGAACTTCCATGAAATATTAGGCAAATGGTCATGATAATGGAATTAAAGGAGATAGGAAATGCATGAGACGATCACTAGGCATTTATGACTTTGATCAGACGACACTTGAGGGACCAAGAATAAGTTCTGTGTGTGGTAGAGGGCAGAATAACCGATTTGTATTTTCTTCTTTTTCAAGCTAAGTCAACTCTGCATGTCTTGTATGGTGTTATAGGAGTTTAGTTCCCTCCACCACCCTTGCCTCCCACACCCTCCAATTTCTCAAACAATTAGGACTCCTCTTGTTAGAGTCCGTTGGATTTGATCTCTTAAGGAGAAAAGATGCAAAGCCTTGATAAGTTTGGGTCTTCATAAAGAGGGGAGAAGAACTCTAGAAATCTGGGCTCATAAGGAAACGAGGTGAAGGAGAAGGATACTAATAGCAAGGTATAAATGATAGAAAAATTGACATGAGAGAAACTGTAGCAGGACACTGACACTAGCACTTGAGGGAGGTTAATTGAATGGGAAATACCATCATGGCAGATGGATGGTTAGAACAATCCCTTCATTTTATTCTCGACATATCCTGGATCTCTATCAATTAGCAGGAAAGGATTTCCCAATCTTTGTTGTTCTAACTTTTTTTTATGCTCCTCTTTTTTTTATGATAAAAATTGATTTTTTTATGACACTCAGGGATGTCATCTAGTTAAACACCTAAGGGAAAATGGTAATCCCTAAGCTAGATCCCAATTAGATAATATTTTTTTTAATATTTTGAACATGCTCAATTTGGACATGGTCTGTTGACAATTATACATGCCTGTAATCTATGTAAATTCTCAATAATCGACTAATGAATTATTGCTTACCAAAAAATAACTATAATCCATATGATATTTATTTTAATCATTTGATTGCATTACAATATGAAATTTCTTTAAATTTATTAACTTAACTAAATGCTATAGAATTGAAAATTTAGTGAATATTCTAATGTTTTTAATTCCACTATCTCATATGTGATGAATTTTCTTTCTTGATTTCAAGGGTTTTCACTAGTTTTGTTTAAAATTGCTTGAAGTCATTGGTATCTTCATTATACATTACTAGACACCTTGGGATTTGTTTTTGAAAAGAGAAAAAATTATATTCCATTATCAGAATATACATAATCTTTTCCATAAGGAATGTATCTTTAGGATGATAGATTTACCATAGAGGTATTATTTTTCCATGATTTTTACAAGAAAAATTTCATTTACATAGTTAGAACATGACTGCAAAAACCATAAACAAGCGGTTTTATAAAAATGAAATTCCATTCCATTTATTTCATGATCATTAATGGGCCCCATTAATAGGTATATCATAAGGCCCATTTTTCCATCCTCCAACTTATAATTTCCTCTTTTCTCGTATTTATTAACATATTTTTGACTATAATGTGCTTAATAGAGAGACTAAAGGATGTTTGTCATACTTCATGGCCTAATGCGGTTAATATGTAGGAACATAGTGATTTCTATTGGATTTACTATGCAGAGGTACGTTGGAGGAAACTGGAGGAGATGTAGGAGTATTTTTCCCTAAACTTACTCACATAAAACTTAATTTGATCCCTAAAATCATTCACCTACATTGTAGAAATTTGAATATCTGATATATTATTCACCGAGATTCTCCTGATCACAAACTATTTTAGCTTCATGCACAATACAAAATCTCTTCTACCATTGATCATTACATGCGGAAATAAAATAAATTGCATGCGCACATTAAAACCATAAACAATCACACATATGAACACAGTATTTCATGGGAAAGCTTAAAGCTGAAAACCCCCAAGTATTTGTATATTATATGTCATAGAGATCATGTAACAATCATTGTACAAATTTCCTCACAAGCTCTCAGTATAATCTCCAATTTCTACACACTAATCAAGCTATATCTAGAAAAACACATGCTCCAATCTCTGCCACCTGATAGCCTACCTCTATTGTGTAATCAATGCTGTAGAATGGCTCATAAATATCTTCGAACCACCTGGCTTGTACTGCGCAATCCTCATTGGCTTCTCCAATCACTGGTTGTTGCAAATCATGCAACAATATAGTCACAACTGATAGTCACACTGCTCTTTCACCTACCTCTTCACTGGTCTCCACTAAAACTGTCCATGCACTGTAGTTAACTGATGTATTCTTTAGTTGATTAATGAGTTAATAATTAGTGAATTAATTAATAATTAATTCACACCACTCTCACTAGTGTATCAATCAGTTAGACTAGATACAACTAACTCAACTATGTTTAACTCAGTTAAACTGAACACAACTCCATTAACTTCCTCAATCAACTCCACCAAACTCTCTCACATGAGTTCTAACTGAAGTATCCATGCAATAGCTCCACTTAACCCTTAGGAATAACGTAATTCCTTCTGTCAGCTCCTGTGCCACATCTGTGCACTTAACTGAAGTGCTCCAAGAGAATAAGATAATGTTTATAGTCCAAATATTATTAAGAGCTAATAATATTTGACATATCTATTTTTAGACTGGCAATCTAAAAATAGATTCCGCCCAATATGTCTAAAAATAGAAGTCCATATGTTTTTTCCGACTTGACGAACCATCCACAAATAGCATCCTGCAACTCATAGAACATGATCCATATGTCTAAAAATATACATAGTCTAAAAATAGACTTTGCGCCAAAAATAGCCTGCGGGCCCACTTAGTGAAGGCGACTTCTTTCCACTAAGCTCATCATATTATTGCAATCTCAACATACATCTCGAGGATATAATAGAAACTGACGCACTCAAGGAATTGCAAGGATCTAAGGGATTTAGATCCACCTTTTTAGATATTTTTGGAGGGGAGAAATGATCTTTCTAAGGAGACTTCTCCTCATTGATTTTTGTATAAATAAGAAAGCCCAAGGGCTCAATAGGATTCAAAATTTTGGAATATATATGAGCTACTAAGAGTTATAAGGTTGAGATTGTCATTTTCATTTCCTCTATATGATGTACTTGAACTCTGTTTTATGTCAATACAAACCTTACTATTATCTCACATATGAGTTTGTTTTAGAGGGCTGAGTCCCCCTGGGTTAGGGCCCAACCCAAATGATCTAGCCTCTCTTTGTGTATTTTATCCATGCATTATTTTTCATAACACAATTTATTTTCCTTTATTGACAAAAATATGCTTATAAAAGTTGCTGGTGCAGGTCTATCTACCACCTCTCTTGTGGGAAGTGTGGCTGAGGAATATGTATTAGAAAGCCTATTTTGAAGATAAATCCCCTCTGTGGACAGAGGCGATCTCTCTAGCCCTAGAGTGGGTCTAACAACTTGTGAGACTTTCTAATGCAAGCTTCCTTAGCTAATATTAAAAATGAGACAAGGAGGGAGATAGGGTCACCTTTTTCCTTATGCTATGCTTGAACACTTTGATGGTGTCCTTGATCGATGATCCCTCAAAATCATTCCTCACTACTAGTGGCGTATGATTACCTGCAGGAGATCAAGAGGCAACAAAAAACGTATTCCGATACATAATATTCATGAACATCATATATCTAACAGATCAAGGAACATTAGAATATTTTCGAAAATTATTAGAGAAATATAGAAAGCAAACATCAGATGTTTTATTAATAAATATAAAAGAGATATCTTACAACCCATGCCTTGATGTCGGAGGCCTCCCTTTGGTGATGTCTAAGACCTTCACCAAAGCTCTAAGGCATTCCTTCTCCCGAATAGCTTAGGCATTATCACAATATAGGAGTGTAAAGGGAATGAATGATTAGACCAGCCCAACAATGACCAACCAGTAGTGGAAGGATGGGGATCAATTTATAGGAAGGGAGAGCCCATGAGAGGAGGAGGAAGGTCCACTTTTGAAGGGATAAACCCCCATTTATAAGATCGAAGCTCTAAAATAAGAGAGCTTGACCCTATCACCACCAAATAACAACCAACTCGTCGCCCTAGAGCTTTTAGAGGTTGAAGCTTCTCCTCCATTTTGAGGAAAAAAATCCAGAAAGGAATCCATGCGATTTTTCCAGAATAAAGAGTGTTGACAGCACTAGGCCAAAATTTTTAACCTACCATCAACACAGGCAGACCACTAGAGAAGTGTGTTGACCCAAAAATTTAGGTTTTTGACCAAGTTTCTCCAGTGATATTTCAAGGTAGCTTTATTTGATTCTTTAAGGGATATCTTTGTGTAATATTCCCAGGTGGATACAATGCACATGACCTATCACAAGGCACTTCAAGATCAGGGATGGGAAATGAGAAGGGTGACAAATTACTGTGTAACAGATGCCCCCAAAGCATGAAGGAAAAATAGGGAGTGATGGGTACATTGCTTTATGAACCAAGGAAAAGACCTCAGATTATCGCCAGGAAACCTACCAAATCAAACACAATACAATATATGACATTTCTAAATAGGCATCAAATAACACATGAACCCATGACATGGTCACAACCATCCGTATAGAAAGGATCATGTGTACAATTATTTATGAACCAAGGAAAAGAACTCAGATTACTGCTAGGAAACCTGCCAAATCAAACACAATACAATATATGACATTTCTAAATAGGCATCAAATAAACACACGAACCCACGACATGGTCACAACCATTCATATAGAAAGGATCATGTGTACAATCATGAATACTAAAAAAATCCACACAGCCTGGATAATAAAAAATGTGATCAGAGTCTTCGTCTCGATCTAAAATTAACCTACATATGAATCTAACCATGTGAATAGATGAGCTGATGTCGAACATGTTAGAAAGTACCTGATTACTGGTCAATGGTGAGAACCGTTAATAGGAATGAGAGAAACCACCAATAATGACGATGGCCCTGAAGGTACAACATCACAATGCACAAGTGTGAATAAATGTATTGATGTCGAACACTTGCAGAATCATTCGATCGAAGGTCAGTGATGTGAACCTACCGTTGAACATGAATAACTTTCCATTGAGGCATGCAAGCTCCAAGGTAATGAAAAGGAGTTTCTAAATCATCATCTCGGATAATGAGTTGAGGTCGATAGGAAGTGATCTGTCGAAGGAGGGCCATAATGATTCCCACATCATCGAGAAGAAACAACAGATATCTCAAGATGATGGGAGCGATTTAGGACTGTAACAAAGAAGGTCAGACAAACAGAGGATGATTTATTTTGATAAAAAGGACTTCTCTTGAACATATCGAAGACACGACTTCAGAGTGTGGAAAAATTTGACTCAAATAGGATTAGAGGTCATGATGACAGAAATGGTAATCAAATTAGAGGAAAATGGATTCCCCAAACCCACGAAGGAAAATTGATGAATTAAGGATATCCCCAACCCGACACGAACTACAGACAACTGTCATGTTCAAGAGAAACAAGCTACCCAAAAGTACACATAGGATGTTCACTTTCAATTTTCCCCTGTTATCACTAATGAGTACTGTTAGCACCCTGTAATTAGCAAGATTGGAAAAAGTCCAACTGCAAGGAGAACATTATTTCAACCACTTTGGGATTCTAGGATCTAGCCCTCCTGAATCTGGAGATGGATCTCTCCAATAAGTGCAAAGATGGATTTGTCTTTGAAGTTTTGGGTAATGATCTTAGGCTAGTTATGAAGGCCGAGGGTTTTGTTTTGTTTTTGGATGGTTGAGCATGATTATTTTTTGAGGTGGAAAGTTCTAAATGCAAAGAGTTTCAAAGGTGTGAAGTTGCAATCAATTAGAACAAGCTTTGGCTAGGAAGATAGATAATTGCAGGTTTTAGTCCATTGGGCTATGGAGTCATAATAGGGTTTAATTGAAACAATCAGGTTCAAGAGTGGTCCATGGGGCAAGTCATCTATGTCTAAGGATCTATTTAAAGTTTGATTTATGGAATGAAGTGAAACAATAAGAAGGGGATTGAAACAAATGAAGGACAAAGAGCAACCCAGGATCTGGTAAGTACTTTGAAACTATCAAGCCTTTGACAAGCACTTAAGAAAGACATAAAAGTAATCTAAGATTAGGTAAGTACTTCTAAACTAGCCTGCTTTTGATGCATTTTCAATAGAAAAACATTTTAAAACAAAGGGAATCTTAAAGGAAACTGTTGGAGAAGAAACCAGCGGGCCGGGCTCACCACAAATCCTCTCCTAGCTCTGCTCTAATTGGTAACTTTCAAGACAAACACAAAGATAACAAAGAATGGCCTAAGATCTGGTAAGTGTTTCAACACTAGCCAGCTTTCAACACATTCCAAGGGAAACATTCAGACAGTCTTTGGGGATAAAACTAAGACCAGGGCACACCATATCTTCCTTAGTTCATCTCTACTCAACATATACTGAAAATAAAATTTAAGAATAACAATAAGCTAAGGAAATAGGACGAGGGAACGCCAACATTCCTATGATTAAACTGAATTAAATCATTCCTAAATGACATAGTTCGGAAGAAAACATGTAGATAAAGATTTTCAGTAAGAGAAAGGTACTGATATACAGTAGGTCTTAACTCTATGCATGCTGTTCTTTATAAGAGAAGATGAACACAGTGAAAACAGAAATAAAATAACAATTTACAATAAGAAATAACATCACTGTCGACATAGACTAGGATCCCATAAATCAACTTGTATTGATGCTCCAAACCAGTTACAGCTCTAAGTCCAATGCTTTAGTTTAGCAATCATCTACACTTCCCAGACTAACTTATCTATCACAAGCAGAGCTCCAAGAGCCAATGAACACTATTTACAAGTAGAAGTCTCAAGCTCAATTACATTTCAAAGTTCAACAACCAACCCAACCAACCCTTTTCTCATCTTCTCCAGTAGTATTTATAGAAGAATGAGAAGGTGGGATCCAATAAAAGATCTCCCAAGAGAATTAATACAGACTAATGACTTATCAGCCTTTGTGGGGCTCAATGAAGAAGTTTACATATGTTTTCTGTCTGTATTAATTTTTTACATGTAAAATTAGGCTCGATGGGAGCCCTTATTGACTTTTGAGGCTCTGTGTTATGTTGAAGTAACTTTGCTCATATTTTGTCATTAAGTTTATTTGCAGAATTAACTCTCTGGCTGTGCTGAGGCAAATATCTGATCTTGATCAATAACTTCGGCCTCTGTTTGAATGCTTTGAGGCACATGTGGCATTGTGGTAGCTGGGAGGAATCAATTTGCCTCAGATGTGGCGGTGGAGGCCTTCTGTCTGATAAACATTTAGGATTTTCTTTTAACTATGTCTTAATTGGGAGGATTATGCTTTTTATAATCAATCTTAGTCGTAATCCTCATAAATTTGTCTTCAATCTTCCATTTTGGTGCGTTCTGTCTTCGGCACTGATACTCTTTGATTTGTGATTGATTTACTGTGTTTTGTTGGTGTGTAGTGCTGCGCAAGGATCGTGAGGCATCAATTCCTTTGAAGCATTGACGAGATGTGAAAATTTTAACCCATGGATGGCTTCCTTTTAAAGAATCGAAGGCGTGAGAATTTAAACCCAGCCTTCGGCTTTTTTCTTCGGCACAATAGAAAGACCATTTAATCACCCTTACCAAATAATATATCCGGACTTCAAAATTTTTGATAAAACCAAGCTGTATAACCATTTCGGGTCACAAAATGGACTTTCTGACATCAGGGTGTTTGTGACCCGAAATTTTTATGAAATCTTCCATATAAAGCTCCACAGGTCTAGCTTTCATGACCACGCGAGCAATCAAACAAGACCCGCTCCAATCGGTTGTTGCCGCGTGTGCGCTGACATGTATGCTGACTAGGCATGGGGAGCAGGGCGATTGATTGTGGGCCATGGGTCGCGTCATACCTTAGTTTATCCCCCGAGCTTCTTTTGAGCGCGATCACCGTCCGATGAGACGACCTCAGATTGGACGGCGTACATAAATATCGCGCTGAGCCCACAGTCGATATTTAATGCGCGATGAGAGTGGATTTTCAAAACTGATTAAGGCCACGTGTTGGCCTGTGGCATTGATCGCGATCAAATGGGAAATACAGCTTATCCCTCAAAGGCAGTGCGATCAAAACTGCTCCGGTTTTGTACAATGATTGATTGTGGGGTTAACCCGAGGTTAACACCCTGCTTGCTATTCACTTCGGTCCATTAAACTCCTGGTTCAAACCTCAGAATCTTTAATATGATATAAAATCATTCAAACACCTGCACTATACAAAACTATATTGTAAAATCCTGCGTTATTTGGTTTTACTGCTTCAGAGGGTGTGGGGAGGAGCGTGGCCGCTGAATTGCGCGGTCGGGCCATCGCAATCGGAGGTGAGGGAAAAAATTAAAAATGCTCCTCATGAGTTACTCCAACATGATAAGCACTCAGGACCTTAGCACTTGTTTCTAGCACTGGGGCACATGGAGGGGAAATGGTTTGGATTTTTAGCCCAAAGGGGCTTAAACCCATAGTCAAAATACTTGTTTTTGTTTTTTTTTTTTGTTTTTTTTTGTTTTTTGTTTTTCGGACATTCTCAAGATGTTTAGATGGATTTTGGGGGTTTCGATATAGTTAAAAACGAGTTTTAAACTATGTAAAAAATTATTTTTATGAATGGAAGAAGGGGAATCATGAAAATAGAGGGTTTTATGGAGGAAAAGGGGAGAAAAATGAAGGTTAGTCTTCTTAATGGAGGAGAGGGAAAAAAAGGATTTTGCAGTAGTATTTTCTCATGAAATTAGTAGAATTCTAGAGTGTAAAATGGGCACAATAGGGAATATTTTTGACATAGGCATGAGGCCTTAAAGAGTCTTTAAGATATAACACTTTTTTGCAATAAAATTTGTTCCTTGAAGGCTCCAAAAAATGATTTAGCCACCTTTTGGTATAACAAATTGTATAGGTGGCTAACAAGTACCTCTTTATTTTTGATAGAAAACATGAAGATGATAACATATGCTGAGCGTATATGTGCATTCTTTGAATGAATCCATCCTAGTAATTTTAGCGAGCCCTAGGAAGGAGGAACTCGGTCTCGTCATGGTGACAAGTCTTTCACCATTTAATTTTTGATGAGTCCGACAAAAGGATAACTCGGTGTATTTTTCATGTTTAGGGAGTTTGAAAAAGAAATGGAAAAGAAAAATCCATCATGTCCCTTTTCATAAATCGTCCCTCGAATCCGAAAAGGTAGAAAAAATTATTTGAGAAAACCGCTTGACCATGTTCGATCAAGGTATTCCTTTTTCATAAATAGTAAATATCAACCCGAAAAAGGGGTAAAAATGTACTGAGACCAAGTCAATTCATTTAATTTAACGAGTTCAAAACGACATGTACTCAACGCTATTTTCATTTTTCGAGAGTCAGAAAAGGGCTGAAAGGTGACTCTAGGGGGGTTCCTTTTTCATTTATTTTTTACTGAGTCCGAAAATGAGATAAAATAAAACTCATTTGCATAAGAAATAGTGGCTGTTAGTGTAAAGATCATATTACTGCACAAAAATGACAAACATCACTGATATCGAGGAAAAATAATAAAATAATGGCGAAAATATCTTCCAAAATCTATAAATAGACAAAACGTAAATTCATTTTCACCATTCCATTTTGAGTAAATTGTGAAAGTGCATTTTACTCCTCTTCCCTTCAAACTTCAGATAAGTTGTGTGGCTGATCTAGGACACCGTTCAACAATCCATCAACTATAGGTAGGATCTAAAATTCTCCTCTTCATTTTAATTCCATTCTTAAGTAGTTTAGCTTAGAAATTTAGAGATTGGGGGGAGGATTTCAAGTTTTAATTTCATGCGCTATCAATGTGGGTTAGACCATCAGACCCATGATGGTTGCTCTTAGCCCATTAAGGCAGCATGCCGTCAACGTCGATTCAATTCGGACAGACGCGCTGACCACGGTAAAGAAGTTGAAACAAGAAATTGACCCACTTTTAAAGGTTCATTTCAAAAACTAATCCAATGAAATCTCCTAAAAAATCAATTAAACATGTTTTGAAAGTGATTTAAAAAAATATGGTCATTGAATGGAAATAAAGAAGCCATGAGGTGGAAGACTACCAATCACTCCCAAACGCAAATTATGTAAATGCATTGCGGAATTGTGGACTGCTAAAATTCTTCCAAACATTAGGTTTAATAGCTTAGCTAGACCTACTTGAGTATTTGATTGGCTATGGAATGTGGATCACCAAATATTCATAATTGGAGACCAGGAACTTGAGTTGGATGTCATGGAAATCTATTTCATTACAGGGTTATCCAGGAGAGGGGAGAGAATCCAACTCTCTGGAGCTCGTGTTGGAGGTGAGAGTACCAGTATGCTAATCCAGAGACACTATCCCGGGGCTAAAATGACTTAGAGTGGGAAGGTAGAGATATCCTCTATTGCAAATATCTCCTTGTGCATAATATTAAATTGCATGTCTTGAGTGGCCGAAGCCCAGGCGTTGCATGAGGCAACAAAGTCTCAATTCCAGTACGTGCTGGATTGTCTGGATCCTACTATGTTTAACTGGTGCGAGGAGTTATTGGCTAATATGAAAAGCCAATTGACAAAGTGAAAAACAAGTCAGTTAAAACAGTTTGGGTATGGGTCCATATTGGTTTCCTTATTTTTGGAGAGGGTTCATCTATTCCAATATCAGCGGTTGGAGATTCATGATCTAATCCCGAGGGACCCAAGGCTTTTGAGATGGTGCGAAATCATGCCCCATTAGGGAGGGGGCCAAAAAATGCATTTCCTGACCACGTTATTCAATTGGCTACGTCATCAAAATTTCGTGGTTGAGGACTATGCATACAGAGGCATTGTATTTAGAGGAGATCCAGATATACCTCTTCCATTAGGCGAACAATGGTCCGATGCAGGTAAAAAGTGTTTTTTTTATTTTTTACTTTTTATTTTTTTTGGTATGTATTCTGAGATATAAACTTATGATTTTTACAGATGCAGGATTAGTAAGACCAACCGATATGTATTCGATTGCCAAGAGAGTGGTATGTCAGGTCGAGGATGCTCCCTATGAGGAGGGGGTAGATCCAGTAGCAGAGATGGAGCGCAATATGACAGGCCTGACCAGTGGCATACCAGAATACACAAACTTTGACGAGATCCCACTCCGCTATCAGAGGCATACTGTGGGGGTCGCAAGCCGACTACGTCACTTACTCTGGTGAGTGATCTAAGTAGTTAGATGCTATCATGAGCATCATGTGTGCAGATAAGAATATTTAGTTTTTTGTTTCTTACACTGATGTAGGCTCACAGAGCCATTGTGTCACTAAACACAATATTTTTGATATTTTGATGTAACACACTTTCACAGACTTTATATATATATATATATATATATATATATATATATATATATATATATATATATCTATATCTATATCTAAAACTATATCTATATCTATATCTATATCTATATATATATATATATCTCTCTCTCTCTCTATATATATATATATATATATGCTTCTACGGCTACTAAGTGTTGATGTATCATGATGATTTATTGGTGTTTACATATGACACAAATGTCTATCTAGAACATAATTTTCTAATGTATCTGTTAATGTATTCAATTTTCATGGAATGTGTTGATATCTAATGTAATCAAAATTTCTTTCTAGTAATCAAACACATATATACATGTGCAAAATCTGAGGGTTTCTAACTGAATAATGACTATTCAATTGTAACACAATGAGTTGCGAGTCCAGCTTGACAACTAAGTCTCTGATACCAAGAGAAATCAAGTCAGATAGTAGTTCGATAACCGCACTATATTTGGCAATATTATTAGTTGTTCGGCCCAGACAAATACCTTACAAATTAATCAACTCGCCATCAGGGCAAAAAAGTTCGCATGCTGTGTAAGATAGATTCTGTGTGCTACGGTTGGCGCCATCAGCAAAACCGACATAATGGTTCGATGACATCTACAAACCAAGTGGAACACGAGGTAAGTAGAGGAAACATGTCTGCAAAGGAAAAAATCGAACCAAGAAATCTAAAAAGCACACTAATGAATACAAAATAATGTACAAAGTACCATACTTATGGTCAAGCATAATAATTTTTTATATAGAGCCCATTTCAAGGGTCAGCTATGCTAGGCATATCTTCGTAAGACCATATGAAGACACCAAAAAATTCCTTAAAAATCTCGGTGTAAATCTTGACTTCTTCAATAGAGTAAGATGCATCGATGTGAACATTCTCGATAATCCCTAGCATAATTGAGATGTCGATGGGAATGGTGGAAGAAATATTTCCCATGTTTCCTTCGGACAACACTTCATGAATCAAAATGTGGTTCTCAAATGGGCCAATCGATTAAGACGAAACATGAGATTCGAGGCAGTTAGAGATATCACGTAGGGTCAGGAGAAACGAGGAGTGATGATTTTCATTAGAACACAGAGATATTTGAGAGACATAACCTCTACAATAATCTCTTCAGTGGGGAATGTCTCATTCAAGGGATCATATGAATCCCAAGAACCAAAATCTGGATATTGCGCATAAGTTTCCCGAGAGGAAACCAATTTTTCGTTGGTTTTGGAGGCGGCCTCAGAAGCCAGAAGGATGCTTTGATACAATCTTTCGGTAGGGCTCAAAGGCATAACATCACCAAATATTTCAAGCTGGTCAGAACTAAGAATAATCCATGGATCATGACCATATGATATCATGTTGATAATAACGACATTAGGAGGTGGGAGTGAAAAAATTCCCATTAGGGACAAGTTTTTGAACAAGCCCGACTCAAAATTCTCATAGGAGGTAGAGGTATTCCCAACATATGGAATTTTTCCAGTTGAGAAATCAGAGGAAAAGAAAGCGAGTTGATCGACAGTCACAATTTTCCCTTGATGAGGAAAGCAGAGAACACATAAGAGGGTAGAGACCAAGCAAACCATTGCATGGGTCCATCTGTGTCCAAGAAGGAGGTTATAATTTAGGTTGGCATCCACCACCTCCACTTCTAGGTTCACTGTCTTTCCCTCCAAGAGGATGGGAAAAGCTCTAAGAATACCATACGACCGAGAACCCCTGCCGTTGAAAGCTTCCAAAGTGTTGGGGAATGACTCAAAGGAGGAGAGCCAATGGATTTCCAACAAGAGATAGAAATGATGTAGGTCAAATCACCTTTATCGGAAACAGTCCTATGAATGGTTTTCCCCATCATGGTAACTTGAATCAGGATAGCTACTTGATGTGGGAGGCGAGGAAAAAGGTTCTTAAGATCGAAAGTAATAAGGTTTGAATCCACCAGATCAATGCATTCAATGTAAGATAATAGTGCCTTCCATTGTGATGGGCACGAATGAAGGACTTCCAATGACGACATCGTCAAAGGCACCTGATCTAAATCCTTTACAATGTTATAGTGTTTAGCAGCTCGTGTCTTTGGATTGTAATACAATTTCCAAAGAACACCTTTTGGAGGTGGTTGAATTATGGAATCAATACTAGGTCTCTCAATCTGGACAGGACCAGAACTAGGAGGTATATAAGAGGAAGGGTGATCTGTAGTATCCTGTTCCATAGGAGCTTTCGATGGATTCGAGTAATATTTTGATCGCGTGGCAAAAAAAATAACTTTTGTGCTAGCCATAAAAACTTGGGAGCTTCCAGATGATTGGGGTTGATCTACTGTTTGCATCTTCTCGATGGAAATAGTTCTTTCAAAACAACCGAAGTCCTGGGTCCGCCCTTCAAGGGACAGGAAACTTCGAAACGCCGAGGACAATCCTTTGTGTGATGTGTAGAAATTTTTAATACAATTATGTATTGTTGGATTCTCCTGATCTAACAATTATATGCCACTGTTAAATATAGAATCCTTATACTTAAATCTTTGCGGAAATTTAATAGCCAAAGAAAGATCAATCACACATAACACATATGTTTTTACCGGGAAAGCATAAAGATGAAAACCCCAATATCATATATTATGTATATATCATGGATCATGAAACAATCTCATACAAAACTCTACTCCAAGAGCTCACAATACAATATACAATCGTCTCACACTGTCATACAAAAATTGGCATAAACATGCACCAATTTACTTCCTCCTGACAGCCTGCCTCCAATGCGCAATCCCTGCTGATCACAATCCCTGAATGAATTCGATCTTGCCTTTCCTTAACTGCGCAGTCCTCATTGGCATCTCCAATGTGTGTTTGGTTGCACTTGTGCACCCACTATAGTCACAACTGATAGTCAAACTGTCCCTTTCACCTATCTCTCAATTGGGTCTCCACTGGATCTGACATGCATGTAGTTAACAGTAGTAAATATTCAGTTGCATGTGAGATCACTCCATGTGAATTAATTTAATATTTAATTCACTGATCTCTCACTAGTGTATCTTTAGTTACAACTAGTTACAACTAGCACAACTGAGTTTAACTTACTTAACTTAGTTAAACTACTTTACAACTCAAATAACTACACATCCAAATCTGTTACAACTTTGTATCACTCATTTACAATGAAGTCCACTAGAATGTCCCACCAACCAACCTTTGAACTTGAAATTTCTTCAGTTAACTGGTTTGCCACATCAGTTAACTGAAATCAAGTGCTTCAAGAGAATAGATAATTATTTATTGTCTAATTATTGGTAAGGGCTAACAATAATCGACATGCATTTTATTTTAGACATGCATTCCACGAAAAAACGTTGCACATGAATTCCAAAAATAGACGCCCATCCATCCATATAATTTTCTCAACCATCTATAAATAGATTACTACTAAATATAGACTTTGATCCAAATTCTAAAAATAAAAATATCACCTAAAAATAGCCCTTGGGCCCCACCTAGTGTAGGTGCTTAATTTTCACTAGGATCATCATCTTGTTGAATCTCAACACTCCCTCTCAACAAGAAAGGGATTATCCTTCACCCTGATCCTGTCTCTATGGTATTCAAATTTTCTCCTCATGAGCGCTTTTGTCAGAATATCTACATCCTGATCTTCCGTAGGAATGTATTGAAGCAACATGATCTTCCGCTGAACACAATCTCTGATATGATGATACCAGATATCTATATTCTTATATCTACCATGAAACACAGGATTAATCAAGAGTTTAATGCAACTATGATTATCACAATGAATCACTGTAGGATCTAAATGAGAACCGTACAAACCGACCAGGATCTTCCTCATCCAGATAGCCTCACATGCAGCTTGACATGCTGCCATGTATTCCGCTTCCATTGAAATGAGTTCCATAGATCTTTGTTTCTTTCTGTACCAAGAAAAAACTATAGATCCGATACTGAAAACCCCTCCTGATGTGCTCTTTCTTTCCGTTGGGCTACCCGCCTAATCTGCATCTGTGAAGCCATGCAACTTCACCTCATCCATCTGTCTGTACCATAATCCATACTCAGATGTGCCCCTGAGATATCTCAGGACATGCTTGCCTGCCTTCCAAAATAGCTTGGTAGGCTTAACCATCGCTTAAATAAGCTGGTTCACCGCATAGCATATGTCTGGTCTTGTATTAACTAAATATATGAGCAAACCCACCAACTGCCGATAGACAATAGCATCCACTACCTCTCTAGATGTAGCATCCTCTTTCCTCCAGTTTCCTAGAAGAGGAGTATCCATGGGTTTGTAGCCCTCCATGTGAAACTTACCAAGTATCTCCCATGCATACTTGCCTTGAGGCACAAACAGTTCACCTTCTCGCTGCCATATTTCCAATCCAAGGAAATAGTGAAGGAGGCCCATATCCTTCATCTCGAACTCCTTTGCAAGGTCCTCCTTGCATGAGTGTATCAGCTGCTCATCACCAGTCAATATTAAATCATCAACATAAAGAACAATGATTAAAATCTTACCCTCCACCACAATTTGGTATAGGTTTGCATCCGCCTCACTCTTGGTGAAGCCAAGTCCAGTGAAATAGCTGTCGATCAGATTGTACCAAGCATGAGGTGCTTGCTTCAGCCCATACAATTCTATTTTGAGTCTGCACACATGCGACTCACTGCTGAATATCTCAAATCATTCAAGCTGCTCAATGTACACTTCTTCCTCAATGATTCCATTAAGGAATGCAGTATTCACATCCATCTGATGAATGTTCCAACTCATCTGCGCTGAGAGAGAAAGGATGGTCTGTTGGGCCAGAATAGTGAATTACAGATAAATCACACTTTCCTAGACAAGTTCTAGACTAGAACAACAGGTGAAAGACTATACGATTATTTCTCCTAGCTCAGAACAGATACATAGAGAGGATTGGAGGCTTACTTGTTCAGTTTCTTCCAAATGGCTCCTTTTGTCGCTTCTGTTGCAGCTTCAAATTCAAGAGGATTTTGGGCTGAATGCTTCCTGCAAGAAAGAACACTGAAAGATCAGAAGATGCAATAATATAGATATCTATTCAAGCTAGTTAGCTAAATCAGTAAAGCATAAACCATACACATCAACTAAGATCTTGCAATATGGAAAATCAAAGCCAATACAGATGCATATAGGGAAAAATAAGCAGTACTCTTTATTGATGATAGAAGGAGAGGTTACAACCTAGTAACTGATTTGAAGTGACCTTCCAACAATGTTCCCAAGCCTCATCACAGTATAAATCTCTCCAGTAGCAGCTACACAAATCTATCTCTCAATTGAAAATTCTCCAGCATTTCTCTACTCAAATTCTTCCTCTTCAAGCACTTAGATCTATGTTCAAGTTATAGATGAACTATAGGTTGTTTTTCAATCAATGACTTTCCAATAATAGGTAAGACATGTTTCCAGTCATGTAGATGTCAAATGGACACTTGGATCCGAAGCTTGACACATGTGAAATCTTCTAGAAGGCACTGTCCAAGTGGAGATTCCTGAACAATGAGAATTTCGCTCCCAATGTGACCAACATACTTGTGAATGTAAGGAAGTGCTTTGCAGAGCAGCCTTGCATGGGGCTACCTGCATATGCAATGCACTTAGGCCCCTTAGAGCCTGCGTTGATGAGCTCTCATATGCTATATAGTAAGCTTCAAACCTTGGAAACCTTTGCTTGATGAAAGTCTTGCTTGATTTGTCTTGTTTCTTGTCTTAGGGCATGTAGCAACTGAAATTATAGGGAATGATAGACCCTTGATCACTGGTCCTAGAGATGATGTCTAGTTAACCAAGTCATTGGGAATGGTGCCCAATTTGACCTATAACAATTTCCCCCTAAAGCATGAGATCCAAATAATAAGAACATTTTATTGAGATGCTTTACACTGTGATGAGCCTAGAAACAAAGCGGAGTGGTCGCCTGCATCAATATTACAATAAATTACATCATGATATATCCTCTTTGATCATAATTTCTGAGGGTAGGCATTCCCATGTTCAACACATAAAATATCTAATAACATATACATAATTCAGAAAGTCTTCTTCATTGGAATGTTGCCCAGATGCAGACATGCCTACAGATATAGGCCCATGTTTGGATGAAAATCTATATGTAAGGTCACCGTACAAATGATGTGTACAACAATCCTAAAATTGCAGCCCAGATGGCTGAAAATAGGTCCGAGGTATTCTTATCTTGTTCACTCGATCATTCAGGTACAAGTCTAGCTATGCAAATATATGATTTGTAGTCGAACATGGAAAGACATCGTTTGATTACCAACCAATGATGTGAGTTTTTAACAAACGTGAGAGAACCACCATTAATGTCAATGGCCCTCAAGGTACTGCAGTAAATTTTGTAAGACGTGAATAGATGATTTTATGTCGAACGCCAAAAAAAATCTTTCGGTCAAAGGTACAGAAGCGATGATATTGTCGATGTTGTAACAATCCTCATGGTACTGGAATCTGATGTTTCTAAGTGAACTTCCTGGATATTGATTTGTCATCAACAGGAAGTCACCTTATTGCAAAACTGGAGTTACTGATTTCAGATATGAGGGTTTGACTTAATATAGAAATTTTCAGGGATGACGGTCATGAAAATGAAGGTTTACAAGTATTGTAGAAGGATGAGTTTTTAATCACTGGATGACTTCTCTTGAACATATCGGTGACACTATGATTAGTTGGCAGCATTGACCCAAAACCAAAGTGAAGGTATGATGAACCATAGGTGTGAATGAACTGTCAAGATGATTACCCAACCCAAACATTCACAGACATGGAGTGAAAGAAGTGTCATGTTCAAGAGCGACTTGCTAACAACAAGAAACTTTGCTCACTTTTCCAAAATTTTCCCCGGTCATTTGTCGACGAGTACCTCTTTATTTTTTAACAAGATTAAGGAGGATAACATTTTCTTGATCTATAATTCAACCCTTCGGGTGAATAAAGTATCACTATTTAATAATTTAACGAGTCTAGGGATGAATGAAACTCGATTCTTGCCATGATCGACAATCCTGTCGCTATTTTATGTTTTAACGAGCTTAACGACAGTGATAGCCCGATCATTTTCATATTTAGAGAGTCGTGAAAAGAGGACGAAAGAGAAATCCAAAAGTACTTTTTCATAAATTTGTCACTCAGATCCGAAAAAGTGTAAAATAATATCTAAGAGAACCTCTTTGGTCATGTTTAACCAAGGTATTCTTTTTTCATAAATAATCCATCTCAGTCCAGAAAAGGATTAAACTTATACTGAGTAGATATCAATTCATTTACTTTAATGAGCTAGAAAAGACAAGTGCTCGACAATATTTTCACATTATTGGATTCTAAAAAGAGCTGAAAGAAGACTCCAAGGGTTCCTTTTTCGCTGTTATCAAAGCTCGAAAAAGAGATAAAAGTGCGCTTCAAATCATTTTTCATTTTTAACAAAGCTTGAAAAATAAGAAGAAAAAGTCTACTTTGTGGTCAAGTCATTCTTTGAATAAATCTGCACGACTAATCTGTTCATCAGTTGTATTTCCTGTTTAGAACAACATCAAATGGATTAAAAATACATGTTTCATGATAAAAACATAATAAAACTATATTCATAGCAATAAATCTAACTTGCAAACAATCAAATGACTATAAAAAGTAGTTTCACTATTCATTTTACCATTCCATAGTTACCATTTTCATTTTGGAGCTCTGAACCTGATTTTGCCCCCGAAATTTAATCGTTGATTGCGTGCAATTGGTAAGAATGTTTTGAATGCCCCCTGCAAAAGCACATGTTGAATTCCCCCTGCAAGAGAAGATGCCCCCCAAGCTTCATTTCATTCACCTAAGTAGATTAATAATAGTTGGATGGAATGAAGGTTCATTTACGAGATCAAATGGAATACTCATTTTAATTAGGAGAGGATTTGTTTCAATTTTTTAATGAGCTTGACACAAGAAAAAATAACTATCCTCATAGGTATTTGTTTCATTTTTTAACGAGGTTGACACAAGAAAAAATAACTATCCTCATAACTCTCTTTAATTTTTTAACGAGGTTGACACAGAAAAAGAACCATCCTCATTGTGCAGTTGGACTAGTGAGTGTGTGCTGGAAAAGACGTAGTCTAACAGAGTCATCATTTAAGGAGTTTATGAATACCACAAATGATAAGTTATAACATGCGTTGACAGGTCTTCTCTAGGGTTTTCATTGAATTTAGGAATTTATGAGGGTAACATATGTGGTATCACCATCCACGAAGGAGAGGAACCAGATAGGATTCCAGATGATGACATGGGTGAAGTCAATGGACAAAACATTGAAAATGAAGCAACAAAAGATGTTGTCATAGCTAAAATAGATGGTTCAGTCTGGGATTTTATCCCAGCCATGGTCAAATGACCCAATGTATACCCTATAGAATCTACGAGAACTCAAAGTGAAACAGGATCAACAAAAGCAGAGGAAGGTGATTGAGGAAAAGACTCGTATAGGTAAAGCTCCTACCGAAAATGAGTTGGAGTTAAAGGTGTCTCTTCTTGTGATATTTCTTCAATCGAAATCAAACCAGGTGGAAGAACTTCGCTGTTAGGCCCAAAGTATATTTCAGGTGGTTGGTTACACGATATGGGAGACTCAATGGCTACAATATATTGTGGAGTGACCAATATAGAAAAAACTTTCGGTTGTTCAACTTCATGATCAAGATTTTCTCCACTTAGGGAGTATAGCAACAGAATTATAAGGGGATAATAGACCCTATTTCATTGGTCCTAGGGATGATGTCCAGTTTTACCAATAATAGTTGCCCCCTAAAGCACAATGGGATCCGGATCAACTTCCTGTTGAACAACGTTGGGTTCGGGAGGTATGGTCTCACATATTGGATGGATCGTGACCACGGGTAGCTGTGAGGACTCTGTCTCGACAAAAATAGATGAGCCGGGATATATGGAAACAATTTGAGCTAACTTTGGTTTAAAATATGATGTTTCATCAGAGGTACGAATTGTACTTGATTCGGCAGATCGTGATCGCCTTCGCCTACCAGAAGTAACTTCTGGCGGAAAAGGTGGTTTTAAAGCTAATATACGTGAACGACGGGGGATAGGATTTTGTTCTTCCATGATTACTGATTTATTTTAACCAAAAAACAAATAAAAAAAAAGAGGGTAATGCTAGGCAAAAGGGTTTACCAAGAAACTGTGAACTGCAGAATACCTCCTGGCAAACCAAGAAGTATGAGCAGGTAACCTCCCCGAATGCTGTGTTCGGTGTATCACAATTTCAAGGTGGTTGAATCGGTTCACTATGGATGGATATCACCTAAAATGTTTCCTCCCAAATATAACCGAAGGTACGTGGAGGCCCAAGCCCGTATTAGCACTGTCTGATGCAAAACCGCACAATGAGATCACCCCTTTATACTTATTGTACTATAACACCACCCAATATACCCGAAAGTACGTGGACAAGCTACGATATACTTATGTACATGGAGTGAGATATCACACTCGGAATGTATCACAGACAAGTTAACGACAACTGCTATGTTTTACGACGCCAGAACACGTCTCTAGCCTAGACCTTATAAATGTTATTGTTATGGTTCCAATGCGTTGTTAAGTAAATTGAGATTAATTTTATGTTAATCTTGCTTAAAAATTTTCCTTTCAAAGGTTCACCACGATGATGTGTATGAAATTCCTAAAATGCAAGCTAAGAATGATAAACAATATTTCACTTTCAGATTTTTCAATGAAAAACCTAGCTATTAAGGGAAGAGAGAAAATAATTGTGAGCAAACAAATCAATGAACAAAAAAAATCAATGAGCACAAACTAAATGCAGATTTCCTAATGTTCCTTTTGCAAAACACACATTATTCTACATGCAAATGCAAGTTTTTATTTTCAGTTTCCTTAACGTTATGAATGCAGAAAAGAAACTAGGTGCACTAAATCAATAATCCAAATGCTTTTTACTTTCCAGAAACGAAGAATACAAACAAAAATTTCTCTTTTGAAGGAAAAAAGAGAATTTCAACAACAATTTCTCCTATCAAGGAAATGAAGATTTTACGACAATTTCCTATTTCAAAAGCAAATGATTCTTAATGTGACCATAAAAAGTACTTTGAAATAAATTTTCCAATGATAAAGAAAAACATTTTTAAACCAACATTGAACAAATTTTCAGTCAAAGGATGAAGAATTATATAGAGGAGTCACTGGTCAATTGAGGATCACACTTTTCAAAACATAGCAGCAAACAAAACTGAAGCAAATTGCAAAGGCAAATTCAAAGGAATTTGGGTACTTTCAGGAGTCAACACAGTCTCCAAGGGGAGACAATGCTCTACAACGTAGGCTAGGAAGGGAGGCAGTGTTCTGCAAAGCACTGTATCCACTCTAAGGGTGCGTTGGGCGCAGTATACAAAGAAAAATACTATTTTTTAACTCACTTTATTTGCTAATTTGGCTTTGAAAAAGTTTAATCTTTATGAGTAACAACTTCTGGGTGGATAAACAAAGCAAATTAGAGGCTTAAACACCTAGAACTAGGAGAAATTATCCCCAACGGAGTTGCCAATTTGTTGGGCTAGAATTGTGAATTACGGTTAAATCATGCTTCCGTAGACAGGTGCTAGTCTAGAACAACAGGTGAAAGACTATATGACTATTTGTCTTGTTTCTTATCTTAGGGCATGTAGCAACTGAAATGATAGGGAATGATATACCCTTGATCATTGGTCCTGGAGATGATGTCCAGTTAACCAGGTCATTGGGAATGGTGCCCAAATTTACCTATAACATGGTCCTTATGGAATAATACCATGTGACAAGTGCAAAGGTTTCTTCATAATCAATCCCCTCGATTTGTGAGAGGCCCCAGGCCACAAATCTTGCCTTATACTTCTCAACACTCCCATCAACAACTTGATTTACCTTTTAGATACATCTTGAACCTACCATTGATTTATCAACTGGCCTTGGAACAATTTCCCAAGCACTGTTTCTGACAATGGAGTCATACTCCTCCACCATTGCATCTACCCATGTAGGCTCCTGCACTTCTTCCTGAAAGGAAGATGGCTTAGTCACAATACATTTTCTCATGAGAACCATGTATCCAGTGAAAAGGTTATAAGACTGTCTCTTTCTGCATTGTGAATTAGGGACTCCTACATTCTGTGTCACATCAAGCTTCAGCCTCTCAGCTTCTGTGGTAAGCCTTCTGTGAGTTCTAATGTTTGGCTCTATGTGAGTGGACTCCGTCACTCCATGAACCCCCTCCTGTGGCTGATCCACATCTAGAGACACATCTTTTGGAATGAGTAGTTCCTCCTCTGTATGCAAGTCTAGCTCCCTCTCAAGCGACAACTTCATGGCTTTCTCCTCATTGAATTTTATATCTCGTCGCACCACAATCATTTTACTATTTGGAAAATACACACGATAATTATGAGGTGTTTATGTGTACCCAAAAAATATCCCAACTTCAATAGTTAGCTCCAGCTTCTTCCTGCCGTTCTTGGTCACATGTGCATAAACAGAGGAGCCAAAAATATTAAAGTGAGAAACATCCGGTTTCTTACTAGTAAAATCTTCTTCAGGTGTACTCATGCCAAGTACTCTATGAGGACAACGGTTTTGCACATAAACCACAATGTTGCATGCTTCTTCCCACAAGTGCATTGGTAGGCATTGATCATGCAACATAGCTTGTGTAGCACTCATGATCGTTCTGTTCTTCCTCTCTGTGACCCCATTCTACTGTGGGTTATGAGGCACGATGATTTCTCTTCTAATTCCTTCTTTGCTACATAAGTCTTTGAATTTGTTCGAGATATATTAACCACCATTATCGCTCCGTAGAGCCTTCAATTTCTTCCCTGACTCTTTCTCCACCAATGCTTTAAACTCATAGAACTTTGAGAATGTTTTATCCTTCTTCTGCATGAAGAAGATTCAATCATCAACAAAAATAACATAATACCTATGTTTTTCTATTGAAGCAACCGAGAATGGCCCACACATGCCTGTGTGAACTCTCTCCAAGATCACTGAAGCACAATATTCCTTTTCATGAAAGGTGGTCTTGAAAACATTACCCATAGTACATCCCTTGCACTGATCTATCTGTTCAAGTGTACCCTTAGGAAGTCTAGTAGAAATCTGCTACAAAATCTTCAAGGCGTTATGGCGAAGATGGCCCAATCACCTGTGCCATAATTCACCCTCTTCTCGGCTCACCACTTCTTCTTATTTTCCCACCATTGAAGCACAACCATCTACCTCCAGCTTGTAGAGATTCTTAACTTGAATCCCTATCCTCTTGGTTTGACCCCTTGTTTAATGTCACAAGAAATATTTTCCATCGCTGAAAGCAACGTCATAACCTCTGTCCTCCAACATCGTGACTAAGACCAAGTTTTTCTTCAGACCTGGAACATGCATAACATCTTTCAACAGAAATAGTTTGACTTATTCCCTCTCAAAGGTAATGGTACCAATTGTAGTCGCACTGTATCATCCATCGTCACCCATATCTATATGCATTTGGAGATCTTTCTCCTCCAAGTCACTGAAAATCTCCTTATCTCCCGTCATGTGGAAGGAAGCACCACTATCAAGATACCACACTAATCCCATTGCAATTGAAAACAAGCATGAAATTAAAGAGAAATCAAGTTCAAATTTCAAGCCAAGGGCCTTACCAGCTGTAACTCCAACAACCTTATTGTTCTTCTTTTTCTGTGGGCAGTTAGTGGCCAAATGCCCATATTCGTGATAGTGAAAACACTTCACCTTGGACAAATCTAGCTTCTTGCCTTTAGCCTTGGATTTTGAATGGGATTTATTCCCCTTCCCTTTCCTTTCTTTGGAAGCCAAACCACAATCCTCTTCATCATCATGCTTTGATGAAGAGCCATCTCTGGTGTTCCACCTGAACTCCTCCTGCACTAGATTTGACCGCAGTAGTTCCCAATCCAGCAATTTTTCCCATCCGTTGAAAGAGTCTTGATAACTGTGCCAACTCTTAGGAAGTCCCAAGAGAGCCAAAATCACCAAATCATCATCAGAAACCATGATTCCCACACTCCCTAGTTCATCTCAACATTGGACAAACTTTGTGAGATACTTAGGAATAATGTCTTCCTTCTCCATTTTGATCTTTCTGAGTTTATCCTTCAGCTCCAATTTCCTATGGTCACTGCTGCTTTGGAAAAGATCTGTCAAAGCCTTCCACATTGCAAATAGAGTGGCTTTCCCATGAAGGCTTGAGACAATATGGTCTCTCACACCTTCCAACAGAATCCTTCTCATCTTCGCTACTTTCTTTTTCCAGGCGTCAAGTAATGCAACATCCGTCGAAGTGGGATTAGGAACATCACTGTCGATGAATTCCTTCAAGACATTATCTTCAAGCACCGCATCCATCCTATCCTTCCATGCAATGTAGTTCGAGATTCCCTCGAGTGCATACTCTAATCGCAAACCATTGAAAGCCATTTCGATGTTTACTCAACTGTCGCACAAAGAAATTCTTGTAGAAAATTCGAATTGTTTCCACCAACAAACTCAGCTACTGCTTCAATATTGCAATCTTTTTTACTCCGATACCCTGTAGAAATTTTTAATACAATTATGTAATTTCGGATTCTCCTGATCTAAAAATTATATGCCTCTATTAAATACAAAATCATTCTACTTAAAACTTTGTGGAAATTTAATCGCCAATTGCAAACACATGAAGAAAGATCAATCACACATAACACAGATGTTTTTACCGGGAAAGCATAAAGCTAAAAACCCCACTATCATATATTATGTATATATCATGGATCATGAAATAATCTCATACAAAACTCTACTCCAAGAGTTCTCAATACAATATACAATCGTCTCACATTGTCATACAAAAATTGGCATAAACATGTACCAATTTACTTCCTCCTGACAGCTTGCCTCCACTATGCAATCCCTACTAATCACAATCCTTGAATGAATTTTATATTGCCTTGCATTGACTACGCAATATTCATTGGCATCTCCAATGTGTGTTTGGTCGCACTTGTGCACCCACTATAGTCACAACCGATAGTCAAACTACCCCTTTCACCTATCTCTCAACTGGGTCTCCACTGTATCTGACATGCATGTAGTTAACAGTATAAAATCTTCAGTTGCATGTGAGATCACTCCATGTGAATTAATTTAATATTTAATTCACTGATCTCTCACTAGTGTATCTTTAGTTACAAATAGTTACAACTAGCACAACTGAGTTTAACTCACTTAACTGAGTTAAACTACTTTACAACTCACATAACTACACATCCAACTCTGTTACAACTTTGTATCACTCAGTTACAATGAATTCCACTAGCATGTTCCACCAACCAACCTTTGAACTTAAGATTCCTTCAGTTAACTGGTTTGCCACATCACTTAACTAAAATCAAGTGCTTCAAGAGAATAGATTATTATTTATTGTCTAATTATTGTTAAGGGCTAACAATAATCAACATGCATTCTATTTTTAGACATGCATTCCATGAAACAACTTCACACATGCATTCCAAAAATAGACGCCCATCCATCCATATAATTTTCTCAACCATCTATAAATAAATTACTTCTAAAAATAGACTTTGATCCAAATTTTAAAAATAGCCTGCGGGCCCAGAGTAGTGTAGGTGCTTAATTTTCACTAGGATCATCATATTGTTGAATCTCAACATAATGGTTTTCACCACAAATCAAACAAGGATATTTAGGCTTTCATTTGGAAGAGTCGTCAATAGATGACTTATTTGAATCCTGTTAAGAATTATCAAATTTGGATTAACCTTTGCCCTTTTTCTTACCTTTTGAGGATTTTTTTCTTGCGGTATATTGGAATACATTTACCTCAAAGGTTTTACTAGGATTCTTCTGATTATTCGAAGGTTTGGAGGGTGCAGTGGCAATGGTGGGCTTCGACTTCGAAGAAGCCTTGGGTGCACCACTATCAGCATGGGCCACTGACCCAATACCGCCATCCACAGGAGTCATAGCAGGTCCGAGGCTGAGATGATGTCAGATCGGTTTAAGGTCGTGGTGTGTTAGGTAGGATTTCATATAGAGTTCTAGATTGGGAATAAACTAAATCTAGATATTGAGCATGAGAAATGGCTTCCTCTTCTGTCATGCAACCACCCATGGCAATATATTTTTCAATTTGTGGAAAAAAACATTTCGTGAACCATTCAGTCAATAAATGATCGGGGATCTCGAATTTGATGAGACGACATCGACGCCTCCATTCGTGGATGTGATCCAAAATATGGGTAGAATTTGACTAATGTGAGAAGGTGAGTGTTAGTTTCATACCGAGCAGGTAATTGGAAGTGAGTGAGGAAGGCCATGGCTAAGGTGTTAAAATCGAAGAAGACACCTCGAGGGAGTTCAATATAGCTTTTAGCCGCAACACCTATGTGAGTGCGCTGGAAAAGATGTAGGCGAATTGAATCATCAAGCCAATAATTGGAAGAGAACCATAAGTGGTATGTCATGACATGGGCTTGGGGTTATTCCCCAGATTTTCGTTCGAACTTTGGACAATCTCTGGGAATTTTGGTCAGAGCTGGTGGCTAATGTAACATATGCTGAATGGGATGATTTGTAAGCTTATACACATCCAAGAATTCCAACATATCCAAAAATGGCAAGGAAGGATGGTGTGGAGAAAACGGTCAGTGGAAATTACCCATATGAGGGTTCCAACCTAGTTGATATAGATTCTGCCCCCAATAGGGAGGATTTTGGCCTGGATAAGCGTACTGCCCCCAAGGTTGGTAGGGACCTTGTGTAGCTGCTACTGAACATAGGGACCCTAATGGGGCTATTGATGAGGCCCCTGCTAGGTGTGAAATTGCAGTCCTTGCTAGACATATGGTACAATCTGAGGTCCTTGCTGAACATGAGGTCCAGCTTGAGGTCCTGGTTGGGCTTGTTGGTACTGAGGGATTTGTTGATACTGAGTACCAGGTTGATTGGGGTGAGCACCAGGTTGACCCAAAGGGATATTCATACCAGTTTGGGTGTAAGGACCAAATTGATAATTAGTCACAACAATACCCACTAGATGTTGGGGTTGTTGGACGTATTGTTGCGAGACGTTTGGTTGAGGAACATATTGATACTGCATATTTGGCTGTTGAACATATTGATGAGGTATGTTGGGTTCTTGAACATACAGATATTGTACGTTCATTTGTTGGATATGGGGTTGTTGAACATGAGAATAGTAAACATGGGGCTGGTGATAGACTAATGCAGCTGAAGTAGATTGACCACTCAATGGAGTAGTTCCTATGACTGTGTTTTTCGAATGTGAAAGAAATGTTCCTCCTAGAATAGCACCACCTAGACTAGCATTAGGTTGTCCCACCCCTAAAATAGGTCCAGAGTTCAGATGCCCCCAACTCAAAAGGGGAAGTACGTGAAGAGGATTGGGATGCCCCCTAGGAAAAAAAAAATGCAGATTTCCCACTCAATGGTGGAGCCACAGTAATCGTAGATAACGATAAGGGGGTAGTAAATCCTATTGAAATAGTCATTTGACCTATTGTCACTATAGGTCGAAAAACAAGTTGAGATATGGTATCCATATTCGAAACAAATGGATAGAATGTGGGGGAATTATCATTGACCAAACGAGATCGGGAAATAAATATGTAGCTCTAGAAGATCCTAAAACAATGCTTTCAAGAGAGGTATACCCATGCGGAAGTGAATATACAACTTGACTAGAGGGTATTCCTATCCCACTTCTGTATCTTGAGGAGTGGTGACGTAAGGATAGCCTTCAGGAGGAAACATGGATGAGATGTCTTCTAGAATGTGAGTTGCAGTGGTTTCCTGTAAAGTTCTATGAGGGGAACTCACGAATGGAATATCATTAGTGTTAGATGCCATTTCAGGAGGAAAAAACTGATGGGTAAGAGCGCGAGATGCTACTAGAAAAACAACAAGGGGTAGGAGTGCGAGATGCTACTAGAAAAATAGCAAGGGGAACACCTTTTTTGTCAAAAGGAATATAATAATGTTGAGGCAAGACCACTATTGGATCAAAGAGTGGATTTGGAGGAAAGACTGTAAACTGTGCAAAAGGTTTGCGACTTTCCAGCTCAGGATCCTCATATGACGATCAAAGAAAATCGTCAGGTGGTGGATGCGACGAAATAGGTTGTACACTTATGAAAATTCCAAGTTCAGTGCCTTGAGCTTCAAGGGGTCCAACTAGAAATTGGGGGACCTCAGGAGGAGGGTTTTAAGATCCTTCAGAAGAGGAAGGAGGTGAATTGGAAAATTCAACCAAGATGACCTTTAAGGCAAGATCAAAGAGAGAAAAGGTGAATCAATTAAAATTTACAATTAACTAGGAAAATATGAGGCCGAAGAACTGCACAGGTGAGATGTTATCGTGGGTAGTTAATTTTAAAAATTAAACAAAAAATAAACCAAAAAGGGTGAAATAGGCATAAAGGATTACCGGGTATCCATGAACTGCAATAAAAACCTTGGTGGTAAATGATAGAAAAAATTACCAAGGACTTAACGTATTACATCCAGTCTCCCAGAATGATGTGTTCGGTGTATCACGTCTACAAGGCGGTCAAATTAGTTACCTATGGCAGACTTGCAACCTAGTGGTGTCTCCTCATATATACTCGATGGTACGTGGGAGTCCATTCCATAGTAGTGATGTCTAATGTGTAACCATATGATGAGAGAGCCCCCTTATACTTTTCATACGTGGAACATATTCGTATATACTTCCATACGTGGGATGGGGTTTCACCTCCAGAATGTAACACAAACTGTTAGCGACAACTCCTACATTTGATGACGCTCAAACACATCTCTAGCCTACACCTCTAAATGTTATCATTAATTTCAAATGCTCCTTAAGGTTAATTGGAAAATTTTAATGTTGATCTTCAGTTAAGTCTTAGTTTAAGGCTCAGTATCGATGTCACCTGAACCCTATAATGCAACTAAATGATAAAAGAGATTCTTTCCATTTTGATGAATTCTAAACTAATGAGGGAATAAAATAAAACAAGAGTGAAATTAATGCAACAAACAATGATTACCCCCAACTTGTTCAAAACTACTGAAATGCTGCTCTAAAAGATCAAATTTACTTTCACTATTCTTCCAAATGCAAACTTATTAAAAAATGAAATTGCTTCTCTTTTCAATAAGATGCATAAATTTTTTTTTGTTTTTATTTTACTTTGAAATCTCAAAATGAAAATGTAATCAGTGAACTAAAGTAAAATCAACCAAATGAACAGAGAAATGCAAAAGAATCCTTTTCACTTTTCTTTCTATCGAATGGAAAACAAGACCGCTTCAAAAAATGCATGAATGAAAATCGCTTTCACTCTTTTTCAAAATGAAAAAACCAAATCCAAACTTCAAGATAAAAATCACTTTCAGTTTATTCTTTTGAATTTGGGAACTAAATAAGACATGCCATTCCAAACTTGCCATTTATAGGAAGGGAGAAGAGGTTTAGATCCCATGAAAGGAGGAGGAAGGTCCACTTTATAAGGGAAAAATCCCCATTGATAAGATCAAAGCTCTAAAATCAGAGAGCTCGACCCTATCACCACCGAATAACAATCAACTCGCCGCCATGCAGCTTCTAGAGGTCGAAGCTTCTCCTCCATTTTGAGGAAACACTTCCAGAAAGGGATAAACATGGTTTTTCTAGAAAAAATGGCACTGAAAGCACTAGGCCAGAACTGTCAATCTGCCATCAGCATGAGCATACCACCAGAGAAGCACACTGACCCAAAAATTTAGGTTTTTGACCAAGTTTCTCCAATGATCTTTCAAGGAAGCTTTCTTTGATTCTTCAGAGGATATATTTGTGTATTTTTCCCAGGTGGATATACTACACAGGACCTATCATAGGGCACTTCAAGATCAAGGACATGAAGTGAGCATGATGACAACTTACTGTGTAACAAAGCCAACAACATGTGGTTACTTTCCTTTTCAATTTTTAGATATTAGATTAATTCTCTTTTACATTCTCTATTTGTATGTAGGTCATGTGCATGCTACAAGCTAGATTTTATCTAAATGAAAATAAAATTCAGCTCATCCTTTTTTACTTAGTTTCATAAAATTCAACTCATCCTTTCTTGTTTAGTTCATTTTTCTGCAATTTGGTTATTAGTTGGCATTATTTTCAACTTGAAAAAAGAATTATTTGTCTGGTGTGTAGGTACTACTATTGTATTAGAGGGTTGGCATATTCATCGTACATTCCTCCTACCATGATAAACCTCTTTCTCCTCACTTCACGATGCCCTCAAAGCTCTGCCATTGAAAGTACATTTCTGGGTAACTGAAGGACACCGTGTGCATTTTTTTTTGTGCAGGGCCTCTATACCTAAAGGTTGTATGGCTATGCTTATGGATCCCATCCTGTAGAAAAAAAATGAAATCCTATGACATCCTGTCACAATCTTGTAGCAATCACGTAGCATCCTTTAACACCATGTAAAGTTGAAAAAAATTTCTCCAAAAGCTTGATTTTTGCCTCTTAGCCTTGAAAAATATTCTCAAGGCTCTGAAAATATGATTGAGGAAGATCGAAGACCACTTAAGACTTGCATTTTCTTCACTATAACATAATTTTGTAATTAGGGTTAGTGGGAAAATTTATGAATTTAGAGATACAGTGATGATCTTCTCAATCTCCTCGTGAAATTCCTTTTGAAATTTGTTGTTGAAACTAATATATTTGAACACAATGATTAAAGATTTATTTATTCATGTAAGGCAGACTATGACTATTTCTATTGAATTCATGCTTCTATCAGGGTTTCAATTGCAAGCATTGTTATTGCATAGGTTAGTTTCCTTTTTCATTCAAATTCTCCATTCTGAAATTATATTAGCATTTACGTTCCTACAAGTAGAATAGAATTTACATTTTTCAAGTAGAATAATGTTTCCATTTCTACAAATAGTATAGAATTTCCATTCCTACAACTAGGGTTATAATTTACATTTGTACAAGTAGCATCTTCACTCCTTTTTCAAGTAGAACAATATTTCTATTTCTCTAGTTAGAAAAAATCTCTCTTTCTACACAATTTCCTTCCTTGAGTAAGCTGATAGAGTGGTATTTGTATTCATCGGTCTAGTCCATTGTTTGAAGGTGGCATGAGTATAACTTGACCTACTGTACATATAACACTATCACCTCTTAAGTTTGTATGAACCCCAGGTTGATAATTAAAGTTGGTAGCCTCGGGAGTTGCAACAATTTTGTTGCAATACTAGGGCTCACCAATTTTTGGCATCGTTTCCGGGGAGGTGTCCAAGTAGGTGTTGTTTGTAGGACTTATGATTATATTTATGATGAAAAAAAGCTGAAGCTATTTCGCTCCACCCTCAAGGATGTAGCCTTGCACTAGTTTATGAGCTCACCTGGAGGTAGCATCACTACTTGGGCACAAACACAACACATTTAATGAGAAGTAAAAGGACTATTTTATGTCCAAGGAGAAAAAAGAGAATATATATAGGATGACCCTAGGGCCAGATGATTCCTTAAAATATTATGAGGAAAGGTTCCAACTTAACTATAGAAGGGATAATTGTATGATTGACTCATAATCACTCAAGCTTGTACTCCTCTGAGTGACTAGGGAGGATGTAACAATACCCTAAATATGTTATCTAATGGAGATATTTACCAGTTGACCTATGATGACATCAAGACAATGTTCAAGAATCATTATAGGGATGAAAGGAAGAGAGGTAGGTCCAATCAAGGTTTGGTCAAATCTTCTCCCTCCACCTCGACCATCAAACATGAGATAGGGGGCATACTAGAAGAATTCAAGTGTGATATTTTTCATACTTTTTCCTTACATATGGATACTATGCAGATTAAAAGGAATCAAGAGGAAGTAGAAAGGGAACTAGCTATATTTTTCCCTAGATGCACCTAGCGACACCCAAAAAATGAATGTCCACTGAACACCATAGAGGTACACTTTGTTTTTGAGGAGAACGATGTAACATAAAAGTGTCCCTCTCTTATAGGATTGAAAGATGTATACCAAAGGGTAGATAATGGCTTGGAGAAACTTTGCTTCATAAACCAAATAAGACCATAGGGTTCTCATCCATACCAACAAGGCATGCAGGGTGCACAATATTCTTCTTACAATCAAAATAATAATTCACCCTTCCAACCTTGGTATCCTCCAGCTCATACTTGGTAATATACTCTCGAGTACCCTCCTCATCTTGTGAATCCACCTTTCTATCAGTACCAAACTAAACTTCCTCAATGGGGAAACCCTTCACAAGGATGGAGGCCTTAGGCAACATAATATCCCTCCTTAATGCCTCCTTCTCCACCTCAACCACAAATACCCCATAATAACCCACTGAATCAACCTCAAATGCCTTCACAACCCAATATGAAACCAAACAATAAGCATGAACAATAGGTCTACATTGGGGAAACATCCTACCCTGCTTATGTTTTGGAAATCCAAGAAACTGACCTTAGGTATGGGAAGGTACTTCCAGATGCTCACCTACCTTCCCCACCTAAAGATATTGAAGAAGAGAATGAAGATATTACCACAAAATCAAATATGCCTCCCTATCTCGAAAAGGTTGGTCCACCCTAAATAATACACCCCAAAAGAGACTGAAATTATAGAAGAATTGAATAATTTGTGTCTTAATATACCCCTTATCTAGACTATCAAAGACGTCCCCATTTACAAAAATCTCATAAGAGAAGAATTCTTCAAAAGGAGAAGGAGAAGAAAAATAGATGTTCCCACTATCAACTTTGTTGGGAAGTTGTGTAATCTAATGCTTGGGAGGGTTGATCTCCCCAAATTATTTGGATCTTGTGTAAAAACTGTGGTGAAAATTCCATGTAATAAAATTTAATAATGAAAAAATAATAACCAAGGTCATGTGACACATATTCCAAGCTAAATGTTGGGAAAACATCCTAGTGTGGGTTTTCATTTGGTTTATTATGGATAGGGGAAATTGGCAAAGGCAATGAAAAAGGGTTTGGAGAAGAAAAATGGAATTTTGGGATTTTATTATTATGAAAATAATGGAAATTAGGAGAAAAGAAAGGTGAAAGGTCACATGTTGCATGTGAGGGTGAAAAGGAAGGAAATAATGTAAAATGAAGAAAATAGAGGCCTCCATAATAAAAAGGCTTATGCGGATCAGTTGGTAGCTTTTGGTCAGTGCAATTTTGGAGCTCTCATTATTCTCTCTCTCTCTCTCTCTTTCTTAGTCTTGGAAACTTAGAGTTTTTTTGGAGCATTCTTGGAGAATGTGGAATACTTGGAGTTTTGGAGCAAGAAGGAAAAGGAAGAGAAGGAAAGTGCAAGAGGACATCAGGATCAACAACTACAATGGTTTTTTTTTGCAGGTATCGAGTTGCATGTATGTTTTCCTCACTAGTTTTGGCATGCATGGAATATGCATTTGGTTTCTTGGTCATGATATGTCATTGGCATGGAGGATTTCCTGGATTGACAATGTATTTGCCTAGCCTTTCCATTTCCTGTATATCCATGGTGTTGTGGGTTCATTTCATTTTTTTTCTTTCTGGTTGGTTCTCATGTTCCCTTAGCTATGGGTTGAGTTATTAGTTCCTCGAAGCCTTGGTTGGAAAAACGATCTGGAAGCCCTATAAAAACTTGGGTTGAGTTACTAGTCCTAGAAGCCATGGTTGGATCAATGCTCTAGAAGCCCTTGGTGGGTTGAGTTACTAGTCCTGGAAGCCCTGGGTGGAAAAACACTCTGGAAGCCCAACAATAGTTGTGCGTTGAGTTACTAGTCCTGGAAACCATGGTTGGAACAAACGTTATGGATCATTGGACAACTTGGATGGAGACCAATATGGTGATGGTAGTGATGTCTAACCATGAGGTGGAATCACTAGTTGAGGGTTGAGGTGGTTTGGCCTCTGGAGCCCTGGTTTGGTTTTGATTGATGAGTTTTATTAGAGCCAACATTCATGCTTGGAATATTACACGAGGGTGATTGGCTGAAGTGATTTTCGCTCAACCCTATCTATGGTCAGGTGGTATGTGGAAGTCCCAAACCTGGATGGTAATTACATTTTTAATAATATTTATGATCCTTGTTGTACTGATTCTCATGTTAATGATATAGCTTAATTTTGATGGTTTCTACTATGATTATTTTCTTGTTATATGTTTGGTTGTGCGAGGTACCCTAGCTATGAATCTCAATCCTAATTTGAGAAGTAAAATAGTTTATGAATGTATGGGAAAAAAAATTGTTGTTGCATTTAACTAGTGAGGGTTTGGAACCTTATTGGTGACCCTCAGATGAAAAATAATTTTACAGTCCGATAAAACTATTAACTTATAATGGTGCGACTAGAGGGTATGCCGTTCTAAATTGCAGGTTGAAAGGTCGCAAGGTCACAAGGTCGCGAGGTTGTAAGGTCGCAAGGTAATGAGGTCGTGAGGTCACACACTTGAAGTGTTCAGATAATTGCTACCTACAATGTTGATAGAAGGTCAAGTTTGGAACTTGTCTATGCTATAGGGTAAAATGCTTGGGTTGTTGGTTATCGAATATTCCTCTTAGGGCTTTTCGACGCCCGAGGCAGACAATAAGATTAGCTATAAAGTTCATAGAGATGTTACATACATATTCATATTTAACTTAAAACAACTTGATGGAGTAAGATGGAAGATTACCTCTCTGATGATCTTGAAGTATTTTGGAGAGCACTGAATAGCGATGCAGGGATCCTTCTTCACCAGCTCCAAATCTCGACTCTATAATCAGTCAAAGCACCCATGTAATCTCTACCATAACATACATTTCCTATCAATTAAGTCAATATATAATAAAAATTTAAACTATGCAAATCTAAGCCATTCATCTCATGCTATATAAGTGATTAAATAACAATGACAATATCAACACATAGAATGGACAAAACAGATACAGTTCTATTGATTTATAAAAAGGAGGATTACAACTGTCGGTTGTACCAAACCCTCCTCAACCTTCCAATCTCTCTATCTCTCAAAGTGGTGATGTATTGATCAAAAAGTTCTCAATGAACCTCTTTGACCTTTGACCTTCACACTACAACAATGATCTCTACTTCACAAGTATTCAAAAAATTTGACAATCCTTTGACCTTGAACCAAGACCCTTCAACTCCATTTTATAGGATATGGAGAGAGTAATCATTGCCCTTCTCTTTCTACCAGTTCTGAATAGAAAAAATCAAGATGTTTCCTCAACTTCCATGCTTTTTCCTTCCTTGAGAGTTCAGTTGTTTATGGCAAGGCCCAATAAGAGATTAGTGCTTTGTAGTTTCCTTTTTGTACTGACTCTCTTGTGAGAAAAAGTTGGAAATTCAAATCATTCTCCGCGCGGGTTTTTCCTGTTACAAACTCAAAACACGGGTAATGATGCCCTCTAGTGTAAACAGAGCGTTTCCCTAGCCACTAACGCTGCCCATTCACTGATCAGGTGCGTTATAACGCTCTTGTGTTGTTATAGTGAGGCATTACCTTGGTAGAAATAGGTTTAGTTTAGGTCTTTGTATTCCTTCCATATTTATCTTCTCCTCTGAGCTGATGAGGAGGTATTTTGACCTGTAACAGATTCCCCCTAAAGTGTGAGGTTAGAGACGAAGACGATGGCCGAAATACTTTATAATGTGTGTAGTAGAGATAAAGAGATTGAAAGACTGAGGAAAACCTGAAACAACAACATATGTCAGAAAATATAGTATCTGCCTTGAGTCGGGCATTCCCATGCTCAATAGCTTAAACAACATGATTTCTCTAGAATAGAGATATGAAGAATCTGTCCACTAATAAGCACAATGTGGAAGTGTTTGTCATAACAGGATCAGGCTGAAGAAGTTGTCTCCATAAAAAATATCGCAACTTGGGGAAGGGAACACAAATTTAATGATGTAACCTTTGCCCCAAGGTCTTGACCGCTGATTCACTTAAATTGCATAGTTCTCAACATGTGAATGAAGGAGCTATCGTTGAACATGTGAGAAATCATCCGATTACCAGTCGATGATGAAAATTGTTAACAGACACGAAGGTGGCCACCGATAATGATGATGGTCCCTAAGATGCACAGTACAATCTAGCGAGTGTGAATAAAATGAGTTGAAGTTGAACACTCGTAGAATCATTCAACCAAGAGCCAATGATGAAGACTCCTAATCAAACACAAGACTACCTACCACTGATGTCTGCAAGCATCCAGGTACTGATGGGTTTCTGGATTAACTTCCTAGATAAGATGTTGAAGTCGATAGGAAGAGATATGTTGAAAGGTAGGCACTGAGGCGTCCTACATTAGTCAACATGAAACGAAAACCAACTGATTTTGTTTATGATTGAGATAATTAAGAGTAAATGGGGATGTCGGACGAAAAATATTTTCTGGCATAATGAGCGGTTTGGTTGATAAGAGGATAAGTAGATAGCGAGATCTACTTGAACAATAGAAGGCACTGTAACAGGGTAATAGGCAGCTGAGACTTAATGAACACCAAAGAGTGTGTTAGGATTTTACCAGTGTAGGGACACTGGGAGATGAAGGCTAATACTCATAGATGGTAGGGTTCGGCTAACTGCGAAAGAGTTTTCTGGGAAGTGCCATGTTCAAGATTTTTGCTGCCAAATCGACCTTTCTGAAATGTAACAAAGGTAGTATCCATTTTGTCCAAATTTTTCCCCGTTTGATTAAGTTTAACGAGTCCAAATGAGTAAACTCGCTGAATTTTTCATATTTAGAGAGTTTGAAAAATATCATAAAAGACAACTCCGTGCCCCGTATGATTAGGTTTAACGAGTCCAGACAAGTAAACTCGGTGAATTTTTCATGTTTAGAGAGTCTGAAAAATATCGTAAAAGACAACTCCGTGCCCCGTCTGATTAGGTTTAATGAGTCTAGATGAGTAAACTCGGTGAATGTTTCATGTTTAGAGAGTCTGAAAAATATCGTAAAAGACAAATCCATTGGGGTACCTTTGTCATGTCCTGATAACCGGGCACGGTAAAGGGAGAATAGTAAGCCCGAAACAGTTCATTTTCCATGAGTTTGTCCATCGAAGCCAAAAAAGTGAGAAATATATGTTCGATGGACGTCTACCTTATTTTGTTACGAGTACGAGGAGACGGAGTAAACTCAGTACTCTTTGTGAAATTTTAACGAGTCCAACAAAGAAAAACGCAGTGCCCTCCATGAAATTTTAACGAGTCACGCGGAGAAAACTCAGTTGCTTTTTCGGTTTAAAGAGCTTTGAAAAAGAGGAAAAGAATGGCTCCTTACTCTCTGTCATGGTAGTTTAGCGAGCTCGACAAAGTCAACTCGGGGTTTTTCATTTTTATGAGCGAAAAAAAGGTCCCTAAAAAGAAAGCTCAATGCTTCTTCATATCAGTTTTAGCGAGTTTGAAGAAGAGAACTCTAGGTCTTTTGGATTAACAAGCAAGAAAAAGACCATAAAAAGAATGCTCGATATCAACTTCATATAAGTTTAACGAGTCCGAAGAAGAGAACTCGAGGTTTTTCGGATTAACGAGCAAGAAAAATACCGTGAAAAGAATGCTCGAAGCTTCTTCATGTAAGTTTAACGAGCCCGAAGAAGAGGACTCGAGGTTTTTTAGATTAACAAGCAAGAAAAATACCATAAAAAGAATGCTCAGAATTTCTTGATCTCTTTCTCGTCAATAGAAGGATCTATGTCAGGAATTTTCTTGTAAGACCTAAAATTCTCTTGTTGCATTTCATTTTAGGTGTCTCACTCAATTCAGTCAGTTGCATTACATTAGGAGCATGGATCATCTAACGGTAGTGGCTTGTCACTCATGTCCCTCATGTCCTTTACCTGCTGGCCTATTTTTGTTCATTAAAATCATTTAAAGTCATTTTTGGTCTCATAGTTGGCAAAGATTCATTTTAGGGTTTTTAGTATCATTAGGTCTAGAGTTTCATTAATGAGGTCTTCAGAATGCCTAATAATGGTCAGCAGGCACATGAGGAAGTCTGAAATAAGGTTTTAGTGCTAAAATTTTCATCATCATATGCTTAATAATGATTTTTCTTCAAAACTCTGTTTTGAAGAAAAATAATCTATTTCATCTTTATGTAATAAATGCAATGTGATTTTCAAGTTTTTTCAGTTGTAATAACACTCCACTGGCAACCCTGGTCGCCTTTGCCAAAGCTCCATGCCATCCATTCCCTGCAATACAGACAGAAAGCTCATCATTCAGTCCAAAAGCAAAAATGAAGAAAAACAGAGTTTTTTAAAGTGAAATGTCAAATTTCAAACATTGCGAGGTGGGTTTTTCAAATGGAAAATCAAAATCCTTGGTATAAATATCATTTTTATGTTTCAATACTCCATTTGAATGGTAAGAGAATAGGAAAAAGCCAAAGAGAAATTGTGAGGAGCGAAGAAAGAATTTGGAGGGCAGACTGTGTGAAGTTTCCTTGCATGACGCGTTGGGTGACTGTTGCGACGCATCGGGCGAGCACGACGCATTGAGTCGGCTCCCTGTATGCAAATGTACTCTTGCGTGATGCATAGAAGTAGCGCGACACACTAGGTTTGGCGCGCGACGCATAAGGCCAGAAACAAGTTTATTGCCATTTCTTCAAAAATCTCCAAATGTGCTCGGTCCATCTTTGTTCATGTAAGCCATGCCATCTATCCATTGCCAATGAACCGGTGTTTTATGTTGTTATGAGAATTTAAATACAAAAAAAAATCAAACTCTATTATCTTGTTTGAGAATCGCCTCCTTTAGGGTTTTGAAATTGGTTTTGTGCCAAATACTTCCGTTCTCTACCTTGTTCTTTCCCCCATTTTGTTAATCCTTCCTCACTTTCTATCTTCTCACAACAACCCATTTCCCTATTCCCTTGTATCCCTAAATCATTCATTCCATATCCCATTCCCATTGCCACATATCCAAATTGTAAATTTCCCCTAACCCCAATGCTATCCCAAGAAATTAAGTGGCTGTCCCTAAACCTTTCAACTCACAGATTTCAAGTGGCAAACTTCAATTTTCACTTGGTAATAGTCCATCATTTCCACCACCCTATCCCTCCATAGTCCCTTCCATATTATCACATATTTGGCAACAAAACCAAGGACACAAAACTTTTCATTTTTCATCCAAGACAACATAGACCTCGGACATCATGGAGACAGATACAGATACATCTTATGACCGAGACAGTGATTCCACCGCTGAACTACATGCACCTATAAGGCCTCATAAGAGTGGCAGACATGTTAGGGAGGAGCCCACTTCATTGGCTGAATTGCAGGCCTGTCCACTTGCCATGGCATGTTTTCAACAACAGTCTTGTTATCAATTTTGTGAAATGGTTTCTAGGGTCCATCATCATCAGGAGTTGGCCCAATTGTTTGTGTTGCATTTACATGATGGTAAAGTCACCCTTGCCGGTGTGACATTCACTTTAACACCTGAAACTATCTCTCAAGCAACCGGAATACCAAATGTTAGAGAACAATGGAACAAAAGACAACAGGTTTACAGGGTACATTATGAGCCATATATCAGGCCTAGATTTGTGAAACAACTCAGCAGAGTTTTTCCCTTCCGGTCCCTAAAGGATTCCTATGCTCCTCTGATGAAACTTATTATCAGATATTTCAGTTGTGAGGGCCGGTTTTCACGTCTCTATGCCTATCATATCAGGTTATTGATGCATTTTACCAGGTTGAGGATGATGAACCTCCCTTATTTCATGTGCCAGAATATTGAGAGGATGACCATTCTCGTGCAAAGGAAAAATCCTGAGCAGCAGTACAACAGTATCTATCACTTTGCACTCATCAAGATTGTGGTTATGCATTAGCTCGGTTTGCAGGGTATTTCATGGGAGGATTTCATTTCTAATGATTTCTTCACAACTCCTTAGGTTCCTTCGGAGGTTTTTCGTGAGGTAGGTGAACCTGCATATCAGCATGAGGGTTAGGAGACAGAGACTACTAGTGTGCCGGTGTATGTCACTTATCAGAGAGGCACTAGAGGGTTATTTGCAGCAGCCAGACAAGTATTATCTCCACCCGGGGTGAAAGGGGTCTCGTTTTCATCATCAGCAGTACAGGTACAGGTACAGGACAAGGGTAAGAGGCCCATGTAGGATGAGGGGCCTTCAGGAGGCCAAGATATAGGTTTCATACTCATTGATGAGGATTTGGGCTCACCAAGCTCAAAGTTGAGGGAGACTATTCAGGAGTAGAAGGCGGAGATAGACACTTTTTCCGTCAAGTTGCAAAGAGCCCAATGGATTATCAACTACCTTAAGCAACGAAACAAACAATTGGAAGATCAGAAAAATATCATGGAGTTGCAAAATATCCGTGAGAATCGGCAAGCTGCCCAAAGAAGCCAAACCAAGATGACATCCATTGAGCGAGAGATTGAGGCTAATCGAGAGAATTGGATTGAAAGGGTAAATATTCATTTGGAGAAGCTGTTGGAGAAGGCCAACAAGGAAAATAACATGTTAAGACACATGAAGAATCATTATTGGGCAAGAAATCACGTTTGCAAGGCACGAATCAAGATCTTGAAAGAAAAGTTAAAAAGGGCATTAAAGCGTCGCAAAAGGCATGATAGACTCCAAATTTTCGCCGAAGCTTCCTTGGCCTAGCATAGCGCATGATGGTGGACATTCAGCCCAAATTTCAAGAAATTTGGGACACATTTTTGTCAATTTTGTTTTTTTTGGCCTTAACACAGATTTTCCTGCCCGACGCGTCGCGCCACTTCGCGCGTGCTTATGATTGGGAGCTCGTCTTGGGTAAAAATTTGTATTTTTGGTTTTTTCATGAAAATTTATGCATGCCTACCCATTACCCAGAGATTTTGACAAGTTTTGGGTTTCCGGAAGGGTTAAAACCACCCTAAAAATGACCTTTCTGCCCCTTTTTGGACACAAAGGAAGTAGTGTTGGGCAACTCATTTTTGGAGGGAAAAATGGAAACCAAATTCAGAAATTCCACTTGTTTTGGAAATTAGACAGGCAGATCTTTCCAACGAGCTATTCTGCACTCAATTTGGACACCGGGAAGACCTTAAAAATCGGCTCCAAAGTGACACGACACATAGAGATTTTAGGCGCGACGCATTGGGGATTTTGGCTCAGTTTTGATTCAGTAACTCTGTTTTTCGCCTAGTTTTGGAAAGTTTGACTTTTTTTACTTCCACATGTAAAAATATTGATGTAATTTGATGTAATTTCATGGATCTTGATGTAATTTTGACAAATTTTTACTCATGGAAGTAGATTCATTCATCAAAAGGTGAATTATAACTGAATGAATTAGTTTCCCATCTTATAGAGGAAAGTTGTTCCACTACCTATTTTCCAGTTCTTAGTTTAGATCTTGTCGAAACAGCTCCTAAACTAGTGAGATCGACCCCTAGAGGCATGGGGATGAGTTATGCTTGTCTATATCTTGTAGTTTTTCAGTCATTTTCAGGGTTGGACACTTGGCAAAGGAATAGACCAGGGTTTGCAACACTCCTTGGGATCCATGTGGCTCTTTTTTTTGATGATGTATTTATCTCTATGATTGTAAGTTTATTGATGTTTCATGTGTATCATAGTCCTTCTCATTTCTTCTTAAGTTAAACAAACAAGTAATAAAGGTGGAATTCAATAGATTTGCAGTGCTCTACCTTGAGTTTTGTTTAATTTTCTATGTTTTCAACTGTTTGAAGAGGAGTCCTGAAAGCCTCTTGCCCTCTTCAAATCCTCACCGGTCTGAGCTATCCATCTCATTCAAATTTGAAGTGTCAAAACAATTGCCTTTCATGCCCCATTCAGTTCTTTGCAAAACTGATCATTTCCCAGACCCAAAATCTTCCCTTCCCTTTGATCCAAAAAACACCTTAAAAATAAAATAAAACTCTTTTACATATATACCTAGCCTAAAATCAGCCTTTATTCAAGTCATCTCAAGCCTCACTGATCATTTTTTACGATATTGACAAGGAGAGAGCCCTCTCATGATCTGGTAGGGCTAGCTACCAGATTAAGCATGGTTTGATGTTACCCTAGACTCTGCCTTCCTTCAGCCTGAGGTGGATTTAGGCGATAACATAGTGGCGACCATACTGGGGACAAAAAAATGGTTTTCTTATTAGTGTTATTCATTTTATAAGCTACAGACGGAGCCTGAAGTTATGCCAGGTAGCCTTCGAAACACTCTTGCTTTGCATTAGCGAAAGTAGATAAAAGCTGCTTCAGTCAATCTCCAGTCTAGTTTGTAAACGTAACATCTGACTTGTAAATTTCCCCAGTATATCAGATCATTCTAGACTTTTGGATGATGAGTTTAGAATTTGATAGGCTGAACAAGTTGGTTTTGTCCATTTGATTTTTGAGAATAATTCAACACACTGGCTTCCAGACGACATACCAGAGAAAATCCGGATCCCGATCCACCTCCTGTGTATGAAAATCCAAATCTTATTTCGATAATCCTTCGTTGAGAAAGTCCTGTGATTCCTGTGTTCAAATCTCATTCATGTCCCACTGTTTTTGAGTATCTTGAAGATCTTGAGTTTGATGAAAAATTTGAGTTGTTGTTGTTTGAGACTAAGTCTGAAAGTGCTATTGATTCTACTGTCCTAAATCCAGAGTTTTTCAAAGATCTTGAAATTGAAAAGGCTAATAGATCCATTGATAGTTACATTTTGAATATTTAGAATTCCATTGTGGCAACAAACATTCCTGAATTCATAGAGTCTGCATCTGCAACTCTTGGGTCATCAAAAATTACATCTGGTTCACAAATTCCTACCGAGCCTCCTTTCATTCCCACCATTCCCGTGCAACCATCTATCTCTGATCAACAATATGTAGTAGTATCACCTCCATCCACACCACATATAACTCATACATCAACTGCTCCAACTCCTCCTATATTCCCAAATCCAGTTGTAAATCCACCTAGAGTAATGGCTGCCCGATTTGCACCCCTCGTGTTGCCTCAAAAATTGGATGACATGCCCACTGATTATCAAAGAAAAATTCCATTGTTTGATGGCACTCCTCAAAGTGTTACTGCTCAAAAACATGTGGATAGGATGGCAGATTTCCTTGACCTTCATGAGATTGATGCGGAAAATGTGACAATGAGATTGTTTGTACAAACCTTTGGAGGTGAAGTAAGAAAGTGGTTCAGAGCTTTGCCAGCTAGAAGTATTGCTACATTGCCTAATCTTCAGAGACAATTATTGGATCGATGGGAAGTGAAGAAAGACCCTCTTTCAATCCTTTCTGAATATGACAATATCAAGAGGAATGTTGGTGAGTCTGTCCAAGATTATTGTATTAGATTCAATATTGTTTACAATGAAATTCCTGCTGATATAAAGCCACCTAGGGGGTCAGCTTTGATTAAGTTTCCGGATGGTTTCGATCTTGACATGGCTTATCAATTGAGGGAAAAATATCCAGGCACTTTAGAGGATATGCAGAAAATTGCAGTCAGCGTTGAAGCTAATTTGAATGCTAGGAGAGCTAGAATGAAAGCTGAAAAGAAAGTAGCAATAAAGGAAGAGGTTTCCACGTCAGATCAAGTGCTTCATAAGATGGAAAATATGTTTGAAAGATTAACACTTGATAAGCCTGAACCGCAGATCATAAATCCTAACTTCCGTGGCCAGCAGCAACCGCAATTCAAAATCAAGCAAAGAGAGCAGCGAGCACAAGAACCAGCAGTACAACAGCAGGTGAAGACACCCTTACAGCAAAATTTTGTACATGTTTCGGAATCAGATGATGAGGAAAATGTAATTGGAGAAGAGAATCATTTCTTTACACCTGATGATATGCCAATTTTTATCACAGAAGATGAGGAGTATTCTGAGAGCTCAGCTGTACAAAAAGACGAGAATTTCATCTTGGCAAATGAGACAAATCTTAAAGAAGAGTCTGATGAGTATCAGAGGGGATACATGAATGCCTTGACTACCCAGCAGCGACAATATTCACTCAGAAACAAAGATGTGCCTATTAATCCAATTCAAAAAAGAAAGGAAGCTACTACACCAAAGAATGATTCACTTGTTGTGCAGAAAAAGGGAAAAAAGACAGTTGATCCCACTACTAGAAAATCACCATCATCAAATGAAAGATCCAATCAGCCAAATATATCAAAGGAGAAAATTGAAAAGAAGGATGTTCTAGCTAAAGAGGTCGAGAAAAATTCAGTTTTTAACTTAGAAAATGAAATTGCTAAGTTAAAAGTATCCATTCCTTTGACTGAATTGATGAAGAATAGCAACTATAAGGATCAGGTGTCTAAGATTTTGAATTTAGATCCATTATCTGATATGGTAAACGTGGAAGATGATCAACCTGAGTTGATTTTTGGTCCAGCATTGGATGGTGAGTCTCCAGATAGTGATGTACCTCCTTTTTATATCAGCCTTAGATTGCATGATTATGTGTTACACAATGCAATGTTTGATTTCAGAGCCTCTCATAATCTCATGCCTAGGGCAATCATGGAGAAATTGGGATTGGACATCACTAGAAAGTATCATGACCTTTATTCTTTCGATTCTAGTAGAGTAAGATGCATTGGGCTTATCAAAGATTTGGTGGTTAGTTTGGATCAGATTCTGACTAAATTTTTTTTGATGGATGTGGTTGTGGCAGATATTCCTCCTAGATTTGGCATGCTTCTTTCCAGATCTTGGGGAGCGAAACTTAAGGGGACATTGCAGCTTGATTTCTCCTATGCTACTATTCCCGTGTTTGGTCAGATGAGGAAATTATATCGGGAGAAAAAGATGAAGTATATGATCACCAGCAAGGAGAAACCGGTAAATCATCCAATCAATTATGTACATACTGATTTAGAATCATTTGTTTTATACTCAGATAGTTTCAATGATGTAAATAGCCAATTATCTGAAGTAGAAGACATTCCAGAAATCACTAAAAATTTCAGAGAGGTCTTAAAGAAAGAAAGACAAAAACTTGAAAGTACCGCTGAGCAATTAGCCTTCCGACAACAGAAAAATGTTGATGGACAACAAGCAGAAATAACAGATCAAACATAATTTCAGCATTTGGAAGAGGATGAAGATGGTTTGTGGACCATGGATTTTGATGGTGCGGTAGGAAATGACAATGCTGGAATTGGCATTTGGGTACGCAGCCCTTTTTCCTCCCCAAACAAAGTGCCGAGTAATGTAAGGGTCTGTTCTTATAAATTGACTTTTGATTGTTCAAATAATGAGGCTGAATACGAAGCTTTAATTGTTGGTCTGAAAATTCTTAGAAAGTTGAATGCTAAGAGGATTGCAGTGTATGGCGACTCCAAGTTAGTTATCAAGCAAGTGAAAGGTGAATACCAAGCTAAGCATCCTCGAATGCGGGCTTACCGAAATGCGGTACTAGATATCTTGAGATTTTTTTTCAGATTATACTTTGACTTGCGTCCCTCGTATTCAGAATGGTATTGCAGATGCACTTGCAAAAGTAGCAAGTAATTTGAAAATTTCGATGAACTCAAGTAAAAAATTTTAAATTCATGTGAAGCATCGTCCGACTGTCCCTGAAAATCAAAGATATTGGCAAGTGTTTCAAGATGATGAAGAAATTGATGAATTTCTGCGAAATGAAGGTAAATTCAAAGACACTTCTATTAATGTGGAGCATGATGATGGTGAGGCAGATGTGCAAGTAAACCAGATGGAAGTTTTGTAGCTGAAGGATAATGTCATTCCTAAAGGTCTAATACCTTTAAAGGAGATTTTCAACCAAGATGATGTAGCTCGAAAACCAACCTTGCGGCCAACATAAAAAGGAGTTGAGGATGTGAACATTGGATCAGCAGAAAATCCGAAAATGGTGAAATTGTCCAAAGCATTGCCCCCATAGGTAAAAGCAAAGTATATTAGTTTATTATATTCCTTTGCTGATGGATTTGCTTGGGACTATTCAGATTTGAGGACATATGACACAAACATAATTAATCATACCATTCTGATCAAGCCAAATCAAAAACCCTTTCGGCAGAAGTTGAGAAGAATAAATCCAAAGTTGCTGCCCTCAATAGAGAAGGAAGTAAATCGGTTATAGAAGGTTGGTATCATCGTTCCTATAATATTTTTAGATTGGATTTCTAATTTGGTGCCCATGCGCAAGAAAACAGGTGAGATTCGCTTATGCATTGATTTTAGGAATTTGAATAAGGTTTCTTTGAAAGATAATTATCCATTGCCCAAAATGGATCACATACTTCAGCGAGTAGTTGGAGCATCTCGTATGTCGCTACTCGATGGTTATTCTGGTTATTACCAAATTCTGGTTCATGAGGATGATAGAGACAAAACAACGTTCACCACTCCGTGGGGAACTTTCCATTATGCTAAAATGCCTTTCGGTTTGAAGAATGCTAGTGTGACCTTTCAACGAGCAATGGATATGGCATTTGCAAACGAGAAGGATGTATTTCTAGTTGTATATCTTGATGATTTGATAGTATTTTCTAATTCAGATGAAGAGCACCTTTGTCATTTGAAGATTTTTTTTCAGCGGTGTAGAAAATATGGTGTCTCTCAATCCGAAGAAGAGTTTGTTTGCCATGGATGAAGGCAAGCTTCTTGGTCATATTATATCAAAGGATGGCATCCGCATTGATACAGCTCGAGTATAAGCTATTCAACAAATTGATCTTCCCCGAAACAAAAAGGAGATCCAATCATTCAATGGTAAGATTAATTTCTTACGTCGCTTTGTGCCCAATATTGCAGAACATTTAAGGGAAATCACAAACATGCTCAAGAAAGATAGTGTAGTGAAATGGACTGAGGAGGCAGTAAAGTCTTTCAATTTAGTGAAGTTGGATATTTATTCAGCTCTAGCTTTGATCAGCCCAGACTATACTCAGGATTTTATTTTGTTTTCATTTGCCTCGGATCATACTATGGCAGCAGTATTGATGTAGAAAAGAGATCAACATGAAAAACCAATTGCTTTTTTTAGCCGAACCATAAGAGATGCAACCTTAAAGTATAACATTATTGAAAAGCAAGCTCTTGCCTTAGTGAAAGCATTGAAATATTTTCGAGTATATATTCTGCATTCTCACATTCTTGCTTATGTTCCTAATGCTGCTATTAAAGATGTTTTAGTGCAAACAGATCCAGAAGGGAGACGAGGCAAATGGATTGTTGCCTTGTTGGAGTATGATGTGGAGATAAAGCCTACAAAGCTTATCAAAGGACAAGGGCTGGCTAAGCTAATGGCTGAGTCAAATTTGCATGCGTTGGACATTAATCTCATTGCTACTATGTCTGAGGAAAATGAAGAAAGTTCGCTAATTCAGGTATTAGAAAGCTTTGTTCTTTCTCCTTGGTATTCGGACATTGTATATGTGCTCCAAAATTTGTCACCACCGCCAGGCATGGCTAAAAACAAAAGTAGGACTCTGAAATTGAAGGCTGCCAAGTTTTGTATCATGAATAATGCACTCTATTGGAAAGATCCCGGTGGTGTTTTGCTAAATTGTTTGGTTGAAGAAGAAGCAAAGCAGGTTATGGAGGATTTTCATAAGGGAGATTGCGGAGGTCACCTTTTTTGGAAAACAACGGCAAATTTTTTTTTGAGAGCAGGATATTATTGGCCGACTCTCTTTGCTGATGTGTACAAAAATGTTAAAGGTTACCATGAATGTCAGATTTTTGAAGGGAGGAAAAAATTGCAGCCTTTGCCACTCAAGCCCATTGAAGTAAGTGCTCCTTTTCAACAGTGGGGTTTGGATTTCATTGGTGAAATCCATCCTGCTTCTTCAGCTCAACATAAGTGGATCCTTACAGTGAAGGATTATTTTACTAAATGGATTGAGGTGATTCCCACCAGGCACGCCACAGATTCGGTAATAATTTCGTTTCTTGAGAACAATATTTTGTCTCGTTTTGGCTGTCCAAACAAGCTGATTACTGATAATGCAGCAGCCTTTAAGTCTAAGAGAATGATTGAATTTTGTGATAAGTATCAAATCACTTTGGGGAAATCAACCGCTTATCATCCACAAGGCAACGGATTGGCTGAATCCTCAAATAAATCCTTGGTCAACATTATCAAAAAGTTGCTAGAAATAAACAAGAAAGGTTGGCATAAGAAATGGGTTAATGCACTTTGGGCAAATAGAGTGAGTCAAAATAAATCTATAGGCATGTCCCCTTTTGAGCTCGTGTATGGTGTTGACACAGTATTCCCGACCTCTCTCGCAGTTCCAGTGGTTAAAATTCTGCAGGAATCTGGCAATGAAGATGATCATATGCAACGGAGAATAAATCAAATGATCCATTTACAACAGACTAGAGAGGAGGTTTTTCAAAACACTTTCAAGCTGCAAGAGAGAATCGAAAAGAAAAGGTAGACAAATTTCAATTAGAAGAAGTGGTGCTGAAATGGGATGCAAGAAACGAAGATAAAGGTAAGCATGGAAAGTTTGAGAATCTTTGGAAATGACTCTTCAGAATTGCTGCATATCGAGGCCAAAATGCTTTCCTTTTGAAAGAAATGAATGGAGAAGATTGTCCAGGAGGGCCGGTCAATGGTCAACTGCTTAAGCGGTATCATTTTTGAAATGTTTTCTGCTGTCACATGTATCACTGTACATACTGATTTGTTTAAGTTTCATTGCAAGTGTGTGCTGTCATCATTCTTTCAGTTTGGGGCCCGAGGTGAAGGCTATAAATCTGAAGATTGATTTCAGTTTTGGTTTTATTTGTTGAGTCAGGTCTTTCAGTCATTTTGGTTTCAAAATTGAGTTGGTTTGAGTTAGTTTTCAGTTCTCACAATGATTCAAGAGTCTTGTTTTGGTTCGTCGAAGTTATTGAATCCATAGCCCAATGGACGAAGGCACTGCCTACTTTCCCAGAGATCTGTATTTCTTGGCACCTCCAAAGAGCTACCATCCCCATTGGAGCCAATGTTAGTGTTGGTATCTTCATCCCTTCGTCAGTGATCAAAATTCTCTTGTTGCATTTCATTTTAGGTGTCTCACTCAGTCCAGTCAACTGCATTCCATTAGGAGCATGGATCATCTGACGGTAGGGGCTTGTCACTCATGTCCCTCATGCCCTTTACATGCTGGCCTATTTTTGTTCATTAAAATCATTTACAGTCATTTTTGGTCTCATAGTTGGCAAAGACTCATTTTAGGTTTTTTAGTCTCATTAGGTCTAGGGTTTCATTAATCCGGTTTTCATAATGTCTAATAATGGTTAGCAGGCACATGAGGAAGTCTGAAATAAGGTTTCAGTGCTAAAAATTTCATCATCATATGCTTAATAATGATTTTTCTTCAAAACTATGTTTTGAAGAAAAATAGTCTATTTCTTCTTTATGTAATAAATGCAATGTGATTTTCAAGTTTTTTCAGTTGAAATAATATTCCACTGGCAACCCTGGTCGCCTTTTCCAAAGCTCCATGCTATCCATTCCCTGCAAGATTGACAGAAAGCTCATCATTTAGTCCAAAAGCAAAAATGAAGCAAAACAAAGTTTTTAAAGTGAAATGTCAAATTTCAAACATTGCAAAGTGGGTTTTTCAAATAGAAAAATTAAAATCCTTGGTATAAATATCATTTTTATGTTTCAACAATTCATTTGAATGCCAAGACACAACAGTGAGCAAAGAAGAAGTTGTGAGGAGCGAAACAAGTAGTTTGAGGGAAAACTGTGTTGAAATTTCCGAGCGTGACGCATTGGGTGACTATCGTGACGCATTGGGCGAGCGCGACGCATTGGGTCAGCTCACTGTGTGCAAATTTGTTCCCGCGCGGCGCATTGGAAGGACGCGACGTACTGGGTTGCTTGCGCAACGCACATGGCAGAAAGAAAATTCATTGCTATTTCTTCCAAGTCTTCAAATCGACTCGGTCCCTTATTGTTCAAGTAAGTTCATGCAACCACTCCATTGCCCATGACATGTGTTTGGTGTTGTTGGTGAATATTTGAATATAAAAAATCAAACCCCATTAGCTTGTTTGAGGATTGTATCCTTTAGGGTTTTGAAATTGGTTTGGTGTCAATCATTCCCATTTCTCCACCTTGTTTTTTTTCCCCTCTTCACTGTCTATCTTCTCACAACAACCCATTTCCCTATTCCCTTGTATCCTTAAACCATTCATTCCCTATCCCATTCCCTTACCCCACATCCCAATTGTAAATTTCCCCAAACCCCAAGGCTATCCCAAGAAATTAAGTGGTTGACCCGAAACCTTTAAACTCACATATTTCAAGTGGAAAACTTCAATTTTCACTTGGTAATAGTCCATAATTTCCACCACCCTATCTCTCCATAGTCCCTTCCATATTATCACATATTTGGCAACAAAACCAAGGACACCAAACTTTTCATTTTTCATCCAAGACAACATAGACCTCTGACATCATGGAGACAGATACAGATACATCTTATGACCGAGACAGTGATTCCACCACTGAACTACATGCACCTAGAAGGCCTCATAAGAGTGGCAGAAATGTGAGGGAGGAGCCCACTTCATTGGATGAATTGCAGGCCTGTCCACTTGCCATGGCATGTTTTCAACAATAGTCTTGTTATCAATTTTGTGAAATGGTTGCTAGGGTCCATCATCATCAGGAGCTGGCCCGATTGTTTGTGTTGCATTTACATGATGGTCAAGTCACCGTTGCCAGTGTGACATTCAATTTAACACCTGAAAGTATCTCTCAAGCAATCGGAATACCAAATGTTGGAGAACAATGGAACAAAAGACAACAGGTTGACAGGGTAAATTATGAGCCATATATCAGGCCTAGCTTTGTGAAACAAATCAACAGAGTTTTCCCCTTTTGGTTCCTAAAGGATTCCTATGCTCCTCTGATGAAACTTATTATCAGATATTTCAGTTGTGAGGGCCGGTTTTCATGTCTCTATGCCTATCATATCAGGTTATTGATGCATTTTACCAGGGTGAGGATGATGAACCTCCCTTATTTCATGTGCCAGAATATTGAGAGGATGACCACTCTCATGCAAAGGAAAACTCCTAAGCAACAATACAACAGTATCTATCACTTTGCACTCATCAAGATTGTGGTTATGCATAAGCTCGGTTTGCAGGGTATTTCATGGGAGGATTTCATTTCTAATGATTTCTTCACAGCTCCTTAGGTTCCTTCAGAGGTTGTTCATGAGGCAGGTGAACCTTCATATCAGCATGAGGGTCAGGAGACAGAGACTACTAGTGTGCCGGTGTATGTCACTTATCAGAGAGGCACTAGAGGGTTATTTGCAGCAGCTAGGCGAGTATTATCTCCACCAGGGGTGGAAGGGGTCTCATTTCTGTCATCAGCAGTACAGGTATAGGTACAGGACAAGGGTAAGAGGCCCATGCAGGATGAGGGGCCTTCAGGAGGCCAAGATACAGGTTTCATACTCATTGATGAGGATTTGGGCTCACCAAGCTCAAAGTTGAGGGAGACTATTCAGGAGAAGAAGGCAGAGATAGACACTTTGTTCGTCAAGTTGAAAAGAGCCCAATGTATTATCAACTACCTTGAGCAGAGAAACAAATAGTTGGAAGATCAGCAAAGTATCATGGAGTTGCAAAATATCCGTGAGAACCGACAAGCTGCCCAAAGAAGCCAAACCGAGATGACATCCATTGAGCGAGAGATTGAGGCTGATCAAGAGACTTGGCTCGAAAGGGTAAATATTCATTTGGAGAAGCTGTTGGAGAAGGCCAACAAGGAAAAGAACATGTTAAGGCACATGAAGAATCATTATTGGGCAAGAAATCACGTTTGCAAGGCATGAATCAAGATCCTGAAAGCAAAGTTAAAAAGGGCATTAAAGCGTCGCAAAAGGCATGGTAGACTCCAAATTTTGGCCAAAGATTCCTTGGCCTAGCATAGCACATGATGGTGGAAATCTAGCCCAAATTTCAAGAAATTTGGGACACATTTTGTCAATTTTGTTTTTTTTGGCCTTAACACAGATTTTCCTGCCCGACGCGTCGCGCCACTTGGCGCGCGCTTATGATTGGGAGCTCGTCTTGGGTAAAAATTTGTATTTTTGGATTTTTCATGAAAATTTATGCATGCCTACCCATCACCCAGAGATTTTGACAAGTTTTGGGTTGCCGGAAGGGTTAAAAACACCCTAAATATGACCTTTCTGCCCCTTTTTGGACACACAGGAAGCAGTGTTGGGAAAACTCATTTTTGGAGGGGCAAATAGAAACCAAATTCAGAAATTACACTTGGGTTGGAAAGTAGATAGGTAGAGCTTTCCAATGAGCTATCATGTGCTTAGTCTAGACACCAGGAAGACCTTCAAAATCGGCTCCAAAGTGACGCGATGCATAGAGATTTCAAGCGCGACGCATTGGGGATTTTGGCTCAGTTTTGACTCAGTAACTCTGTTTTTCGCCTAGTTTTGGCCAGTTTGAATTTTTTTACTTCCACATGTAAAAATATTGATGTAATTTGATGTAATTTCATGGCTCTTGATGTAATTTTGACAAATTTTTACTCATGGAAGTAGATTCATTCATCAAAAGGTGAATTATAACTGAATGAATTAGTTTCCTATCTTGTAGAGGCAAGCTGTTCCACTGCCTATTTTCCAGTTATTAGTTTATATATTTTTGAAACAACTCCTAAAATAGTGAGCTTGACCCATAGAGGCATGGGGATGAGTTATGCTTGTCTATATCTTGTAGTTTTTCAGTCATTTTCAGGGTTGGACACTTGGGATTGCTTGGAGCTTCATTGTACATTTCATCTCTGCATTTTGGCAAAGGAATAGACCAGCGTTTGCAGCACTCCTTGGGATCCATGTGGCTCTTTGTTTTGATGATGTATTTCTCTCTGTGATTGTAAGTTTACTGATGTTTCATGTGTATCATCTTCCTTCTCATTTCTTCTTAAGTTAAACAAACAAGTAATAAAGGTGGAATTCATTAGATTTGCAGTGCTCTACCTTGAGTTTTGTTTAATTTTCTATGTTTTCAACTGTTTAAAGAGGATTCATGAAAGCCTCTTGCCCTCTTCAACTCCTCACCGGTCTGAGCTATTCATCTCATTCAAATTTGAAGTGTCAAAACAATTGCCTTTCTTGCCCCATTCAGCTCTCTGCAAAACTGATCATTTCCCAGACCCAAAATCTACCCTTCCCTTTGATCCAAAAAACACCTTAAAAATCAAATCAAACTATTTTACATATATACCTAGCCTAAAATCAACCTTTATTCAAGTCATCTCAAGCCTCACTGATCATTTTTTACGAGATTGACAAGGAGAGAGCCCTCTCCCAATCTGGTAGGGCTAGCTACCAGATTAAGCATGGTTTGATGTTACCCTAGACTCTGCCTTCCTTCAGCCTGAGGTAGATTTAAGCAATAACAATACCAAGCAAAAAAATCACGAAATTCCTTGAAAAGGGATGTGAAGCGCGCAATTTCCTCAGGATTGCAATCTGCTCCAATCTGAATATTTTCCACGATACCCGTTTTGACCAGGATATCAATGAGCATTGTCTTAGAAATATTTCCCATGTTCCCTTCTGAATCGATAGTTTGAACAGTCATGTAAGTGGAGGGAACCATCTCAGGTGGGTCAAAGGATGGGATTTCAGTTTTTATCACGTCTGAGTCGATCATGGAAGCGCGATGGTGAAACTCTCCCCAAGGTCGTTCTTCTAGAGACATGATCTCTCGAATAGCTTCGTCTGTAGGAAAGAATTCATTGAGGAGATCCTTAGAGAGAAATTTGATGGGTGGGAGGTTTGTACCTTTGGTTGAAACCATAGCAGTGGAGGGTTCAGATGTAATTTGGATGGCTTGGTAGGCCAACTTGGCTGGTGAGAGCGGCATCGGATCTCCGTAGGAATCAATGTCTGAGGGTGTCGGGAGGATCCATGGGTCGATAGAGCCATCGAAAGTGGTGTATATCATTGCAACTGTATTTGGGATCTCTGGTAGAGGGAGAGGAAAACAACCCAGTAGGGAAGATGCCTTCAGAAGACCAGTACCAATACTGACGTAAGAGTCAGGACAACCTCCTATTAGGGGTATAGTGCTACTTGGTAACGTGGAATAATCAGGGGTGCAGAAGGATAACTGATCCACTGTGACTATTTTCCCATTCAATGGAAATAGGATGAGTCAGAAGACCGAAGAAACAATGGCGGTCATGGCATAAGACCAACTGCGACCGAGCAATATATTATAATCGAGATGGCGATCTACGACTTCAACGTCCACGGTTACCGTTTTCCCAATCAGAGTGATGGGAAAGCTAGCAAGGTATCCTTTTGGGAGGAACGCGTGGCCATCGAAAGCTTTGAGGGAATTCGACGGCGGTGTTAAGGGAGGAGAACCTAAAGCGAGCAAGCAAGCTTGTGACATAACGCAGGTCGAAGCACCTTCGTCTATGACAGTGCGATGGATTGGTCTCCCTTTCGACAAAACCTGCACCTGGAATGCGAGTTGGTGTGAGAGGTGAGGTTTAGATTTTTCCATATCAAAGATAGCTAACATGGAATCCTGGGGGTCTATTCCACCAATGGCCAAAAGCAAGGCTTTCCTTTGTGCTGGACAAGTTTGCAATACTTCGAGAGAAAACATAGCTGACGGTGCCTGTGCCAAATATTCTACAATGTTGTAGTTTTGGGCTGCACGGGCAGAGGTGTTATGAGACGTGCGTCAAAGTGTCCCTTTGGGGGGACGAATCACGGGGTCAGCCGTAAGCCGTTCAATATGCAAATCGTTGAGCGGCGGGTGGATTTGAACTAGTACCAGGTTCTTGAGCATCTATGGTAGGATTTCCATAAAGCTCGGCTCGTGTTTGAAGTTCAACACTCTCAATGCCATAAATGGCGGATGGTCCTTCACCGGAAGGATGTGAACCACCAATGCCCTGTTGCTGGGGTTGTGGTAGGTTGTCAACCATGTGTTGATGTTGCTGCTGTTGATTAGGGAAAGGATTATGAAGAACGACAGTTGTTCATCTAGAATCCTTGTTTGCGATAAAATCGGTGCATTCCTGCAGCCGAGGACATTTGTATGTCAAGTGGTCTTCCGCACAGATCTAGCAAGGAAATTTCATGGGTTTATCCTTCCCTTTTTCATTTTTGGCAACATTTTTCTGATTAGGGTTATTCTGATTGTTCGACTACTCTTCCGAAGAAGATGTCTTTTTCTTGTTCTTCTTATTTTTCCCACTAGGTTTTTGTGAAGTTTGCACAGAATTTACCTCAGCGGTAGGAAGAGTAGTCGTTTGGTGAGGGGTGGTGGTAGCCGAATATGGCTGGGAGGCTTGCCCCCGAGACTTTTTTGTGGCTACACCAGAGATTGTGCCAACGAGACCGTCAGCATGAGCTTCGATTTTTTGAGTAGCTAGAGGATTTGGGTTACCAGGGGAATTGGGGAGCAAATCATATAGCGTGCAAGATTGTGAATATATTAAATCCAAATGTTGGGCACGAAGAATGCATTGATCTTCTGTAACCGCACCGGAAAGGCCAGTTTCTTTAGAGATGTGGGGTAAGAGAGACTTACAAAACCAATTAGCTAAGAGATGATCTGGGATTGGCGCTTTGACTAGCCTCCTCCTATGTCTCCATTCATGAATGTGATCAGAGATGTGGGTGGCGGTGTCTTGGCGCAGCGAGGTTAACAGTTCCGTTCTGGTTTCAAATATGATTGGTAATTGGAAGTTATTTATAACTTCGTCGCTAAAGCACCAAAAACATTGATGGCGACGCGTGGTAATTCAATATACCACTTGGCCGCATTGCCTGTAAGGGTGCGGGGAAACAGCTGAAGCCGGACACTATCATCCACCATGGAATTGGATATAGACCATAGATGAAAGGTAGTGATGTGTGCAGCTAGGTTGTCCCCTTGTTTCCCATCAAACTTTGGGATGTCAGAAGGAATCTTGTGCGGTACTGGAGGCCATAGCGGGTTGTGATTGATGGGATCATTAGTTAGTTTATGGATGTCGGGGATGTCTAGAGCCGCCAAAAATGGCAATTGTGGATTTCCCCCCGAATCTAACCAAGGAAGTATGGGCTGACTATTTAGACCATAGGGTCCACCCATCAATGTGTTACCAGGAAAATAAGTAGGACTTTGATAAAAATTTCCTATAGGTGGAGGGGTAGGGACATATGGTTGCTGTCCATAGGGCATATTGTATTGCGAGGCGAACGGTTGGTTGTCCCCAGTATAAAAGTGCCCTCCCATTCCAGATGGAGGTTGGGGTGGGTTAGTCCATATGGATGCAATAGAGTTTTCTGGAGGCATGTTATTACTTGCATAGTTCGGCAACGACATAGACCCTACACCTATATTTGAACCACTTAAGGGAATATTATTAACAATAGGTTGTCTCATTTGTCCTAAGGATTGCAGGGGAAGTGAAATGTTCCCTGCTACTTGCGTGCTGGTGACACTTCCCCCTAGTATAGTGGCCAAGGGGTTTGAACTCAGCAAAGGGTTCCAACCGAAAGGGTTGCTAAAAGGAACTGAATTAGTCACACTCGTGGGAGGAGCAACCGTGGGTCCCAACATGGTCACGGTAGGAGTAGATCTTGAAGGATTCGGCGAGCTACTGACAGTTGTGATGACCGCAGGGTTGGGATTAGGTATATGTTGACTACTGGGGTTACCTAGTGATGGCATAGAACTAACGACTGGCGGGGAGGATGATGGCAAACCTGGGAGGGTTGCCATTGGCATCGACCCTGTGGATGTCGGTTGTGAACTAGATGTTTGTGTGGCCAAAGACATGTCTTGGCGTGGTGGAACCTGAACTATCACAGGCCCCAACGGATCAGTGAGTGGAGGATTGTAATGAGGTACAACCCCTTCCGTGAAAGGGTCCTCCGGAAATTCCGTATGATATGAGGCTATGTGAAAATCAGGGTTTGTCAATGGAGACTGCTCTTCCGCAAAAGGCAGGGGTTCACCAAGGTTCAGTTCTTCCTCAATAGTCAGAGGAGGTAGACCTTTCTATTTTCGAGACAGATGTCGTGGGTCGGATGACGCAACGGTGACCTGTTTATTTTTAACAACTTTAAATAAATTGTGATGTATTATAAAGTCTCAATGACAGTAACCACACACCTAAAAAGAAAAAAGGACTCTCTAAAATAAATCAACAAGCAGCCAGAATAGGGTGCCTTATTTGAGTACTACCATTTGTTGGTGATGAAATCCAGTATCAAAATAGTATACAGAGAGGGTTGGTCGAAAGTACAGTTACGGTCACTCTAGAGCTTCGCCCGAACCTCAGACGATAGGTGTAAGCACTCTCGTGAAGACGAGTACCCTCCTAAAGACCGAAGATAGAGTGGGTCCATCTGTTTCAGGTACCAGGACAGCTCGTCCCAGTCACCTTGTGTAAGTCCCTAAAAAGTATGGCCACTAAAGATACCTCAAATCACAGACATCATTAGGGGGTCCATGGTCAAGGACATCATGTTATATGGGCAGAATACCTAGATCCATGATCTAGTTTCGACATCCCCGAAGGGAACACCAATATATAACACACCCACTGGATGCAGTCGAAGGTGGGCTACCTTCTTGTGAACCCAAGTGTTGTCTCGCGCTGAGCTCCAGTAAAGGAACAGTCTCGATAATATGAGTGCAGTAGGATTTCACTCGTTAATGACTCTAGTTTCAAGTTTTGAGATCTTGGGTGATTTTGTCACTTTTCCTAACCCAAGATCCTAGCCTGAACTACTGTTGGTGTGAGCTCAAAAAGAGTAATGTGATTGATTTTATTATCGCTTGATTCTTAGTGTACTTTATTATTAGTCTTGTGGAGGGGGAGTGGATGTATGAAATGTAATGAAACTCTGACTCAAGAAACCATGCAAAATATGCTCTAAATATTAAATTCGATGAAGAGTATTTCTATAAGGAGAGGTTTCTTTTCAACTTCCATGCACTAACATTCAAATAGCACAGTTCAAATTTAAAGATTCATACTTCTATCTACCTCTTCTTAACAGTCTATGAACTAAAATTTTCAGAATTAGCTTAGCTAGATGCAGAAAAACTAAAAAAAAAATTTCTTCTCTAAAAAGTAAATGCTTTTGACACTAACTTTTCAAACAAGAGCAAACAAACAGAAATGCCAGCTTAGTAAACAAGCACATGGATTCAGTCAAGGAGAGATACTGATGGCCAAAAAACTTTGCAACCAAAACAAAATCACAGCAGTGAACATCAAATTTTGGCTGAGTAACGCATTGTCTCTGAGTAAAGATATTGTTAATCCAGAGAATAACGCACTGTATCTAAGCAGAGCCAGCGTTACAACACATTGGAAAACCCACAAAGGTAGCGTTAGCCAGGGTAAAGTTCTTCAGATGGTCAAACAGAAACAGGATTGAACTCTGCGAGCTTTTGAAATGTCTACTAGGCATAAATATTGGTTAGAAGGGTCTGTGAATAGAGGAAAAAAGAGAGGAGGAAAGAAATAGTTCAGAAACTATGGGGAAACTCCCCAGCGGAGTTGCCAATTCTGTTATAGGGTAAAATGCTTGGGTTGTTGGTTATCGAATATCCCTCTCAGGGCTTTCCGGTGCCCGAGGTAGAAAATAAAATTAGCTGTATAGTTCACAAAGATGTTACATACATATTCATATTTAACTTAAAACAACTTGATGGAGTAATATGGAAGATTACCTCTCTGATGATCTTGAAGTCTTTTGGAGAGCACTGAACAGTGAATTAGGGATCCTTCTTCACCAGCTCCAAATCTCGACTCTGTAATCAGTCAAAGCACCCGTGTAATCTCTACCATAACATACATTTCCTATCAATTAAGTCAATATATAATAAACATTTAAACTATGCACATCTAAGCCATTCATCTCATGCTATATAAGTGATTAAATAACAATGACAATATCAATGCATAGAATGGACAAAACAGATACAGTTCTATTGATTTATAAAAAGGAGGATTACAACCGTCGGTTGTACCAAGGCCTCCTCAGCCTTCCAATCTCTCTATCTCTCAAAGTGGTGATGTCTTGATCAACAAGTTCTCAATGAACCTCTTTGATCTTTGACCTTCACACTACAACAATGATCTCTACTTCACAAGTATTCAAAAACTTTGACAATACTTCGACCTTGAACCAAGACCCTTCAACTCCATTTTATAGGATATGGAGAGAGCAATCGTTGCCCTTCTCTTTCCACCAGTTTTGAATAAAAAAAACCAAGATGTTTACTCAAATTCCATGCTTTTTCCTTCCTTGAGAGTTCAGTTGTTTATGGCAAGGCCTAATAAGAGATTAGTGCTTTGTAGTTTCCTTTTTTTACTGACTCTCTTGTGAGAAAAAGCTGGAAATTAAAATCATTCTTCGCGGGTTTTTCCTGTTCCAAACTCAAAACACGGGTAATGCTGCCCTCTAGTGTAAACAGAGCATTTCCCTAGCCACTAACGCAGCCAATTCATTGATTAGGTGCGTTATAATGCTCTTGTGTTGTTATAGTGAGGCGTTACCTTGGTAGAAATAGGTTTAGTTTAGGTCTTTTTATTCCTTCCATATTTATCTTCTCCTCTGAGCTGATGAGGAGGTATTTTGACGTGTAATAGTCTAGTGAAAGAGTATCATAAGCAAAGCAAGTTAGATTCCATTTCCTTAAGGTTATATAGGAGGTTGAGTCATATCATAGTAAATTTTTATCACATGTTTATCCCAATGGGCCGGTTACATGGGTAAATGTGGGAGGAGGGTTTTATAGAGCGGTATCAGATCATGGTTCACCCCTCAGAATGGATGGACAGTGTGTTGGTCATGGTTGCAGTGATGTCACCATGTGGGAGTTGAGGGTGTTGTTGTGGAATGTGTTTTCATGTGTGTATGCCTGATTATGTGTTGTTTATACTTGTCAAGTGCTCACATGTTGTCAAGTGTACATTGGTATGGTTGTTGTTGTCATGCATGAGGTCATGGTTTGTGTAGTTGATATGGTCATGCACTAATGACTGGACTCTAGCTAGAATGTTGTTTATGTGTTGATATACCTATATTTATATGTCTATATGCTATTATGATTATGTCTATACATGTATTACACTGATTTGTTGATCTTGCAGATGATGTATCCTCCCGAAATCATGCTAAGGTATGTTGGTTTATTGTGATTTGGTTTAGTTGACATGATATTCCTTGCAGGAAGAAATCAAAGATGACTAGAAAGATGGTATATTACAAATATTATCCCTATGAATCATATGAGAAACATGGTGTTGGACACTCTTTTGACTTAGAAAATAAACTGAGAAGTTTGAAGGAATAAATAATGAGTTGTAAAGTAGATAATGAGAGAATCATACAGGCACAAGAAAAACAAGTAGAGGTCAATGCATTAATTCTTTAGAGTTTTTCAGATTTGAAGCGACATAGACTACTTCAGATCAGCTATGGACATGAGGATGGGACTAATGGGGAATATGGTAGTAGGTCTCATGGTGGTCACAGGTTGGATAGAGATGACATGATCAAAGATGGCAAGTTCTTGGAAAATCCAGATAGGAGAGGTGACAAACACAAGTACTATTCAAGTTCTTCGATCTTCATCATTTTCATCCTTACAAGAGGAGTGACAAGGGATAATTTTTGGATGAGTTTAAGAAATTAAAGACACCGACATTTGATGGAGAAATGAAGAAATCATAGGATTAATAAGCATGGTTTATTGGTATGAGGAAATTATTTAGGTTGTATGATTACTCAGAAAACATGAAAGCCAGAATAACTACATTCAGCCTCAAGGGTAAGAGGATATTTGGTGGGAATATGTGAGGAATGTCAGGGATATTTATGAGGAGGAATTGACTTGGAGTGAATTTGAGAGACTATTTCGGAAGAAGTATCTATCAGAGAGATACTACGATGATAGGGTAAAGGAATTTCATGAACTAAAGATGGGATCTATGAACGATGAGGAGTACACTAGCAGATTTCTGGAGTTGTTGAGGTACGTACCTTACCTTAGGGAGGAGAAGGCCAAGATTCATAGAATCATTAGTGGGTTTTTGATAGAATTTAAATATAGGATTGAGTTTGATGAGCCTAGATCATTGAAGGAGGCCATCTAGAAACTAAATCACTATTATGAACAATCGAAGCACAAATCTGAGGTAAAGCCAGATTGTAAAGGTAATGATAAGAATAAAGGAAAATGGTACAAGAAGAGAGAAAGACCTTGGGATATAGGTAAAAAAGAGAATGTTTCACCGCCTAAGAAGTTCAATACATCTGAAAGAGGACATGGATTTAAATCTGAGGAGTAGAACAAGAATGAAGGCAAGAAGCCTTTACAATGTTGGAGTTGTGACAAAGATCATCGTAGGAGAGGCTGTCCTTAGCATCAGGGTGGTAGACCACAAAACTACAATGCACAGGAGGCACAGACACTAGGATATTTTGGACAGAGTATTCCCAGGATCTATGCAATGCTGGATTACAGGCATGTAGATCATTAGGCGTATATTATCGAGATGGATAGTAATATTTATGATAAATTTGTTTCTATTTTGATACCCTAGATCTAATTATAGTTATGTTAATCTTGACCTGGTGGATAAGTGTGGTTTGAATAAAGAAGTGCATGCAGAGTCTTGGTTAGTGCAGTTGGCTATAGGTACCAAGAAGAGAGTTTATCATTGGGTAAGAGCTTGTGCATTTGACTTGAATAGTATGTCTACATCAACACATTTGAATGTTTTTCTGTTGGTATCCTATAATATGCTTTTGGGTATGGAATTCAAAGGACCAAGGTGGATTTTTATGACAAGGTTATTGAGTGTTTGGAAGACAATGTGGAACAAAGAGTCTTATGGGGTTAGAAGAAGGAAACATAAGTTAGGATGGTTACATATATGCAGGACAAGCACAGTCATAGGAAAGGGTGTGTGTTAATTGTAGTGCACATTTCTAGTGACAAAGATAAGGAAGTTTAGGATGCAAATTTTTTGAGCAGGTACCTAGTTCTACAACAGTTTTATGATGTATTTCCCGTAAATATTTCAGAGTTGGCACATCACAGGGAGGTATAATTTTATATTGAGTTGGTTCTAGGGGCAGTGCCAACATCTAAGGCACATTACAAGATGAGCACATCGGAGTTGGTAGAGTTGAAGCTACAATTGAAGGAAATGCTAGACAAGGGATACATTGGGCCAAGTGTATCATCATGGGGCACACCGGTATTGTTTGTGAAGAAGAAGGATGGTACTCTTAGGTTTTGCTTCAATTATAGGTAGGTTAAAAAAGTAACCATCAAGAACAGGTATCCATTGCTGAGTATTGATGACTTGTTCGATATGTTGAAGGGAGCATGAGTGTTATCTAATATTGATTTGAGATCTGGATATCATCAGGTACACATTAAAGAAGAGGATATTTACAAGTTCAAAACCAGGTATGGGAATTATGAGTTTGTTGTAGTTCCTTTCAATTTGACTAATGCTCCAACTAATTTTATGTGCTTGATGAATAGCGTGTTGCGCATGGAGAATTTTAGGGGCTAATATTCGCAGGTGGGCTAATTTTCCATGATTTTTCCAAAAAAAAGATTCTCCAATTTCCATTTTTTTGTAAAAATGATTCGCCCAAACTTTACAATATAAAATTATTTTACCTTAAAAATAGCCAACATTATATAGAGACTATATATAAAATCATTATAAATTTTTATAATTTTACAAACATATTAACAAAATTTTATATCTCACATATTAGGGACTAGTGAAATTCGCCAACGTTTTAAACTTCAAGATAATTTTCAATCCTTAAAATTATCCCTGGTGTTGCGTCCTTATTTGGACAAGTTTTTCATTGTGTTAATTAATGACATAATGGTATATTATAAAAATGAAGAAGAGCATACTGAACATTTAGTAATAGTATTAATATTGTTGAGAGAGCATCAATTGTATGCTAAGCTCAACAAGTGCAATTTCTTTCAAACATAGATACATTACTTGGGACATGTTGTCTCCAAGGAGGGCATGATAGTGGATCCAGGGAAGATAAGAGCTATCATGGAGTTGGAAGCTCCTAGGAATGTGGATGAGGTAAGGTACTTTATGGGGTTAGCAAGTTATTACATGAGGTTCATCGGGAACTTCTAATATATTGCTTATCCTATCGCATCATTGCAAAGGAAAGGTAAGAATTTTGAATGGACAGACGAATGCACAATAAGTTTTGAGCATTTAAAGTAGTTATTGTGGCACATGCTCCAGTGTTAAATATCGCAGATCTGAACAAAGATTTTTTGGTATTTATATATGCTTGCAAGAGAGGGTTACATCTATGCAGGCCAAACGTAGTTCTATGCACGCTTTTGTTGTTTAGCAGCGTTTGCTGTATTGTTTAGTACAAGGGTGTTCCTGAGTAGGAACCCCACACTCATCCTACTCAGGAGATATTTTTGAGCTATATAGTCCACATCTAGGCATCAGGCCAAGCTTTAGTCCCAGCTACAACGCAGTTTCTGTTCAGAGTTGTGTTGTGTTGTAGGGTGTAACAGTGGAGGAGAGAGATCTCTAATTTCTAATCTTGTTTTCCAGTGAGGGGACCAGCCCTTCACCTATTGAGTTGATTGGGTGTTGTTTCATTTTATATATAAATATTTCAGCCCCATATCAAGAGTTGTCTTCATGGAGTGCGTAACTCAACGAGCAGGGGTGTAGTGTGCAACCCAAAAGGGCCGAAAATCCAAAGTTAAAATATGGTTAAACCATTTCTGGATTTTTCTGGGTTTTTTGAGTAGAATCCGTGGTTAAAATCCTGGATCATTCTGAGCACTCCAAAAACCTTACAAACATGGTTCTTCTTCCCAATAGCAGTAGTTTCCTGTAGCAACAACAGTAACATCACACGTTTCGAGTGCTAGTTTCCTTTAGTGTATTTCATCCATCTTGTGGCTTGAGTGCATTCATTTTTGGAGCATTGTGTACTTTATTTTTCTCTTCAATATAATGATATGGCTCAGCTATTTCTGCTCATAGATTATGATGTCTTAATGTAATTTCCGGTTTCAACATATTTCTGGCATTTTCAAGATTTTAGTGCTATTTTCCTGTTTTTATTTATTTGGAATGTTGCATATGTTCTATATTCCTGTCTTTTCCATTTTGGAATATTACAGTGGTATCAGAGCATAATCTTGGCTCAGCCTATGGATCTCAACCATTGTGATATCAAGAGAATAAGAAGAAGAAGAAGAGATCTAAAATGATGGAAGGAATGAGATTTGTCTCATCACTTTTCAGATCCATGAAGAGCCTCTCCAAGGAGGTCAAGCAGATGAGAAAGGAGAGATGCAATGAGAACTCTATAGGGTTTCAAGATGAGGAAGGTCCATGCACTTCCTATCAGCAGAAGAAAGAACTGATATTTCATAGAGCTCCAAAAAAATATACTATGCCCTTTTCTTTTGAAGCAGAAGACAAGAGGTATGGAGATGGAGGAAACTTAGATCATGAGATTCTAAGTGAGTATCCTGCAGAATAAAATTAAATCAATGGATTTCAAGGAGAATCTAACTCTCCCACAGTTCATTCAGCTCAAAGAAGAAAGAAGACCTTGCAGAAATAGATTTATATTGTCTACATTTGATGGGTCATCCACATGCACAACAAGGGATTGGGGAATGAAGTTGGATGGCTTATTCCTGTTACATCTAGTAGTAGAGAGAGAAGATGTTGAGATTGCAATGCTGCACCTTGAGGGTGAAGCAAAAATTTGGTGTTTCAGCCATTTGAGTCATGAAAAGGTGACTGCATATGCATATTTTACTCAAACGATGATCAAGAAGTTTGACAAGAAGAAACTAGAGGAGAAGAAACTTCCAACACCACTTGCTACAAGAGAACTTACATCAAGAGGAAGAACACTTGCACCTTTGCAAAGTGGTCATGATCTCTTAACATGTAGAGTCCCATGCACTATTTTGGAGATGCATGAGGAGGAGGAGACTTATACCAACGTTGGCGCAGCCATAAAGGAGCAACCATCATCATCAGTGGTTGGGGAAGTCATCACACCAGTGGGAGGAACCCTTGTAGTAGTACAATATTTTCCCAAGAAAAACCAAGGTATGAAAATGTTTTTGCTTTCTATTATTTCAGCATATCATATGGAAGGTTGTGGGGAAATGCCATTTCATGACCTAGGATCAAAACACACTGCTGATTTGGAGCATTAGACTATCACTACGTAGAGGACCCTTGATAGAATCAAGGAGGAAATATACATTCATCCTAGTATGTCATTGTTTAGATACATACAACTCTTGGGGTTGGAGTGTATATTTTTGGAGGATAGGATGAGTATTGTCCTAAAAAATCCAATGAAGAACTATATGTTCAACATTGAGCATGATCATGAGACAACAGATGCACAGTCATGGAGTTAAAAAACACTTTCATTGATCAACAGTGATGAGTTGGGGGCCCAACTATTATTGGTACATTCTGATGATCAATACACTTGTGTAGCATTGGAAAGGTAGATGGTTGATGGAGGACATCATATGATGGATACAATCTCCCATTATTATGAGAGATCCTTCTTGATGAGCACTTCACAACTCAATGAGAAGTTTTTTCCTACAACATATTTGTATCGTTATGGGTTTAACTCGTTCATTGATGAGTGGTCTTCATTTGGAGATCTCCAGGAGGTTATACTTCAAAATCCCATGAAGTGGAAAGGTAGTAATCTGGTTTTGGAGGATGGTATTCTCCATTGGAGGGATACCAATTTGAGCATGGAAGGAGGCACCCACACTTGGATGGATGGGTGAGGATGGTGAGCAAGTGTTTGGTGAGCCACTTGCAGATCTATGAAATAGGGCAACATGAGGCATGGATACGTTGGCTACTCTTGAAAGAGTTTTGTCATCATGTGACATATCCTATTTCTAGAGGTATGTTATGATTTGAGGCATTGCATGGCACCCATATGATATGGTAGCAAAAGATTTGGTTGTATGGGGCATTCTACAAGTCAATCATCATGATGTTACTACATGACTTGTATGATGAGGAGATGAGGAGGAAACAAGAGTTGTTGTTGCTTTGGATACTCTTGGGAGAGTATGGGTTGATTTTCTCCCATAATTTGCATGATGTTGCATGAGTAGACAATGTCACAATCATGGTGTAAAGGGGCTACTCCTTAGCTTTGGAGAATTAGGAGGTAATTCCACTTTGGAAGGAATCTCCCATATATACCAGCATTATGGTAGATGACTTTGGCATTTGGCATGTCAAATAATGGAGCCATGAGATGACAAGAGCATTATTACAAAGGCGAAAAATGCTGTCACTTGGGAGCGTGGGTTTGTTGATGGAGTGTTCCCAGGATCACTTCACATATGATGCAATTTATGGAGAAGTAGGAGATGAGAGTGATGGAGTAGTTGATGGAGACATCTATTATGATGATATGATATTCTTGACTTGGATCTCCAAGCATAAGAAGAATACCTTGTATGCAACACATGGTTCGGTCCTTTCCATTCAGAAGGGTCTCATGGAGACATATCATACCACTATGGAGAGATCATCCATGGGTCTTATTATTAGCATATTCTCAGTACATGGTAAGAATTGTATTTTTTCACTTATTGATCATCTAACACAATATTTTCATTCTCTTGCCATTTATATATAGTGCATTGCTCTACGAGAGGGAAAGTTTTTGTTTGGGCATCATGGTCTTTCTAAGACCAACATCTATGATGGAGACAACCATTTCTTATATGGATTTGGGTAAGTGTTGTACTATTTCTTGTATGCTCAGTTGATACACAATGCCATTTACTATTTACTAGTAGATGAGATGACATGCACAACTAGCAAATTGTTGGGAGAGAACTTGCCATATTATGTTTTGAAACAATAGTTAGAAAAACTGTGCCGTGGCCACTTGGAAAATTGTTGGTACCTTCCAGCACTACATGAAACCTTCAATATCTTTATCATTTGGATGCCATATTGTGATGATGTCATATTCATCATGTATGGGATGGTTTGGGCAAGCATGATTTATGACACTAGAGAGAGGATATTTGAGGATCCAGTTTTCTTCTTGCCTCTTGAAGGCAACATTATGGCAGCCCAAAATCAGCAGCCACTCTACAATTATCATAAGTGGAGAGAGAGACAACATGGGATAGACAATTTGGTCTATCAATTTCAGATATGCAGCCCACCTACGTTGCAGGAGCCAAAGGTGGAGGATTTTTTCCATGAGTTACCATTTTGGAGGGTGACTCATTTTGTATGGATGATAGCTTGGGGATGGGAGCTTCACATGGGAATGACAGTTCCAGATATATTTCAGATTCCATGCCTCAAGAATACCTCTAGACAACATATAGTTGCCTCCATGGATATCCCACTACTTCATGATGAGAGCCATTTGGATTTGTCACCAAAGGCTAGCTTATACACTTGGGAGGAGGAACTTGGGGACATATTGATGAGAGATCATCTTGTTCATTGGAGGAAATTATCATATGAGGATGCTACGGGAGGAGAGGAGGCTATTCAGTTATATCCTTTCAGTTGCTTGAGGACAAGAAACATTTGGGAGGGGAGGACTGTAATATTCCTACATTAGCATGCAACTAATTGGAGTATTCATTTTTTCTTTTGTCTTTTAGATAGATGAATAAGTGGGTAGGGAGACCCATAAATATCTTTAGTAGGAACAAAATCCCTCTTAATGTGAAAAGGGATCATCTTGATAGCTGGATAAAGCACCTCCATGTGTGAATAGGGGTTAAAGCATGTGGACAAGGTCAATGTTGACCAAATCAACAACGCTGGTATGGAGAGAGTGGATCATTAATGGGAGACAACTCAGTGTTAATGGGAGATAGTATCCATGAGAATAGTGTTTTAATGAGTGTGACCCAAGGTGAGAAGACTCAAAAAGCATATAAGGAAGGGAAAGACAACCATAGAAGGCAGGTTAGATGATTATTGATTTTTATCTTTTTAGATCGGGGAATTGTCAGGTGACATTTCTATGCATGCTTTTGCTGTTTAGCAGGGTTTGCTGTACTGTTTAGTACAACGGTGTTCCCGAGCAAGAATCCCACACTAATCCTACTCGGGAGATATTTTTGAGATGTATATTCCACATCCAGGCATCAGGCCAAGCTTAAGTCTTTAGCTACAACACAGTTTCTGTTCAAAGTTGTGTTGTGTTGCAGGGTATAACAACGGAGGATAGAGATCTCCAATTTCTAATATTGTTTTCCAATGAGGGGAAAAACCATTCACCTATTTAGTTGATTGGGTGTTGTTGCAACTAATAAATAAATATTTCAGGCCCATATCAACAGTTGTCTTCAGGGAGTGCGTAACTCAGTCAGTAGGGGTGTAGTGTGCAACCCAAAAAGGGCTGAAAATCCAAATTTAAAATCTGTCTAAACCATTTCTGGGTTTTTTATGGGTTTTTTGAGTAGAATTGGTGGTTAAAATCTTGGATCATTCTGAGCACTCCAACAGCCTCCCAAACATGGTTCTTCTTCCCAGTAGCAGTAGTTTCTTACAGCAACACAATAGCAACACACATTTCTAGTGCTAGTTTCCTTTAGTGTATTTCAACCATCTTGTGGCTTGAGTGCATTCATTTTTGGAGCACCATGTACTTTATTTTTCTGTTCATTATAATGATATGGCTATGTTGTTTCTGCTCATAGGTTATGATGTCTTAATGTAATTTACAGTTGCAACATATTTTCGGCATTTTCCAGATTTTAGTGCTATGTTCTTGTTTTGATTTATTTGGAATGCTGCATATGTTATATATTCCTGTATTTTCCATTTTGGAATATTACAAGGGTATTGATTAGACCATATATGTTGACAGAGATAAAATAGGAAATGCAGGTACTTAAGAAGAATCTGAAAGCAACACAGGATATGCAGATCAGAAAAAATTGTTTAAGGAGTTTAGGTTGGGTAATAGGTGTACTTGCGCATCAATCCCAAGAATAGCTCCTTGCGAATTGGATCATGTGCCAAGTTAGCATCTCAGTTTTGTGTACCTTTTAAGATTTTTGATAAGATTGGGCTAGTAGCCTATCGAATTTCGTTGTATCTGACAGTGAAATTCCATGATGTTTTCTATGTGTCATTGCTTAAGAAGTATGTTAAATATGTCGATAATGTGATTGACTGGTCTATATTGCAGGTGGAGCTAGAAGGAGAATTCCATCCAGAACCTCAATTAATTTTGTAGAGAAAGATGCTCATGCTCTAGAATTGAGCAATCAAGTAGGTTAGAGTGAAATGAAGTCACATTGGGCTCGATGAAGCTACATGGGATATGGAAGATAAGATGTAGGCCATGTATCCTTCCTTGTTTGCTGGTTGAGTAAATGTTTTGGCATGTGTTTTTGTATATGTTGGTATGATGTTTTGGTATATGTACATAAGTATATGGATGAAAATACTGCTATGAGCTATGTTACAAATCTCCAATAAGAGGAATGGTTTTCATTTCATTATGATGTTATAATTGTCATGTTGTCATGTTGGTTTGCTTCTCAACAAGGTGATCATTGAAAATATTGCATCGAGCCAATTTATAAAGATCCATGGGGAATATGTTTTTCTTACAACAGTCTTGTTGGTTGCAGGTGTCGTTGAAAACTGAGGATGATGTTCCCCCAAGGGGGAGGGTTCTGTAAAAACCCTGGTCAAAATTCCATGTAATAAAAGTTAATAAAGGAAAAATAATAACCAAGGTCACAAGATACATATTCCAAGCTTAATTTTGGGCAAACATCCTAGTGTGAGTGTTCATTTGGTTTATTATGGATAGGGGAAATTGGCAAAGGAAATGGAAAAGGATTTTGAGAGGCAAAATGAAATTTTGGAAATTTGTTTATGAAAATAATGGAAATTAGGAGAAACAGAAGGTGAAAGGTCACATGTTGCATGTGAGGAGGAAAATGAAGGAAAATAATGGAAAATGAAGAAAATAAAGGCCTCATTAATAAAAATGATTCTGAGGATCAGTTGTTATCTTTTGGTGAGTGTAGTTTGGAGCTCTCATTATTCTCTCTTTCTCTATCTTACCCTTGGACATTTAGAGTTTTCTTAAATCACCCTTGGAGAGTGTGGCATACTTGGAGTTTTGGAGCAAGAAGGAAAAGGAAGAGCAGGAAAGCGCAAGAGGACATTAGGATCAACAACTACAATGGATTCTGTTTGTAGGTACCAAGTTGCATGTATTTTTTCCTAATTAGTTTTGGCATGCATGGAATATGCATGTTGCTTCTTGGTCATGATCTTTCATTGGCATGGATTATTACCTGGATTGACAGTGTATTTTCTTAGCCTTTCCATTTTCTGGATATCCATGGTGTTGTGGGTTCATTTCATTGTTTGTTTTTCTGGTTTTTTCTCATGTTCCTTTAGCTATGGGTTGAGTTATTAGTTCCTAGATGCCTTAGTTGGATAAATTCTCTGGAAGCCATGTAACATCTTGGGTTGAGTTACTAGTCCTGGAAGTCCTGGTTGGAAAAATGTTATAGAAGCCCTTGTTGGGTTGAGTTAGTAGTCCTGGAAGATTTGGTTGGAAAAACACTCTGAAAGTCTGATGACAGCTGTGGATTGAGTTACTAGTCTCAGAAGCCCTGGTTGAACAAGTGCCCTGGAGACCTGGATAACTTGTATGGAGACCAATCTGGTGATGGTAGTGATGTTCGACCATGAGGTGGAATCACTAGTTGAGGGTTGAGGTGGTTTTGCCTCTGGAGCCCTGGTTTGGTTTTGATTGATGAGTTTTATGATATCCCACATTCATGTTTTATGATTGGCTGAAGTGATTTTGGCTCAACCCAATCTATAGTCGGGTGGTATGTGGAAGTACCAGACTTGGTTGGTAATTCCATGTATTAATAATAGTTATGATCCTTGTTGTATCGATTATCATTTTAATTTTATAGCTTAATTCCCATAGTTTCTACTCTGATTATTTGCTGGTTATATGTTTGGTTATGCGAGGTACCCTAGTTATGGCTCTTACTCCTGATTTGATAAGTAAAATGGTTAAAGAATGTATGGGCTAACCAATTGTTGTTGCATCTAGCTAGTGAGGGTTTGGAACCTTCTTGGTGACCCTTAGATGAAAAATATCATTTTACAGTATGATACAACTATTAACTCATAATGGTGTGAATAGAGGGTATGCCATTCTAAATTGCAGGTCACAAAGTTGCAAGGTCACAATATTGTGAGGTTGCAAGGTTGCAAGGTTTCAAGGTCACGTTATCGCGAGGCCACAAGGTCGCAAGGTTGCGAGGTTGCACACTTGAAGTGTTCAGATAATTGCTACCTGCAACCTTGATAGAAGGTCAATTTTGGAACTTGTCCAGTGAAAAAGTAGCATAAGTAGAGAAAGTTAGATTACATTTCCTTAAGGTCATCTAGGAGGTTGAGTCATATCATAGTAACTCTTCCTCACATGTTTACCCTGATGGGCCAAACACTTGGGTAAATGTGGGAGGAGGGTTTTACATCCTGGTAGCCCAACAGTGGATGTGCACATTAATAGTATTATAGTCCCAAACACATTTATTTACCTTGTGGCTGCAATAAATTTCGTGACCAAGGAAACCATGCTGAAGCTCAATATCCAAGGAGCCTTGAGGAAGACCACTATAGTGCTACAACTTGCATAAAAATCCACAATAACCTATGAGGGATTTATTCAGGATGTAATGGTCTCTATAAAATCCTAGGAATGTCCCATAAATTTTCTTATCCCCCAACCCAAAACTAAGTTTAATGGTTACCCTATCATTCTAAGGAGACCTTGGTTAGCCAATACTGATGCTTACATTGGTTGCAAGGGTAGGAACATGACCATTAAGAATGGGCATCTCTCAAAGTTGCTTGTATTGTATCCCCCCTGCTCAAACCTCTGTTGAGCATGATTTACCCTTATGGGTAGAGGAAGAGGAAGAATAATACCTTTATCATTCATCCCTTTACCCAATTTTTACATTAGGCCCCACTATAAGAGGTAGGTCGATAGATGAGGATGAAATTATTGACCACATTTTGTAGAATCAACCTCCTACTACCATGCCAATTGATGAGATAGTAGAAGAATCCTCAGAGAAAACTGAGAATAATCCATGAGATGAGTTTTTCTATGTTGAATCTGACCTAGATCATGCAAATATTGTGGAAATTATCCCATTCAAAACTCTAAAAATCAATTGTAGGAATTTACAGGGTAGAGTCAACGCGACCACTTCAGGCAATTTATTAATATAAAAAAGAAAATTTACATAAGTTTATCTGATAAACGGTTATTGGAAAAATGACCCTCCATGCTCTTTAAATAGAGATCATGGACCAATCGGGTGCTAAGCCATGGATCAAGTGTCAGTAATACTAAGGAGAGAGTGAACCGTCAGATCACTACATATCATGATCGTTAGATTAGAAGTTACAAATGTACATAGTAAAGGAACACTCTTTACCTAGTTGTACATTAGACCAAGTTATACTTAACTATTTCCTATGTGTCAGAATATCCTAACTTCCCCCCTTAAGAACAACTTGGGATAAGATTGAAGGATTTACAAAGGTGACACAAAAGGAGATTATTTCCTATGTGTCGAAATATCCTAACATCCCCCCTTAAGAGAAAATTGGGATAGGATTGAAGGATTTAAAAAGGTGACACAATAGGAGAAGGAAGGATGCATTAGAGCCTATCCCCCCTTAATGATAACTTTCTTTAACTCCAAGCATAGATCGAAGTTTGGTAAACTTCGCTTCTGTGAGAGCCTTTGTAAAGATATCGACAACTTGATCATTGGTTGAACAATACTGCACTTCAAGAACATGGTCATGAATGAGATTTATGATGAAGTGTATATGAAGCTCAATGTGTTTCATATGCTGATGCTAAATTGGATCTTTTCATAGCTAAATAGCACTCTGATTATCACACCAAAGTGTAGTTGGATGTTGCTGATGAAGACCAAATTCAGACAGGATCTGACGAAGCCACATGGCTTCCTTGTTGGCTTCAACTGCACCACGATACTATGCTTCTGCTGAAGAAAGTGAGATGGAACTTTGTTTCTTACAAGACCATGTAATAGGTCCTTAACCAAGAGTGAATACATATCCTCCAGTAGAATTTTGATCATTAGGGTCACCAACCCAAACAGAATCAATGAAACCAATAAACAATGGATATGCTCCTGCACTGTAATGAATCCCAAACTGAACTGTACCTCAAATATATCGAATTATTATTTTAGTGACTTTCCAGTGAATTTCATGAGGTTGGTGCATTAACCGAGCAACAAGACCAAGGAAAAAGGAAAGGTCAGGATGGGAATGGGTTAGATACAAAAGTTTACCAACAAGTAGAAGGTATAAGGTAGCATCAACTTCAGGGGTAGTACAAGTGACTGAAAGCTTGACTCCAGACTAAAAGGGAGAAGGGGATGGATTACAGTCTTCCATGTGAAAGTGGTGTAAAATATCACAATCATACTTGGAATAATAAAGGGTAATACCTTCTTTGGATTGCATGACTTGAAGACCAAGGAAATAATGCAAGTGTGCTAAGTCTGTCATTTCAAACTTATTTTTGAGGCTAGAATTCACATGGTTTATATGGTTGGGATCACTACCAATAAGGATAAGATCATCAAAATAAAGAACAAGGATAATGAATGACTTACCAACTTTCTTTATGTAGATAGTGTTTTCAAAATGACACCTAGAAAAGCCATTATCTAAGATAAATCTATCCATTTTGGCATACCAAGCCCGAGGAGCTTGTTTGAGACCATAGAGAGTCTTCCTAAGGTGACAAACAAGGATATATTAATTTTGGATAAAGCGAGGGGGTTGTTCCATGTATATTTCTTCATGCAAATCTCCATGTAAGAAGGCAGAATTAACATCCATCTGATGGACTTCCCATTTAAAGGAGGCAACAAGGGAAAGAACAAGGCAGATAGAATTGATTTTGGCAACATGGGAGAAGGTTTTAGTATAGTAAATGCCTTCAACTTGTGAAAATAATTTAGCAAAAAGACAATATTTATGTCTATCCACTTTTCGATTTGGTCCAAACTTTGTTTTGTAAACCCTTTTGCATCTGAGAAGTTTTCTTCCCTTTGGAAGAGGAACAAGATCCCAAGTATCATTTTCCAATAAGGAACGATATTCTTCACTCATAGCTTCATCCCAATCTGGATGAAATAAAGTTTATTCAAAGGTTTCTAGATCAGGATTTTTTGGAACTTGAGCCAATAAGGAAGACACTCTTTCGAACTGAGAACGTGTACGACGTCGATCTGCAGGGTCAATTGCAAGAGAACCTGCTGCATCCCGAGTAGAGTGGACCCATCTTGGAAGCTGTGGAGTTGAATGAATATCTTTAAGAGGTGGAGGAGTATTTTCATCCTCACTTTCATCATATGAACTAGAAGGAATGCTATCAAAATTAGAAGAGATAGAGAGAGGTGGCACATATGCTGAATCAGGCTCGCAGGCCAAATGTGGCACACCCGCCGAACTAGGCTTGCGGGCTAATATATTTTCATCAAATTTTACATCTCTTCTAATGATTATATTTTTGGATTTTGGTTGAATAAGTCTATATCCTTTGACATCTTCAGAATATCCAACAAAAATGCATTTTCACTCTTAGGTTCTAAGGCTTTATGTTTTGCATCTGGAATATGGGCCCAAGAATCACTTCCAAAAACACGAAAGTGACTTACATCTGGTGTGATTGAGCTGCAGGCTTCTTCTGGAGTTATATTCCTTAAAACCTTAGTAGGAGTGTGATTTACTATGTAAAATGCATATTTAATTAATTATGCCCAAAAATTGAGACTAAGTCCTTTAGATTGAAGCATACAATTATCCATTTCTTTTAAGGTGCGATTCTTCTTTTCAGCTACACCATTTTTTTGTGGAGTATATGGAACAATATGTTGCAATTGAATGCCATGCTCAGTGAAAAATTTGATAAATTTTTTGTTAACATATTCTCCTCCATTTTCTAATCTTAATTTAAGAATTTTATGTCTAGATTGTTTCTCAACAAAGGCCTTAAAGGCCAAGAACATGTTAAAAAATTCACTCTTGAGTTTTAAGAAGTATACCCAAATGCGTCTAGAAAAATCATCAATGAAAGTTAAGAAGCACTTGCAACCAGAGAAAGAAACAATAGGAAGTGGACCACATAAATCACTGTGCACAAGCTGCAAAGGGGATGAAGTGTGCTAAGAGGAACTTTTGTCAAAACTATCCCGATGATGTTTTCTGAGTACACATCTAGAGAAAACTCCATCTCAGCAAGATACCATAGGAAGACCTGTCACCATATTTTACTTACATAGAGTTTGAAGAGAGCGATAGTTTAAGTGACCAAATAGCTCATGCCAAATTTTTCTCACTTCATCATTATGAGAAATAAAATCAGAGGGAAGACATGATGACCCAAATTTGTCAAACTTATACAACCTTGTGGAATCATCAACAATGCCAATAGCTAAAATATGTCTAGGATCTTTGAGGTCCTTGATTACAACATCATGGTGTGATAATTCTATTGTTTTCCCTTCACTTGAATGAGTTATCTGATAAACAGATAGAAGGTTGCATGAAAAGTTAGGAACACATAATAAATAATTAAAATGACCATTTTATAGATGAATGGTTCCAGATTCTACAACACTAAGAGATCTATCATCACCAACATAAATATTTTTGGTGTTACAATCATTTAAAGAAGAAAACATGGATTTATTTTTGGCCATGTGGTAAGAAGCTCTAGAATCAATGAGCTACTCATGAGAATGAGAAGAAGAAGATACATTTACTGCATAACCAGATCTTAATGTTTGAAAACCAGAAGAAGAAAGTGCCATTCCTGAAGATGAAGTTGAAGAGTTCTCCAAATTGATGTGGCGCTTCTTCATTGTTGCTTCCAAGGCTTCCATCTTCTTAAAACATTTTGACTCTACATGGCCATCACGATTAAAAAAGTTGAAATTTCTATCTGTTTTCTTCGCTTTGTTTTTATTTGCCTTATTATTTTGGTGAGTTACTTTTTTAGTCTACGGCTGAAATTGCTTAAGACCCTTGTTTGGTTTAGGACCATTATGTTTAGGGTACTTCTTCTTGGGATTATTTTGATATGGTTTTTGTTGGGCTGCTAAGGATTTCTTAGAAGAGTTTCTAGTATTGATGAGACCAAGGTGTAAGATTTTTTCTTGTTCTCTTATAAAAGAATCACAAAATGCATCAAAATAGGGGGACTTGTAGGCTGCTCCTTGAGAAATGAGGGCTTCTCTAGTGGAATGGAAGGAGGAAAAAAATACAGACTATGTAGGTACAAGCTTAGCAAGAATGGAATATATAAGGCTACCATCTTCCTTTTTGAACTTACAACCTTCTAAAAGAAGTCTAAGGGTCTTGAATTTGGACAAAAAATCTTCAATAGAGGAGAAATTATTGGGGTCCAAAGTAAGCAACTCATTTTCCAGTTGGCGGGCCCTTATTTCATTTTGAATGCCAAAAACAATATTTATCTTTTTTCATAGCTACATTAGGGGTGTCAATTTCTTGGATATGAAATCGAAGATCTTGAGCAACGGAAATTCATATCAACCCTCATGCTTGATATTTTTTATTTTCCCATTTAGCGGATTTATCTCCATCAGTAAGTTTAGTTTTTTGTCATGAGGCTACTATATAAATCCATTTACTTCTAAGAAAGTATATCATGTAGTATAGCCATTGGAAATAATTGGTGCTGTTAAGAATAACCGGGCATGCAATTTCCATTTTAAAAAAAAAATCTGAAGCTGAAACTAACTGCTCCAATGGAAAGATCTCGAAAAATTAGGTTGGTTAAAAAAAAAACGGCCTCAGAAAACGACTTCCGGATGAAGAAGTCATGCATTTTTGAAAACAAATGTGTTGTAGATGCTGAATAGTTACGTGAAATGTTGAAAGATGATGATGAAGCTCTACTTAAAAAAAAAATGCCCCCACCCCATTTTAAAAAATAATACAATAAGCTCACTTAAAAAAAGAAAAAAAAAACTACTTTATTTGACCCACTTTTATAAATAAGTGAGAGTCACTTTTACAATGTTTCTTTTACATATGCTTTTGAAATAAAACCCTCTTTTTACAACTGACAACTTGCCAAAGGGCTTTATAAGAAAAAGTAACTTAACAAATTTTTTTTTACAAAAAGAAGTTTGAGAGAGAGACTTGAACCCAAGACCTCTATTCTCATAAACTAAATTTACACCAAGTGAGCTAATAAAAAGATTTTGTAATTCTTTTAAAGGAGGAAGGGGGTTTTTATTTATTTATTACTTATTATTTTTTATTTTTTATCTCTTCGATGTGCATGATTTTTCTTGCAAAAAAACACAAAAATCCGCGCACAAAAAAAAACGAAATGAAAGCCTTACGACAGAACGTTAGATATTTGGTTAGCCTTACCGACAACTATCCTTTTTTCCGCTATTTTTGATTTCCTAAGATCGCACATAGACACGGGGAAAGTGCATACACAGCAAAAAAATATCTTGTATTCTTGTTTCTCATTTTCCGAGATCACACATAGCACAGAGCAAAGAGAATACATAGAGAAGAGGGTATAGATCCAACAAATAAAAAAAACTATAAACCGAAATAAACAGAGGGAACCAAAATAAGCAGAACAATTAATAAATATAACTGCAAAAAAGATACTTTATACCTCCAAATCTAAAATGACATAACTCGGGCAACTAGAAACATTTTCGCATGAAATGAAAGGGGTTCCTCACTATAGCAGATGATCTAGACACAATATAATAGTTCTACCAGCCCCAAAGTGGCCATAAATAGTAGATATGGAAAACGACAGTCACATGCAGTCAAACCGACTTCAAATTTGGATCAACAACGGATGCGGCCCTCAAAATGGCTTTGATACCATGTAGGAATTCACAGGGTAAGTTCCTTAGATCAAACACCAAAGGTCACCACTTACAAACAGATCACAAATCATTACACCAATATTTGACGTGGTTAAAACCCTTGAAGAGGGAAACAGTCCACAGCCTGAGCCAACGTGGCCACTTTAGGAAATTTATTAATATAAAAAAGAAAATTTACTTAAGTTTCTCTCATAAACTGTTACTAGAAAAATGACCCTCCATGCTCTTTAAATGGAGATCATGGACCAATCGAGTGTTAAGCCACAGATCAAGTGTCAGTAATACCGAGGAGAGAGTGAACCGTCAGATCACTACATATCGTGACCGTCAGATTATAAGTTACAAATGTACATAGTAAATAAACACACTTTACCTAACTCTACACTAGATCAGGTTATACTTAACTATTTCCTATATGTCGGAATATCCTAACATCAACCCTTCCCTATCATTCGAGCAAGAAGAAAAATTAGGCACTGTGCTAAGGAAAAATCTTGATGCCTTTGCTTGAAACTATAATGAAAGGAAAGGGGTGCATCACTCAATTTGTACTCATCATATCTAGATAAAGAAGGGATGCAAACCTATGTGCCAACCTCAGAGTAGGATGATTCTTGCATTTAAGTATTTTTTAAAAGAGGAACTGCAGAAGATGTTAGATGCAATGTTCATCTAGATTCTACCCCATTTCAGATAGTGAGTGAGTTTCCCCTTTTTCAAAATACCTAAGAAAAATGGGAAGTGAAGGATATGTGTTAACTATCCGGAACTCAACAAAGCTAAGAAGAAGGACCATTTCCCTTTGCCTTTCATTGATCAAGTCTTAGGTGGCCTTGCATGGACAAAGTTATTTTCATTCCTAGATGTATTCAGTGGATACAATCAAATCCAAATCAACCCTGAGGATCAGGATGGCCACCTTTACATTCCCATGGGGAAATTTTTATTATAGAGTCCTCCCATTTGGTTTGTGTAATTCCCTTGCTACCTTCCAAAGGGAAGTCTTGAGTATTTTTTTGATCTCGTGCATGACACTACTAAAATATACATTGATGACTTCACCCCTTATGGAAATTTTTTCCAGGAAGCTCTTTTCAATTTGTGTAAGATTTTAAAGAAGTGCATTGAAATTAATCTTCATCGAGTCTCGAAAAGTGTGAATTATTGATGAATGAAAGGATTTTCATACGTCACTTCCTTTCTAAGGAAGGGATCCATGTTGACCCCAATAAGGTTTCCATTATTAAAAGGGTTCCTATCCCTCAAAAGAAAAAGGGATGTCAGTAGTTTTCTTGGGATAACTGGGTATTATATAAGATTCATTAAGGACAATAGAAAGTTGGATTCACCTCTATTTTGACTTTTGGGTAAAGTTTCAAACTTTTTTTGGAAATATAGACGTCAAGATGCATTTGAAGAATTAAAAGAGAAATTGACCACTGCACCAATTCTTAGAGCTCCCAATTTGGCATTTCCTTCCACATACACATAAATGGATTAGAAAAAGCTGTAGGAGAAAACTTAGGACAAGTTGAAGATGAATTTCTATATGCCATATGTTTCATTAATAAGAACCTTTCTGAAGATAAATTTAATTATACAATTACTGAAATAGAACTCTTAGTTTGGTGCAATTTTTGAATAATTTTAAGAATTATATCACCAGATATCAAGTCTTTGTCCATACTGATCTTGCAACAATTAAATACTTAGTGAATAAAACTGATTTCAATACTAGAATCATTATAGGGTTGTTATTGTTGCAAAATTTGATCTGACCATTATTGACAAGCCATTGAAAGAAAATGTGGTTACAATTTTTTTGTCTAGACTAAAATTGCCTACAGGAAATGAGGAGATAATAGAAGATCAAATTTTGGATGAACACCTTTTTTCTATCTCAGTGTTGTCTACTTGGTTTAATAATATAGAAAATTACTTGGTTTATGGAAGGTTCCCTCTTAATCTATCCTCCAATGAGAAGAACAAAATTGTTAGGAAAATTGCCCCTTTCACATGGATTGGGGGAAATCTCTTCAAATTGGGTCTAGATAATAATTTGAGAAGATGTGTGAGGAAAGAGGAGGTATTTGAAATCCTCTCAGCATGCCATGATGGGTCCTATGGAGGCCATTTTTCTGCTGAGAGGATAGCCTTCAAAGTTCTACAAGCTAGCTACTACTAGCATACTATACACCAAAATGACAAAAGGTACACTGCTAGATTGATGAGTGTCGAAGGATGGGAAAGCCTACACCCAAAGATGAAATGCCCCTATAAAGGCAAGTGAATCTAGAGACATTTGATAAATGGGGCATGGATTTCATTAGGCCAATTTATCCACCATCTAGACAAAATATATATATCATTGTGTGCATTGATTAGTTGACCAAGTGGGTTGAAGAAAAATAAGTAAATAAAACAAGTGAGCAGAAAGTGGTAAGTTGTTTAAGAGAAAACATCTTCTACAAGTTTGGATTTCCAAGGGAGTTGGTAATTAACCAAGGAGCTTAGTTTACCTCTAATCTGTTTGAAGGCATCACGGAGAAACACCATATAAAACACAGGAAATCCAATTCCTATCATCCTCATAAAATGAGCAGGTGGAGGTTACAAATAGATCCTTGGAGAAAATTTTGACTAAAGCTATCAACATAAATAGGAAAGATTGGAAAACCTGACTTGTAGAGGCCACTTGGGCCTATAATACCACATGGAAAAAACCATTGGATTCACCCCCTATGAGATGGTTTATGGAAATAAGGCCCTACTATCCATTGAGTTTGAATACAACACCTTGAGGATGGTAGCACAGTTGGATTTAGACATCACCGCAAATCAACAAGAAAGGCTACTCCAACTCAAGGGTTTGGATGAGTTCGTATTGTAGGCTCTCATGCTCACTGAGTCAGTCCAACTGTAGAGGAGGATTTAGCATGATAAAAAAATTAGGGAAAGAGCCTTTCAAGAGGGTGATTGGACCCTTTTGCGTGATTCCAGGTTTAAGGACTTTAGAGGGAAAATGAGGACAAGGTTGATGGGTGCTTACCTGGTAGAATTTTTTTATGAGAATGGATCTCTCTAAATAAGAAAAATTGACGAGGAAGGAATTCCATTTCTTTTTAATGGTTACCGGTTAAAGTTTTACAAGAAGCCTCTGTCAAAAGAGGATTTCACTAGCTCAATAAGTAACAATATAACTTTAATTTTGGTTCTCACAACTCTTAGTTCATCCAACCTCTGATCAACAAAATGAGAAAAATGTAAAAAGAAAAAAAAAGAAAAAAATAAAAGAGCCTATGTGAAAACCTCCATGAGGCACCTCAGGCCAACTCTAGGGTTGAAAACCTTTATGAGGTAGCCAAGGAGAAATCAAAAGGAAGAATAAATGAAAGATACCTAGGTGAAAACCTCCTTTGAGGCACTTGGGGTAGCCCTGTAGGTTGAAAACCTCTTTTGAGGTAGCCTGTAGGTCTAAAAAAATAAAAGAGAAAAACACAAAAAAAGAGAAAAAAAGGACAAAATGAATTAAAAAAAAGAATAAAGGATAAGAAAGGGATACCTTACATTAGTTTGGCTAATAAGCTTTTGTAGGGTTTGAGTCATGGTCAAGGGGACAACAGTCAAAGGAAGAAACCTACACATTCCACTTCTCCATCTACCAAGATAACTACCTGCATGTCCTTCATCATTCCATCCATATCCCCACATTCCTCCATCATCAGGAAACCTATCTCACTCAATTATGCCTCAGTCCTCAAGTGCTACAAGATTTTCCTGAACTGTTACAGGATTGACCAGAATTTCTATAGGATTGTGATTGACATAGAGAAAGGGTTCAAATTTTATGGGGGAATGAAAAAATAAGTCTGAAACACCACCATCATCCATCCTCCACATCATTTAGCCACTTATCCATAAAAAATCCATCTATTTCCATTAAAAAGGCCTATTTTCGCCCCTTATTCCACAATTTTCACGACCACCAAATTTTCTAGTCCCTATCCACGAGCTTCGCATGAATTATCAGAGCTTTTGAATGCATTGCATGGAGGATATTGTGAATTTTTTAGAGGTCCGTGTGACCGCTATAGGAAAAAATCCAATCATGTAGCAACCTGCACAATCCCTACAAAACCACAGTGGGATACACTTGATAGTACCAAAATGAGAACTTAGCCATCCTAAAGAATTGAAGGACCATCTATGTGATCTCAAGTAGCCACAAAAATCTTAAAGAGTTGCTACAGGGTCACTATTCATATCCAAAAAAAATACTGATCCACCATATGAAGAACTCAGATCAACAAACCTCGCTCAGTCAGTCACTTATCAGAAATATATAATTTATTTTTTCCAAAAGTAGGACCAGTGCATGAAGCAACTAGCATGGAAAATAACACCTCCAAAGATCAACATATCAACCACTATCTTCAAGCATCATGCAGACATCAAAGTAGTTAGATACCATCAGGTAGGCATAAGTATAACACTACTAACCTCTTCCTTTAAGTGCATGGTAGCTTGAAAATGTTTTAAATGTATGAGGAATGCATTTTTTTAGGTTGAAAGTGGCAAACAAAAATGGCCACCCTCGAACAATTAAAGTGCAGTTAACTACCCCACCCATGCAACGTGGAAAATGAAAAAAAATGAGGGTGATGATTACGAGGATTGGGGCCAATGAGTATATAAGGGGAATACATAGGTGGTATGTGGGGGCTAGCACACACATCATGTTGATCCCACTACTACAAGAGGAATAAAAGGACAAGCCCAAATCTAATTTTTACTGAGAAGTCATTCCTAAGATGGTAAGGGAGGCCCACTAAGATGTCTAGAGTTAATATACCAATGAAAAAATGTCTCCTAGGGTGCTACCGAGAAGCTACAAAGTCAAACAAAAGGTGCTACAGGATCGTAAGAAATTGCTACAAGATTGTAGATTGCTACTACAAGATTGCAGACAATACTACAGGATCAGGCCAAGAGGTGAAAAAAGGTTCGAATTGGTGTGAATTTTCCTCCAAATCCCCAAAACCATGAAGGAGTCTCCTATGGAGTGGTAACTATCACATTTTACTCACCTCCTATGCACAAAGAGTCAAATAATTTGGTTAATTTATGCTTGTACAAACATCCTGTATAAAACCCTTAAAAATTGAATTTATTTCTTTCAAAAGTTCTTTTCCATGTGAGGGAAGCAAGGTAGAATAAGGATTAATTTTATTTCAGTTTGGCATGTAATTTTCCTCCCTCTGGCCAGAATAAGAACACCACCCCTCTCACCTTTTCCTTGAAACTCTAATCTACTCAGAAAATAACAATTGACAGAAAATTATTTTAGGAAACTTGAGGAAGCAACAATAGAAAACATGGGAGGGGGTTTCAATATAAGGGAGACTACATACTCTAAAAAAATCCGTCAACATCGTCCTGTCATAGATATCTTCATAAGCTGCCAATGGATTGGATCCTTTGAGAAGCTAAAGGTGTTTGATGATGAAATAAACCATGAATTTTCCATGGCCCTTCACTCTAAGGGGGAATATAGTGCCACCACTATTATAAGAGGATTTTCCATCCACTTGAATGTAGAACTCATTAGCAGAGTGACCACAATACCTCTAGGAGTTATGCGGGGCAAGGAGGATTAGACATAAGGAATCACAAGTAAGGATAATTTCTTCCTTATTTAAGAAAAGCTAATTGTAGATAAGAATGGATCTAGAAGGGAGAGCCTCCATTACCCATGGGATGAAGTGGCTTATCACATCCTAAAATAAATATCTTGTGAAGGAAGGTTAAGTGTTTTTTATGCCTATCATTTTAGGCTACTCTTTGAGCTAAGGTTCCAGAAAAAACTTCTCATCCCAAGCATGCTCAATATTTCCCACTTTCTCCTCTAGTTTGTGATTGAAATGAGCCACAGGGTGAGAGAAGGAAAGCACCGATACATTGCTCATCATGGCCTCAGAAGGATTATTTTTATGAATTCCTTCAGTAACCTTAAAAACCATGTGCTATGGACATATTTTGTGGACATGGATAGGGAGGCCTTCATTGAGAATCAAGCCCAACCTCTGCTAGAACATGAAGATACCACCAAATATAGTGCTGCTAAAGAAGAAGTTGAAGAGGAAGAAGAAGTTAAAGAAGAGGAAGAAGAGGTTGAAGAGAAGAAAGGATAAATTGAAGAAGAAGCTAGAGAAAAGAAGAAGAAAGAGGAAGGGAAACTAAAGGCAAAGAAAGAGACCCTTGGGGAGCCCTCTAGACCTCAAAATAAGAGAAAACAAGAGCAACAATTAAGCCTCTCAGAAGGGAATACATAATAAGAGGTGGTGTAATATCCCAAATTAGGAAATTTCTACAACAATGAGAATATCTTAAGATATTCTAAAGTTGGAGATCCAGCAATATGAAAACACAACAATGGAGTAGCAGTGACACTCAACTCATAGAAATGTGAGAAAGACCCATAGCCATGTTATTAAGAAATAACAACAACAAATGAATACAATACCTTGAGGAAAATGCTACTCAAGATAAGCAATGCTCAGCCTCAAGAGACAAGTACTAAATCATGATAAAACACTGCTACACATGTATGCCCAAGCTATGAATGCGCAATTCTATAAGAGAAACTGCATGATAAAAAATTTCAAATACATGGATATACAAATACATGGCCCATACAACATTGGGAGTGAAGATCTCAGCTCCCAAAGGCTACCTCAGTAAATCCTGGAAGGATTAGCTCTAATATAAAAAATCTGCAAAATGGAGTTGTTGAGTAGTAGCTGCAACTCAGAAATATAACTGGATAGAGATGGCTGAATAAGATGCTCAAACTGAATATGCCTCCTCCAATGGATTTCTAAAGTGAAAGGCTGATCCCGTCACCAAAGATCTCCCCCTCCAAACAATAACGTAGTCACTGGATGAAACTACGCTGTAGGGGCAAGGGAATGAGTTGGCCTGCTGCCAAGATCTGCAATAAGTCCTGAAACCTTCCTCACTAGATTCCCAAAGGAATGGAGACTCCCTCCTCTGAAAATCAGTTCCGGAAATGGTGTTGAGGTCCTCCACTACAACACCCTACAACACAACGTTACACTTGAGCAGAAATAACGTTGTAGCTAGAAGAAGTGGCTTTGGCCTTGAGCCAAGAAATGTGGAGAATGAAAAAAAATCCCTCAAGAGGCCTCTCAAGAAGGAGAAGGAATCCTAAACAGGAATTCCCACGTCAACTCTGCTAAACAGCAGTAGAATGCATAATTTCTACATAGACAATGAAATCAATAATCCATAACATGAGAAACAATGGCTGCCTTGCCCTCCTTTAAAACAAGTGAAGGCCCCCTCTCCATGGGTCCCACTCCTTTTAGGGTTTCCTCTACCAAATAACCCTCTTCTCATTCATACTGCGCTGTTTCTCTAAGTGTTCTCCACCTCTTATCCCAACGTTGTTGACTTGGTCAAACTTGACCTTGTCCACTTGCAAATGACCCTGTTCACACATGAGGGTGTGAAAACCAGCTCCAATGATGATTCCCTTTCATACTATGAGGGATTTTATTGATATTATCATTATGCATGGGCCTCCTTACCCATTTATTCTCCTCCTAGGTGAAATCAGCAAAAAATAATATTCCAATTTATTGTAGGAAAATTTTGGAATATTACAGTCCTCCCCTCCCAAATGTTGCTTGTCCTCAAGAAAATGCAAGGATAGAACTGGAAAGCATCCTCTCAAGGCATGGAGTCTATTATTTTTTTAGTAACATCTTCCTCATGTGGATCCTCCATCCCCCAAACAATCATCCATGCAAAATGAGTTACCTCCCAACATGGCAACTCTTGGAAGTCATCTTCCACCTCTGGCTCCGGCAACATAGGTGGGCTGAAAATATGATCCTGGTAGAAAAAATAGCCTACCCCACACTGTCCTCCTCTCCACTTAGGATAAGTGTAGAGTGTATGCTGATCCTGGGCTGCAATGACATTGCCCTCAAATGGAAATATGGAGATTAAATCTCTAAGGATCTCTCCTCTAACGTTATGAAACATGTTGGCCCAAATCATCTCATATGTGATGAGTTGGAAGTCATCATCATATGGCATCACATTCCTCATATGGCTCACCTCATAAGGAAACAAATATGTTGTTGTAATGGCCATACCATCTCCCATGCTCCCTTTAGAACATGTAGTGCAAAGAGTGTGGGAGTTTTCTCCCTCCAAGGACACATTCACCTAATGTGTCTCCCCTCCAATCATGCTCCCAAGAAAAGCTTTAGAAATATCAACCAAAGGAACCATAAGAAGAATCATGCTGGTTGCCATGTGAAGTAAGGGAGAAGGACAATGGTCTCTCAAATGTAGCCAACGCAGTTTGATTCTCCACTTCCATAGAAAATAAAATTATGGGTGGCCTCCCCACCATTTGCTTGCTGCCCCAATATATTCACAATTTTGGAGAAAGTATATGATATAATCTACAATGTGAGTATGTTGTCCATGAGAAATTTCCTCCCTATATCCACTTAGGGAGTGATCATCCACAATGGCCTTATGTAGACCACCAAATCTAGAAGGAAGGATATCCCTCCTTTGAGAAAATCCTTGCACATATATGGTTAAGAGATGCATAGATATAGACAAATTACTATGCAAGTCAACAATACTCTTACCATATGTTTTGCTCATATAAATGGAGTGGCTCATAGATGAGTCTTCCCTCATCCTCAAAGGGAAAAGAGTTGACTGTGCTAACTCCTCCATCTTCTCATGATCCATGGAGTGCCTCCTCAAGTTCTCCAAGTGGTTCCTCCCACAAGAAGAAAAGAAATGTAATGTGGCATTCATGGTTGGCCCATGGTTCCTCCTGAAATGTACAACATGTATAGTAGGGAGAATCATGCTCCCCATGGGCATCTTCTGTCTCAAGCCCACTCTCCATTCAAAGCTTCCCATTAACATAGAGATACTAGCAATACATGGAAGCAAAACCCAATAGAAACAAGTTGTCACATGACAACCAGAAAGTGGATCAAGGTCCCATACAAGGAACCAGTGCTGTGCATTCATTGCCTGCATCAAATCAAACAAAAACAAGTGCTTTTCCAACCAATTTTTTGCTACCATAATAATTTTACAAGATATAAACATGAAATTACAAAAGGGTGTCAACGGTGCACACCAAAAATCATGTGGCTTTCCCCACAAACCACCAATGAGATAGCCAATCCCAATGCTAAAAATGGCTTCAAGTACATCATTATACAATATGCAAGAAGGAATAATCCTCCTTGGTACAATATACTACTCATAAAAATACAAGAAGTACAAAACATAAGGTGAAATTGTACATTCCCCATTATGTACTTGAGGACTTGAGCTGAAATGACTCAACTGAAAATGCTCCCTTACTCCCAATGAGTAGGAAGGTGGCTGTGACATCCTCACCATCATCATCCGGGCTATGCATCTCTCCATATGGTGAAATATGTCTTGCTGAATGCCCTCCCAAATGAACTCCTCTTCCAAGGCAAGATATGCCTCAAAATGCATGGAAAAGAAGTCCTCATGTGCTACATCTAGCAGCTTCTCCTTGAGACTAGAATATATAGTCAAGAAGACTATGCCATGTGAATAGATGACCATATCATCCACCATACACTCATAATCTCCATCTGGGTCATCAAGAACCATGCATGCACCAAGATCCTTGGAGTACTCTACTGAGAGTTGAGATCTCCAGTAAGGATCAATCTTCCTAAGGGATAACGCTGGTGATCTGGCATGTGAAGCTCTCTTCTTGCTGCTATCTGCTACTTTGACATCCCCCATGCCAAATTTCTCCTCCAAACTCTTCACCTCTCCAAAATCCAAGAGTGGTGAATCCAAAGACAAGATGTATTTCATCAATAATAGATTCGGTGGCCTCCCTGGTGGAGTGCCTCTATGCAGTGAGACATCAATGTCAAGAGTGGACCGTACATATGGTTGGGTAGCCTTGCCCTTACTCTCATAGCGCAATATAGTTTGCCTCCTCTTTGCACTGGATCTCTGAAATATATAAGGGTGTGTGCCTCTCATCACATGATGCTGCTCTTTCTCCCTTCCTCATTCTTCCGGCTACAATTCTGCACAATCATGCTCCTCATTGACTGTGCTTGGACCTCCATGTATGAGATCTTGGGGAATTCCTTGCAAAGATGTAAGAACCCCTCTAGTTGGAGCAAGAGCTCCTCCTTCCTCTGCATGAGGTGCTAGATCAACTCTAGAAATGACAACGCTGTTGCCCTTAGTCTCCTCAACATGAGTGGGCAACCCTCCAAAGATTGGATCCTCTTTTGGAAAAGGGATCTCTTTGTATCCTTGTGCCAAAATAAAAAATGAAGGTCTTGCCTCCAAAAAAGTATCATGCAAGATATCAGCCTCCTTTATGGTTCTCTGAAGTGATTTTGAGTCTATGGTTTCTTCCATCACATGCAAGGGTTTTGTTTGTTTAGATGTGTTTGTTTCCTCCACATGTGTTTCATAATCCTTCCTACCAAATATTTCCATCAAAGTTCTAATGAACATTGCATAGGAAGAAGTATTTGCATTCTTCAAAGTAAAGGACTCAAATAACAACCATGCATAGACCTTACCTCCAAAGTGCAGCGCTGCTACTCTGATGGCTTCATCTTCGGAAATCTGATGCTACTGCAGAAAGTTGTCTAGCTCTTCCACCCAAGCCGTAGCTGAACAAGTAGGGGAACCATCAAAGATAGATAGAAGAACTCTATCCATATTATGATGCTTGCTCCTCCTCACCTTGACCTTGCAAAACTTCAGAAAGGTGACATGAGCTCTAAACTTCCGAGTTTGAGACTCATACTCATGCAAGAACCCACTAAGAGTTCCCCTCTCAGGCATTCCTTCTTCTTCTTTTTCTCTTATGGTAAAACTAGCCATGTGACTGCACTGTACATCATAGGGTGTGGCTGCATGCTCACACTCCCTATAAGAAAATCTAGAGTTTGACTCAGTTTCAAACTCTCTTGGAGATTCTATACATATCTCCCTCCTTATCTTCTTGAATTCTTAATGAATGCTCTGTACAGATTTTGGAAGAAGCTTTGTGGGCTTATATTCCTTTTTCTCTCCACATAATGGAGTCTTCATATTCTCCCTCCTTGACAGCATAATGGCTGAGATCCATAAGCTGAGCCAATATTATGCTTTGATACCACTGTAATATCCCAAATATGCAAACACAACAATGGAGTACCAGTGAAACTCAACTCATAGAAATGTGAGAAAGACCCATAGCCATGTTATTAAGAAATAGCAGCGACAAATGAATACACTTAGACCTTGAGGAAAATGCTACTCAAGATAAGCAATGCTCAACCTCAAGAGACAAGTACATAAATCATGATAAAACACTGCTACACATGTGTGCCCAAGCTATGACTGTGTAGTTTTATAAGAGAAATTGCATGCTAAAAAATTTCAAATACATGGCCCATGCAACATTGGGAGTGAAGATATCAGCTCCCAAGGGCTACCTCATGTCAATCCTAGAAGTATTAGCTCTAATATACAAAATCTGCAAAATGCCAGAGTTGATGGGTAGAAGCTGCAACTCAGAAATAGAACTAGATGGAGATGGCTGATTAAGATGCTCAAACTGAATATGCCTCCTCCAATGGATTTCTAAAGTGAAAGGCTGATCTCGTCACCAAAGATCTCCCCCTCCAAACAATAACGTAGTCACTGGATGAAACTGCGCTGTAGGGGCAAGGGAATGAGTTGGCCTGCTGCCAAGATCTGCAATAAGTCCTGAAACCTTCCTCACTAGCTTCCCAAAGGAATGGAGACTCCCTCCTCTGAAAATCAGCTCCAGAAATGGTGTTGAGTTCCTCCACTGCAACACCCTACAACACAACGTTACACTTGAGCATAAATAAGACTGTAGCTGGAGGAAGTGGCTTTGGCCTTGAGCCAAGAAATGTGGAGAATGAAGAAAAATCCCTCAAGAGGCCTCTCAAGAAGGAGAAGGAATCCTAAACAGGAATTCCCCTGGAAACTCTACTAAACAATAGGAGAATGAACAATGTCTGCATAGAAAATGAAATCAATAATCCATAACATGAGAAACAATGGCTGCCTTGCTCTCCTTTTAAACAAGTGAAGGCCCCCACTCCATGGGTACCACTCCTTTTAGGGTTTCCTCCACCAAATAACCCTCTTCTCATTCATACTGCGCTCTTTCTCTAAGTGTTCTCCACCTCTTATCCCAGCGGTGTTGACTTGGTCAAACTTGACCTTGTCCACTTGCAAATGACCCTGTTCACACATGAGGGTGTGAAAACCAGCCCCAATGATGATTCCATTTCATACTATGAGGGATTTTATTGAGATTATCATTATGCATGGGCCTCCTTACCCATTTATTCTCCTCCTAGGTGAAATCAACAAAAATTAATATTCCAATTTATTGTAGGAATTTTTTTGAATATTACAGGTGGCTACCACCCTGGAATCCCTTATCACACTTTTAAAAACAAAAGTGAGGCATCCAAAGGAATGCCCCTTATACTTTGCTGGCTTGAGGGGTCTTGACCCAGGTTAAAAAAAAATTGCGCAACCAAAAAAACCCTCCAACTACTGGCCCTTTCGGCAGTGATCTGCTTGTGCAGACCAAAGTCTCACCCGAAGCAGTATGGGGGGTGTTCGAACCAGGTTTCCACACCCTGAGGGAGTGTTTTATGTGTTCTTAACCTTACTTATCATATCCAAGGCTTATCGGCCCGCACGAGACTTCAAAAAAACCAAATCTAAGCATAGATGAAACCCTGAATAGATATGCACCAACAAATTATTTATACTCAGTCAGATCTAGTGTATCAGAGCAGAAGCCATACTCGTGCAATAATATAGATAATTTTCTAATAAAATCCTCAACGGATATGTAACCCTTAAACATATATATCCTTTCACAGATAATTCACTCAAATAAATGTGCATTCAATAAAAATAGATCAACAGATAATCGACATAGTCATGCATAAAACATAAATTGCAACAAAGTTTGCCAATAACTCTTTTTTTTTTATTAATCAGTCTACATAGCAGCAAAGTCCTTCACACAGCTCAGGACTAGGCCTCCGCACACATAGCCAACATGAGCCTTTCTACCAAGACTGAATACAAACTAGATCAAAACATCAACATAAAAATAACATCGCTAAACTTAATTTCCTTAGATATGATATACTTACTCGACTCAACCCTTACATATTTATATGAATTTGATGCGCACATACCATGGTCACAAGCCATGGTTTGAGACTCATGGTTTCTCTTTTTTCCCATTAGAATTATAAAGGAGATTTGACCCACCCCAAAGCCCCTTGACTTCTGCGCACAATGCATTTCAACAAAAATTTAACCAAAATTATACCAAAATTTTACCTCTTTGGTCTTGGTTCCTGCATCTTGTCCTTCAATGCCTGAATGGAAGTCTTTAGTGGCTGAATTACTTGTGTGCTCTGGGCTGCAATGTTCTATGCTTCCTCAACCAATTTATCTATAGTTGGCCCCTTGGTTTCCAGGCTGGTAATTCTCTGGGTTTTCTACAGGCTTCTAAGGGCACCATCTATGTTTTGGGACAACTGCAAGGCCTCCTCAGCCCAAGACTACATTATGTTATCAAGAAATTTCTCCCATCGATGCAGTGTGTTAATCTCTTCCTAGATGGTTCGACTTTACTGTAAGCGAGCTAACTGCTGGGCAGGAACCAGGGTCATCGCAGTGACCAAATCTCATTAAATTGTTGTTCCTTGGCTCACAGACCATCTTCAGCTACTGTGCGATAGGGTCATCTTGGACGAAGGTCCAAATTCCCATAGACTCCTCGAGAAATTGGATGTAAGCATCCACAACAATGGTGATTTTACTAGTTGACTCCTGAAATACCTTGGCACGCTGTGAACAAACTTCTGGAGGCGTCTCAAGCAGCAACTTCATTTGAAAATTGATGATCTTCTGCTCAAGTTCCACTTGGACTGTTGTGATTTTTTATCATGAGGCTTTTAGCACAGCTACCAAGTTTTCCAATTTGATAGTGGGCACTTTATTAGTTGGTACTATGATATCGGGAAGGGCCAAGCACATCTGTTCAATCAGATTTTCCAACTGGCCATGCTGGCTTTCAACGATGTGGTGGTCATACTTTGCTAGCTGCTGACCTTTAAGCGTTAAGGCAGCTTAGTGCCGAACTGTTGCGGTGTCCTGGAAGGCCTTATACTCTCTATACTGCAGCTCGTCTATGATCATCATATGCATAGCATGCAGCTTGCCACTGGGGAACACAACCAAATAAATCCCGACCTCAGAGATTTCAGGAATGACTACGATCAGCTCGAAACTGGAAATATGAAGTGCAGCACCTGAAACTTGAAAGCTGCAGCTTTCAAACCTGGATGGGTGCTGAATTCTTATCTCACTCGCTTGTCCCATGCTCACTTGTCCCGCACTCGCTTGATCAACGCTCGCTTGAACAATGCTTGGTTGTATGGCACTCACTTGAATTTTGAGATGTTGGAGCCCTTGCTACATGTCATCAAGGACTGATTTATATTGGGCTTTGACATTGGCCCATACATCTTCAACGATCCCCTGGATTGTGTCACCAATTTTGTCAAAATCCTCCTCTATGAGTGTTAATGGATCAGTCCCAGTTTTATTAGAATATTTCCTTTTTGTGTGTGACCCCAAGGTGGTCTGAGGCCCTCTGTTGGTTCCTCGTTGCATGTCTACTAGTGCATCAACACTGTCACCATCCTTATCTTCCATATCATCATCATTGCGCAGGTCCACTGTTTCAGCCGTAGTGGTTGGCTCCTGTTCTTTCTGCGCATCCTTTGGGTGATCTGTCGGCGTACATGGCTTTGTCGAGGTATTTGGTGGTATTGAGGATGACGCACCACCAGATTTTCTTGCTTCGAGCCATAATGGGGGCCACTTGGTCGTGGTGCACACAAAGTCATCCTCTGTGACCATGTATGGCAACTCATACCAGACGCTTGCCATGTACCTTTTGGTGCGAACGTGCACATTGTGGAAGGTGGCCTTGAAGTCCACAATGTGATTGTAATGCTCATATAGAGTAAGTGAAAATCGTGGCTTGGACTGCACTGCTTGAAATATTTCTGCATAAAACAACACCTAGAATATTTTATTTTCTGTTATCTTGGACGACAACTTAGAATTCCACAATGATGCAAATTTGGCAGCTTCACAAAGATCGGGTTCAATGTATGGGAATTTATACTATGATGACGGACTCCAAACAATCAGTGAGACCAATAACAACAACAACCAAGCATAATAAAAATTCTTGCACATCACGAATGTTTTCCAAAAATTCATTACAGAGGTACTTTTCCCGATTATATTGTACCCCTTTCACACATTGTGCAACTAGCTTAATCACATACACAGTCACCTCCATTGCGCTACACTTCCTGTTAATTTTTTAGGCAAGGATCAGGGTGGCAAAAAAACCATTTTTTGGCTTGAGGAGTCCTAACCTAGGTTCAAAGTGTTCTGCACAACCAAAAAAACCCTCCAACCACTGGCCCTTTCAACAGTGAACTTCTTGCACAGACAAAAGTCTCACCCGACGCAGTATGGGGGGTTGCTGGAACCAAGTTTCTGAACCCTGAAGGAGCATTTTATGTGTGCTTTGTTAGCACATGGATTTGCATCCCACCCACCCCACCTTATTTTTCTATGTTTTCACCTCAACTCCGCTGTTATCACTGGCCTCACATCATTTTTTTCCATTCTCGCATTTATATTGCGTCGACCACATCATCAAACTTCTTATCCTTATAATTACCATTTTTGTCCAATTCTACATCATATTTTTATCCTTTACATGCTAATTTCACCAAAAAAATTGTCTCTACAATGGAGGAAAGCAATGTTTTGAAAGTACTGGGATAATTTAGAATTATTAGTCTACTTCGTGTACATTTCCTTCTTGGAGATTATTACATTGGACTCAAGTGCTTTAGGTTGTGGTGAAATTGGTTGACCAAATGAGCAATAATATGAGGGATTTTTCACATAGTTGGACTTATTAGCACTAATAAAAGAGAAAGAGACATGGATGAAAGGTGCCTTCAAAATTTGGCTTCGTCGAATGGATGGTTGGGTTATGGTTTATTTCTCCAAGTTAAGGTCTAAGTTTTGAAGGGGAAGAGCCCACGAAGGATCCAAAATGGGTGCACTACACATCAAAGAGGATGGTGTGGAAAATTGTATATAAACCTCAATGTTTCACCTCCCATAGTGCATGTGGGATAAACTCACTTTCAAACTTTTTTATAATTTTTTTCCAATTTTCTCTGTGTGACCAGTTTACTTCTGAGGCGGTTCCTGAGAAAGTGGTGGCGAAATTTTGGAAACTGAAATAGGTGTTTTCATAAAACGTGCTAAAAAGAAATAACCTCTTTCAGTTTTGGCATATCTGCTATAGATTGGGAGAATCAAGATCATATTTGGGCCCTATTTTTTGGATCTCAGAATTTTCCTGTTTGACACATGTTTTTTGAATGTAGATCTCGGGCAAATGGAAACCAATATCAAGAAAATGAAAGAGGTTTTTCCTCAGCATGGGCTAAAAAATTCAATTTTGGCATAGCTATTAGATATTGGGAGAATCGAGAGCATCTTTGAGCCCTATTTTTCGGATCTCAGAATTTCCCTGTTTGACACATATTTTTTGAATGTAGATCTAGGGTAAATGGAAACAAATTTCAAGGAACTGAGAGAGATTTTTTATCATAACAAACTGATCTACAAAAACCTCTTCCAGATTTTGCACAACTATCATGAGTTGGAATTTTCGAATTCATAATTGCAGTGCTATTTTTGTAGTAGGTTGGTCTTTTTTTTGGGATACAGTTCTAGATTTTGATGTAACATACCACTCTTTTGGGGGAATTGGATAATTTCGACCTTTGAATCTTAAGGAGGGTTATATTCCTATATATATCTTGTAAATTCAATGTAATAGAGGTTGGAAATAAGAGGGAGAGACTGTTGTACTGCGGGTATTTTCCTGAAAAATATTATGTAATTAATGTAGAAGTTTATTTCTTCTAAGTTTTGAGATTCATCACAGTGTTTATTTTCAGTATGTGTCCCTGTATAATCATTTCCATCATTATGTTTTTCTGCTAGTATTGTCTGAGAGTAAGTGACAGGAATTCAGCCATGTTAGATTATCCTTTCACACTAATGATTCTTGTTATGTGTTAATGGTTATCTTTACAAAATTCATCCATGTTTGATGCTCTGTTTTGTAACCTATCTTTGTGTTATTTCTTCTAAAGATGCATTGAATATTCATCCATTGATAGATGCCTCTAGTGTAGTGGGATTTCTTCGCCTTTCCATCTCTCATTTCATATTATTTATCAAGCTGAACATAGCGCTTAATTTTCCTCAAATCTGTAGAAAGAAACTAGCCTTGAATACATTGCCCAATGGTACTTTCTCTCTTGCTATTCTGACCCAGAAAACCTAAAAAAAAACCCTAGAGCTACAGAGGAATAGTTTGTAGCCATATTTTAGGAATTCCTGTGGTGTGTAAATTTGGTAATGTTATTTATTTATGTTAATATTTATCCATTTTATCATTATATTTTCTTTCTAGTGGTAATCTCTCCAGATTGTAAACATAATTAATCTCACATGCTCTGTTTTAAAAGATATTCTCATGTATTTATCCCATTCTTCTATCAAAATGAATTCACCTCTTGTGCTCACTTTGATTTTCTCCAATTTCATCCTGTACCATTAAACAACAAAAACTCCAAAATACCTCTTATGCATACCTACCTTGCTCAAATTTTTGGTTGTGTTGTAAAAATAGGTAATCTTAAACCTAGTTGATATAGCTCCTTCCCTGATCCAACACCATACTTTTAAACAAAAAAACCCTTGTACTCATACCTAGCCTAAAACCTTTTCATCCAACCCTCTTGGTTGTGATTTTTGTGGAGAGAGCCCTCTCTGACTTGGTAGGGATAGATACCAAGTTAAAAGGTTGGTCTATGGTTACCTCTGTTGGGATTCCTTCTTCAGCCTTTGGGATCTAGCAGAGTGCTAACATTTTCGCACCGTTGCCGGGGAGGCGAAAAGACAAATATTCCCCGGGAAAGAACGAAAAAGATCAAATTTGATTGCTGATGGTGAAAAACGATCAGGAATATGAAGGTTGAAATCATCCACCTGGCGACTCCACACAGTTAAGGTTGGTCAAAATACTCCATTGGTAGAGGAATCTAGAAATTAAGACATTCATGGCGCCTCCACTTCTCACTGATTGGGTCACGTACTAAAAGAAGAGGATTGGGTATGTGGAAAACCCTCCATTTTGTGAAGTTGTGAAAGAAGTCAGGGATCACTTAGTGGATATTCAAATAGATGAGGTCTTTTCAACGACTGTCCTTCATTGTCTTAGATCTACAAAGATTTCTCTTGAAGGTAAAATTGGCTTATCTGAATTATTTGTTGAAAGGTTTAAGAATGAGATTAAGCTTTTAAATGATCAAATAAAATCATATAATTTCCAAGATCCTGAAAATTTCTTGGAAAACCTCCCTCTTCCCAAATAAGAAACAATAATGTTGCATTTCGATGTTGAAATCAAGGATTGTTTTGATAATGAATCTGATGACTCATATCTGAAATTGTATGATGATATAGAAAGAAAATTTAGAGAATACTTTGAAGATTAAGAGATAGGTCATGCATTTTATGATACTATTGCTTTATATATGAAGGAGAACTTCCCTGTAGAGTCCCAATTAATTTCCAGTACCTGGCATGTTTTTCATGATCTCGTGGCTCATTGTTGTGGAGATCAGACTTACAATCAATTTCTAATGCCCTTACAAGCTCTGGCTCTGATTTTTGTTAAAAGAAGTGAAGGGGCCCAAGTACTGGATCAAATTTTTGATTGTCTATTTTGGATATCTTGTATTGATTGAAATAAAGAATCCAATGTTAGAAGAGGTTATATGTACATAAATAAGCTTACTTGGTAAGCATATTTGCAGTCATATTTTCTGTTTAGTTTTCTGATTGTTTGAAATCAGTTTGGAGCTATTTGTGAATCCATGCCCAATAAGAAGGCACTGATCTACAAGTTCCCAGAGATATGCGGTTCTTGACACCTCCTAAAAGGAGTTGCCTTCCCTAGTTGGAGCCGATGTTAGCACATGGATTTTCATCCCACCCACCCACCTTATTTTGCTACGTTTTCACCTTAGCTCCACCGTTATCACTGGCCTCACATCGTTTTTTTCAATTCTCACATTTATATTGAGCCGACCACACTATCAAACTCCTTATCCTTATAATCACCAATTTTTTCCAATTATATATCATCTTTTTATCCTTTACATGCTAATTTCACCAAAAAAAATTTCTCTACAATGGAGGAAAGCAATGTTTTGAAAGTACTGGGATACTTTAGTATTATTGGTCTACTTCGTGCACATTGCCTTTATGGAGAGTATTACAGTGGACTCAAGTGCTTCAGGTTGTGGTGAAATCGGTTGACCAAATGAGTAATATTATGAGGGATTTTTCACATATTTGGAATTATTAGCACTAATAAAAGAGAAAGAGACATGGCTGAAAGGTGCCTTCAAAATTTTGGCTTCGTCGAATGGATGGTTGGGTTATGGTTTATTTCTCCAAGTCAAGGTCTATGTTTCGAAGGGGAAGAGCCCATGAAGGAGCCAAAATGGGTGCACTACACAAAAAATAGGATGGTGTGGAAAATTTTATATAAACCTCAATTTTTTACCTCCCATAGTGCATGTGGGATAAACCCACTTTCAAAAAATTTTATAATTTTTTTCCAATATTCTCTGTGTGACTAGCTGAATTCCGAGGTGGTTCCTGAGAAAATGGTGGCACAATTTTGGAAACTGAAAGAGGTTTTTTCTCATAATGGGCTAAAAAACAATAAAATATTTTAGTTTTGGCATATATGCCACAACTTTGGAGAATCAAGATCATCTTTGAGCCCTATTTTTCGGATATCATAATTTTCCTGTTTGACAAATGTTTTTTGAATGCATATCTCGGGAAAATGGAAACCAATATCAGGATAATGAAAGAGGTTTTTTCTTAGAATGGGCTAAAACACAATAACCTCTTTAAGTTTTGGCATAGCTATTAGAGATTTGGAGAACCAAGAGCATCTTTGAGCCCTATGTTTTTGATCTTAGAATTTCCCTGTTTGACACATATTTTTTGAATGCACATCTCGGGTAAATGGAAAAAAATTTCAAGGAACTAAGAGAGGTTTTTGCTCATAAAAAAACTTATATACAAAAAAATCTTCCAAATTTTACACAAATATCATGAGTTGGAAGTTTTGAATTCATAATTGCAGTGCTATTTCTATAATAGGTTGGTTTTTTTTTGGGATACAGTTCTAGATTTTGATGTAATAGACTCCTCTTTTGGGGGAATTGGATAATTTCAACCTATGAATCTTAAGGAGGGTCCTATTCCTATATATATCTTGTAAATTAAATGTAATATAGGTTGTAAATCAGAGGGAGAGACTGTTGGATTGTGGGAACTTTCCTGAAAAAGTATTATGTAATTAATGCAGAAGTTTCTTTCTTCTAAGTTTTGAGATTCATCATGATGTTTATGTTCAGTATGTGTTCCTGTATAATCATTTTCATGATTATGTTTACCTAATAGTATTTTCTGAGATTAAGTGATAGGAATTCATCCATGTTATATGCTCCTTTCACATTGATGATTCTTGTCATGTGTTAATGGTTATCTTTATAGAATTCATCCATGTTTGATGCTCTGTTTTGTAACCTATCTTTGTGTTATTTCTTATAAAGCTGCAATGGAGATTCATCCATTGATAGATGCCTGTAGTGTAGTGGGCTTTCTTCTCCTTTCCATCTCTCATTTAATTTTATTTATCCAGCTGAATGTAATGCTTAATTTGCCTCAAATCTGCAGAAAGAAACTAGCCTCGACTCCATTTCCCAATGGTACTTTCTCTCTTGCTGTTCCGACCCAGAAAACCTAAAACAAAACCCGAGAGCTACAGAGGAACAATTTTCAGCCATATTTTAGGAATTCCTGTGGTGTGTAAATTTGGTAATGTTATTTCTCTATGTTAATATTTATCCTTTTTATCATTATATTTTATTTCTAGTGATAATCTCTCCAGATTGTAAACATAATTCATCTCACATGCTCTGTTTTAAAAGAGATTCTCATGTATTTGTCCCATTCTTCTATCAAAATGAATTCACCTCTTGTTCTCACTTTGATTTTCTCCAATTTCATCCTATACCATTAAACAACAAAAACTCCAAGATACCTCTAATTCATATCTACCTTGCTCCTATTTTTGGTTGTGCTGTAAAAATTTGTTATCTTAAACCTAGTTGCAGTAGCTCCTTCCCTGATCCAACTGCATAATTTAAAAAAAAACAAACCCTTGTACTCATACCTAACCTAAAATATTTTCATCGAACCCTCTTCGATGTGATTTTTGTGGAGAGAGCACTCTCCAACTTGGTAGGGATAGATACCAAGTTAAAAGGTTGGTCTGTGGTTACCTCTATTGGGATTCCTTCTTCAACCTTAGGGATCTGGTGGAGTGCTAATATGCTTAACCTTACTTATTATATCTAAGGCTTATCTTCCTGTGCAATAATTCACAAAAACCAAATCTAAGCACAGATGAAACCCTTAACAGACATGCGGCAACAAATTATTTATACTTCGGTCAAATATAGTGTATCAGAGTAGAAACCATACTCACACAATAATATAGATAATTTTCAAATAAAATCCTTAACGCAAATGTAACCCTTAAACACAAATATCTTTTCACATAAAATTAACTCAGATAAATGCACTTTCAATAGAAACAAATCAACAGATAATCAACATAGTCATGCATAACACATAAATTGCAACAAAGTTCGCCAAAACTTGTTTTTTATTATTAATAAGTCTTTAACCCAGTACATTTCCTTGTGTCTGTGCACACAACAGTAGAGTCCTTGCACACAATGTAGGACTAGGTCTTTGCTCATACAGCCAGTAGGAGCCTTTCTACCCAGACCGAATACAAACAAGATCAAAACATCAACATAAACATAACATCACTAAACTTAACTTCCTTAGATATGAAATCCTTACTCGACTCAACCCTTACATATTTATATGACTTTGAAGTGCACATAGCATGGTATCAAACCATGGTTTGAGACTCATGGTTTCCCTTTTTTCCCATTACAATTATAAATGAGCTTTGACCCGCCTCCAAAGCCCCTTCAATTCTGCGCGCAACGCGTTTTAACAAAACATTAACCAAAATTATACCGAAATTTTACCTTAGGGGACCCCATCCCAACATATTTCAAAAGAATAAGGAGCACTAGGATCAATCAAGGGAAGCCTCAACCTCCTTCAATAGTCCCAAGTTACAATTGAAGAATCTGTCAAACACAAAGAATGAGAATTGGGATGAGGCATAGGGAAAATTGAGGAAGTCACCTCCCTCAAAACCAAGGGAAAGAAACCTCAGACATTCCAAAAAATACCAACCACTAGGGAAAATAGAGCCAAGAAATTACATGCATAAAATTCCCAGCTACAGAAAGTAAAAGGATTGCTATAGGAAAGGGAAGAATTGCTACAAGATGTAATGTTCCCAAATTTTCATGAATAAAATTGGAACATTATTTTTTGCTTATTTCATATAGGAGGTGAATAAAATGGGTAAAAGGCCCATAAGTAGGAATAATATCCTTAATAATGTGAAAAGGATCATTGGAGAAGCTTATTTTGCACCTTCCAGTGTGAAAAGGGGCAATTTGCATGAGGACAAGGTCAAGTTTTACCAAGTCAACAACGCTGCCTAAGAGGTGTAGCTTGCATGAGAAGACAATGCAGTTTTGGAGGGAGAAAGATTCCTTGTGGATGAAACCCTAATGTGTGGGGTCCATGGAAAAGAGGCATTCACTTGTATAATATGAGGAGGAGGTAGCCACAGAGAGATATCTTTTGAGCATTTGATCATTTTTCTATTGAGACAAATTGCATACTTCGACTGTTCAGCAGAGTTGCAGTTCTGCTTAGCATGAGGGATTCCTGTTTAGGATTTCCTCTCCTTCTTGAGAGGAATCTTGGAGGATTTCAATTCATCTTCTCCACATCTTGGCTCAAGGCCAAAGCCATTCTTCAGATACTTCATTATTTCTGCTCAAGTATAACGCAGTGTTGCTGGGGCATTGCATTGGAGGGTTCCACAACACTTCTCTTTGGCTTATCTTTCAGAGGAGGGAGTTTATCTTGCTACAGGAGGTTAGTGAAAGGGATTTAAGAGTTTATTGGCATATTTTGGCATCAAGGCAAACATCTCCCATCATATACAACACAGTCCATCCTCTATACTGTGTTATTCCAGTACACACTTGCAGTGAGAGGTTGCACCAACTTCTTGGAGGGCAAGATCTTCAGTGCCGGGATCAGCCTTGCATTGAGAGATCCATTGGAGGAGGGTTGTTTCAGCTTGAGCATCATCTTTAGCCATCTCCATGTATTTCTAGTATTGAGTTGCAGCTGCTGCCCAGCAACTCCGACATTTTTGCAAATTTTCCATTTTGATGTATATTGTAGCCAATCCTTTCGAGGATTGTGTATTCTTGCTGTATTAGTGTTTTCAGGGGTTGAGAGCTTGATCCCCCTCATTTATTTGATCTAATATTTTCATATCATCCTATTCTCATTTTGTATGCAATAGTATCTCCTATAAATTGCGTTATTTTAGTCATATGATATTTTGCATAGCAATATTGCTTCATTGCCTTGTACATGATTCATTGAGGCTTCCATTGCCTAGATGGAAGGATTGATTCCTCCACAAATTTTATGCATTTGATGATATATCAGATATCTGTTGGCTATAAATATCTTCATGTGTTAAAAGCTATAGAATAACGTTTTCTTTCCATTCTATGTGCTTACATTTGTTGCAGTCCCTCAACGAGCACTTTCTGAGGACATCTAGTAGAGGGAGATCTGTTTAACAACTCTAGAAGGATTTATTTAGAGCCTCCTCTTGGATTTAGGTCTTATATGCATTGATCTAAGGGATCCAGGCCTTGGTTTCAAATCCTGTTGCCTCCATTTCTAGAAAATGTGTTTTCCAGCCATGGATTGCTAGCCATTCCTAAAAGGGATATTATAGTGATATCAAAGCTTCTTTCTTGGCTCAGCCTATGAGTCTAAGCCAAAGAAGGTCAGAAGATTAAAGAGGACGATCTTAATCGCATCATATTTCATATCCATGAAGAACCTCCCCAAGGAGGATATGCAGAAAGAAGATGAAGAACCCTGCACTTCCTATTCTCATCAAGGAGACAGAGAAATAAGCAGGAGAAAAAATCCATCTTTTGGAGAATAAAAAGAAAAAGGGGATAAGCTTACAAGGATTATTCCTAAATCTGTATATATGATCCATGAAGAGTATGAGGAGATCCAGAGGAAGTATAGAGAATCTCCTAGAGGGTTTTATTCAAAAGCAAACTCTAGATTGGAGGAGTGTGAGCATGCAGCCACACACCATCTTGTACAGCGCAGTCACATGCCCAGGACAACCGGAAGAGAGATGGAAAGAAGAGAAGAAGTTGTTGGGATGGAAAACCTTAGTGATTTCTTGAAGGAGTATAAGTCTCAAACTCAGAAATACCGAGATCATCTCAGTTTTTCAGAGTTTTGCAAGATGAAGGTGAATGGAAAAGAGTAGCAGGATAGATTTCATCTATCTACCTTTGAGGGTTCACCTGTATGTTCAGCCAAAGCTTCGGTGGAGAAGTTAGATACCTTCTTGCAGCAGCACCACATTCATGGAGATGAAGCTATCAAATTTGCAGCGTTGCATATGAGAGGTAAGGCTTATGCCTGGTGGATCTTTGAATCCTTTTCTTTAAGAAATGTAAACTTTACATCTTATGCAAATTTCACTAAGGCCTTAGTGAAAAGATTTGATAGAGGGATTCATGAGAAAAACATGGAGGATCTGAATGAGAAAACTCAAACAAAACCCTTGCATAAAAACACAGTACCATTTCGGAAAACAATGGGGGAAGTTGAAAACTTGCACCATACTTTGCCGGAGGAGAAACTTCCTTCTCACACTTTTGAGCAAAGAAGCATGAGGATCTCTTTTCCAAAGAGGGATCAAATCATTTGGAGGTTTCCCACTCATTTTGTAAATATTAAGGGAAACAATGCTGTTAGATCTGAAGTTGATCTAACACCTCATGTAGAGGAAGGAGGGGCTTTTGCTCCAAATATAGGGATGCTTGCATCTTTGCAAGAAGGTTCCCAGGATATCATGTGTAGAGGTCAAGGCACAAATCATGTTTTACCTGTGCCATTTTTGAGGAGGATGGATGCTTCACATGTTGGGACACCAATCATTGATTTCAGGAGGGTGGAAACCTGGAGAGAGCTTGATACAGTGCTGGGAGTCTGGGGTAGACTCAAGGAGAGAGAGAGAATTCTCTCAACATCAGCATCACCCACTTCCATTTCAGATTTTGTGCTGTGGCAGAAGCAGTAAGGGAAGGATAAAAACCTTCCAACTTGCATCTTTGGAATAGGAGATGTCAGAGAGAGGGATGACCATATGACAAATGCTCTTCATGGGAGATCATTAGCGCTGTCACTATGGAGGATAGATCCATATTGGAACTCCCAGCTGTTGGTGGAGTATTCCAAGGATCTTCTTACTTGTATGATATTGGATGACCAGTTGCATGAGGAGGCATATTCAGTCAGATATGGGGTCATATTTTATCATGGTAGGATATTCTTTCCTAGAGCTTCCAAGTTCAAGGAGAAGTTGCTACAAGTAGCTCGGGAGGATTTCCTTTTCAGCCCCACTTGTTTTATGAGAGCATACCACACCATCATGGAGGAGTATTTTTGGATGGGATTTGAGGAGGAGATATATCAGCATATGAGAAGATGCACAGATCATATGCAGATGGAGGAGAGACATGACTCTTTGAGAGAGTTAGCACAACCACCTCTTTTCCCTTTGAAGATGAGAGGAGACTCACTTATGAGCCACTCCACTTGTATGATAAAAACATATGGTAAGGGTGATGATGATTTTTATGATTATTTATATGATGTATGTCCCTTAACCATCCATGTGCAGGATGTTGCTCCAAGGAGGAGCATTATTTCTTTAGAGCTTCATGGTCTAGTTGAGGCCATAAACATGATTGATGGGCCTTCCCTAGGAGGACTTGGGGAAGAGATACATTATGGAGGAAATGCTCATTGTACACCTTACATTATTCACTTCCTCCATACTTATGAGGAGATTAGATTAGCAGGCAAGTGGTTGAGAAACCACTTATTTTGTCAGTCTCTATTGCAGTTGTGGGTCAACCTGCGTTGGTTGCATCTGAGGGACCATTGTCCTTCTCATTTTTTGCATATGGCAGAAAGTATGATTCTCATTTTTTCTCCCTATGTCTCTACTATTTCTTTAGTTATGAGGAGCATACTTGGGAGGGAGACACATGAGGTGAATGTGTCCTTTGAGGGAGAAATTCCTCACACTGTTTGCACTACATGTTCTAAAGGGAACATGAGTTATAGTATGGTCACCTTGAAATCACATTGGCTTCATTCTGAGATGAGCCATATGATAGATGACATACCATATGTTGATGACTACCAACTCATCATATATGGAGATACTTGGGCCAGCTTGATTTGCAGCGTTGAGGGAGAGATCTTTGGAGGTTTAGTCCTCATCTTGCCACTTGAGGGAAAAATTATTGCATCCCAGGGAAAGCCAACACTCTACACTTATCATAAGTGGAGAGATTGATAGTGTGGGGTAGGCTACATAGTCTACCATGTGTAGATTTTTATCCCACCTACTTTTCCGGAGCCAAAGGTGGATGACAGTTTTCAGGAGTTACCTAGTTGGAAGGTGACTCAATTTACATGGCTCATAGCTTGGAGATGGAGGATCCATGTGGGAAAGATAGTTCCCACTCTATTTCAGATCCCATTCTTCAAAGGGACCTCTAGACATCACTTTGCTATCCTCTTGAGTATTTCACCTTTACATGATGATGGCTTGATAGCTAACTTACATGCTGAGGAGGAGCATTGTGGAGACTTGATCGATGAGATAGCATCACTTTCCTTGGAGGAGATCATCATACAGGGATGATACAGGGAGAGGAAAAGAAAATAACTCAGTCTATCCTTGCACTTGCTTGAGGAAAAGAAATATTTGAGAGGGGAGGACTGTAATGTTCCCAAATTTTCATGAAGAAAATTGGAACATTAATTTTTGCTTATTTCATATAGGAGGTGAATAAAATGGGTAAAAAGCCCATAAGTAGGAAAAATGTCCTTCATAATGTGAAAAGGATCATTGGAGCAGCTTATTTTTCACCTTCTAGTGCGAAAAGGGGAAATTTGCATGAGGACAAGGTCAAGTTTGACCAAGTCAACAGTGTTGCCCAAGAGGTGTAGCATGCATGAGAAGAAAACGCAGTTTTGGAGGGAGAAATATTCCTTGTCGATGAAACCCTAATGTGTGGGGTCCATGGAAAAGAGGCATTCACTTGTATAAGAAGAGGAGGAGGCAGCCATAGAGAGATATCTTTTGAGCATTTGATCATTTGTCTATTAAGACAAATTGCATACTCCGGCTGTTCAACAGAGTTGCAGTGCTGCTTAGCATGAGGGATTCCTGTTTAGGATTTCCTTTTTCTTGAGAGGCCTCTTGGAGGATTGCACTTCATATTCTCCACATCTTGGCTCAAGGCCAAAGCCATTCTTTAGATACTGCGTTATTTTTTCTCAAGTATAACGCAGTGTTGCTCGGGCATTGCAGTGGAGGGTTCCACAACACTTCTCTTTGGCTTATCTTTCAGAGGAGGGAGTTTCTCTTGATCTGGGAGGTTAGTGAAAGGGATTTCAGAGTTGATTGGAATATTTTGGCATCAAGGACAATATCTCCCATCATAGACAGCGTAGTCCATCCTCTAGACTGTATTATTCAAGTGCACACTTGCATTGAGAGGTTGCACCAGCTTCTTGGAGGGCAAGATCTTTAGTGACAAGATCAGCCTTGCATTGAGAGATCCATTGGAGGAGGGTTGTTTCAGCTTGAGCATCATCTTCAGCCATCTCCATGTATTTCTAGTATTTATTTGCAGCTGCTTCCCAGCAACTCCGACATTTCTACAGATTTTCCATTTTGATGTATATTGTAGCCAATCCTTCCGAGGATTGTGTATTCTTGCTGTATTAGTGTTTTCAGGGGTTGAGAGCTTGCTCCCCCTCATTTATTTGAGCTAATATTGTCATATCATCCTATTCTCATTTTTTATGTAGCAATATCTCCTATAAACTGTGTTATTTTATTCATATGATATTTTGCATAGCAGTATTGCTTCATTGCCTTGTACATGATTCATTGAGGCTTCCATTGCCTAGATGGAGTGATTGATTCCTCCACACATTGTATAAATTTGCTGCTATATCAGATATTTGTTGTCTATACATATCTTCATGTGTTCACAGCTATAGAATAACGTCGTCTTTCCATTCTATGTGCTTACATTTGTTGCAGTCCCTCAACGGGCACTTTCTGAGGACATCTAGTAGTGGGAGATCTGTTTAACCACTCTAGAAGGATTTATTTGGAGCCTCCTCTTGGATTCAGGTCTTAGATGCATTGATCTAAGGGATCCAGGTCCTGGTTTCAAATCTTGCTACCTCCATTTCTGGAAAATGCATTTTCCAGCCATGGATTGCTAGCTATTCCTAAAAAGGGATATTGCACAAGATATGGAGACACTGCTACATGAAATAAAAGAAACAACTCTAGAGGGGGAAGAAGGAAAAAAATAAATCCAATATTATGATCCACAACCTAATATTGGGCCCTAATACAAGTTTTATTAATAAGGATTAATTATACCTAAAAAATTTGCAATCCCTTTATTTGATATAGAAAATGAGAGAAGCCGAACCTATCGGTGGATGTAGATTTTCAAGTCAAATAAATTCTAGGATGTAGACCTCATGGAAGAAAAGATAAATAATATGGGTTAAGAAATGGTTAACTTGATATTAAAAGGGTCGATAATGAGGGATAAATTTCAATTAGAAAATATGCAAAGGCTAAGAGAGCGACTGCATGAAAGGGAAGCACAATGTGCCATGATGGAAAACTTGGCCATGGAGGCCATCTAGTGCAGATAACTATTCAAATCATATGCCATCTTTCTCAAAGAAAAATGGATGAAATTTCAAATCAAAACCTTGGCACAATATGGCTCTCTCCCATTTCAGGAGTACAAGAAGTTTATTGGTTTTTTCCAACAAGTCAACATTGGAGATAGGGCCAAATTAGTTGAGATCTATATGCACAATATGTTCCTCACAAACATGAAATTTTGGGACCCCAATTCAACATTGTGATATTCACAACTAATCGTCGTAGCCTCTTGGATTTTCCATGAGGAAGCAAGGAAAAAGAAAGTGAAGAAGGTTATGGCCAAGGAAACAAGTCAACATCTATATATCAGAGTAGAATTAACAAGTCCCAAGGATGTCAGAAGAAACCATAGCCTCATGTTTGGAGACCCTAAATTATCTCCTCAAGAGCAATCTATCCTCCATTTTGAAGAGATTTTTAGGCTTTTTGGCTGTAAGAGTTTGCACACCTGCCAGAGGAGATGGCATGCTCCGTCCCACAGTTTAAAATCTATGGAGTACCACTCCAATGAGAGGTTGAGGAGTGCCTAGGAAAGAACCCCACTCTATAAGAGATATAAGATGTTAGGGTCCCGTGATTTGGCCGATTGGCGAGCCAAATGACGATGTAACATCAAACCAAGCTTTGGAGCCCGAGGACCTAGCCTTCCTGGACTCAGAGAGGGCTCTCTCTATAAATGTAAAAGATATCGGTGTGTTCGCTTATGGTGTTCTAATATTAGGCTAGTTATGAAGTGAGTTTTTTGATTTTTGGTTTTTAAGTTTGTGAGGGATTAAACTGATCAAAGATGTAAAAATGGATAACAAGAAGTTAGATCAATTGGGCTATGGGGTCAAACAGGTCAAGGAAACTATGAGATGATGATGCAAGGTTGCTGTAGGGCCGATTTGATTCACGGTAGAAGGGATGTTTGGGCAAAATGGAGTAAATGAACATCAAGCTTGTGAAAGACAAGGGATTTCAAGTGTAACGGGGAAATGGCTATCAGATTTTGGGGAAAACACATAAGAAGGACTAACAACTCAAAATACTATGCCGAAACGCCTAAACATAGTCTCTAAGTTATTGGGCACTTTGACAAACAAGCTTTCATAGTTTTAGGCAAAGGGCTAGATCGGGACTAGGCCTCCTTGGTTCAACAAGATGATAAACTAATCATTCAAAGAGATAGTTTCATGGACAGAACTATGGACAGTCATAGGTAAGCAGGGCACACCATACATCCTACTTAACATGCATAGAACTTATGAATAAAACTAGCAACAATATCCCTAAGTTACTAAAGAGCAGTTAAGAATTCTTTAGTATAACTAAGGAAGAAGAAAACATAAAGCTATGAAGATTCGGGAATTTTGAGGTGCCTCCATGGGCATATCTCAAACTTAATCTCTACTGATCTATAGCAGCAAGAAGCATGTATCATGAATGAAAACTAGAAGACAACAACAAAGCAAGAAACACTATACCATTCTACCATGTCATGGAATCCATCAACAACCCTTCATCATTCATCAAAAGCATCCAAGAGGTAGTCCAAAATCATAACACAAGTATTTTCTTCAAAGTTCATATGACCAATATATTGATTCTTCTCTCAATTTCAGCCTTGTTTTACAATGAAGCCCATGGAATAAATAGGCTTGAGTGAGGAAAACCTCATGGAGCAACTAGCTATCCCATTGGCCTAATCAAAATATCTAAACTTGTCCTTGAGGCTTTGCAAAGCCCAAGGCACAAAATATCCTATAAAATATCTAAAAAAATGCTAAAAACGGAAATTATATTGACTTTGCATCATTTTCCAAGTGTAAAAATAGCTAAACGCACATTTGGAAAAAGCAGATTTTTGAGGTTCAAAAATTGCAAAAATACTTCAAATTTATATCAGAAAAAGGTCCCCTGACTTGCTGGAGACAATTGGCAGCCTTCCTGGTGTTGAAACGAGGCTCATGATGGCTCATTGGAAATATTTTTGTGTCTACTTTCCGGCGCAACTGAAATCACCTCAATCTGATGCCTAGAAGTCCTCCAAATCTGTACATGTGTGTAAAAAGCCAGGAAATAGCAGACTGCTGATATGACGGGCAGAATGTGCAAAAAGTGAGCATTTTTCGCCGTTTTGAGGGGGCGAATGATCTCCAAATGCTCTGAAAATCGCTGAAGACCTGCTCATAGAATTATGGCATCAAATGGTATCATCCTCCTTACTTGAAAAATCCTCAAACTGAAATGGCGAAATTATGAGTTTTCGACCAAAAACCCAAAAAATGCCAAAAAACAAAAAGTTGTCGAAATGGGCCCAAAATTGGCACGCATGACCCTCAGGGGTCCATAGCAACATGCTTCGAAGCTGAGGCCAAAATATCAAGTGCTGATGTGCCTTTCTCCTCTTTCCGTGCCGGGCGCTTCCTCTTTGCCTCCTTTGTCATCACTGTTTTGAGTTTCTTCATGGCGCTGCTTTTCATCACTGTGTTCTCCTTCACCTTGTTGCCTTGCCTCACTATGCTCCCTTTCAAAATACTGCCCTTTCTCTTTGTATGCCACTCAACAATAAAATTTCACCAAAAACACAGTCAGTTAAAGAAACACAGTCCAAGTGACCTCTTCTGTGTTTTGTAGTAGGGGTGCCCTGCTTCTGATGTTTTGAGGGCAGAGCATAACCTTGTACATCAGAGGAAGGTGAAAACACAGTTTTTAGTTCAAAACATTCTCTTTCTTTGTAGGCACTTCACCAGTATATTCAACCCTACACCACAGTTTTAAACAAAGGATATCCACACAGCAAAAAACACTGTTTATAGATATGGTGACAGAGTTTGAAATGTTTTTTATGCTATGGTAACAAAAACCTGTAGCAGTCCAATGCCAATAAACATCCTCTTTGATCAAAACATTAACCCCCTCGTATGCAGCTCACCAATGTATTTAACAATATAAACTCAGTCAATCAAAAAGGCAATACACAATCCAAGGTTTACTGTGTATTAGGTGACAGAGTTTAGTTTTCTTTTGATGTGGTCATAGAGAATCTTGTAGCATTTCAATCAGCAATAAACCCCTTCTTGAACAAAATACTGCCCACCTTATAACTTATTGCTCTTTATATCAGTTTGACACAACACCTCCGAAATGAAATGGTAGTTTTACTCATTGATTTGTGCTTTATGGAATAGAAAGTCACAGAAACTGTATTTCCCTTTTAACCCATAGAAGAAACCTTTTGAAAAATCAAACATGTTCATAGGATGACTATTACTTGTTTGAACATAGACCTATATTTGCATTTTTCAAAACCCTGGGCTTCTTCTTCAACCACTGTGTTTCTGCCTTCAAACAGTGCCTTTCATCCTTTAACATTGTTTGGGGAACAGTTGGCTTGGTCCTTTGTCATTCATCAAATACACTACTCTACTATGACAGTGTTTGAGCAAACAAAGTCATGCAGGCCCGGATCTTTTAAACAAGAACATCAACTCTCCTCAACACTGTCTTTACTAGTGCACACAGCTGACAGAGTTTGTGTTTGTTTCATCACAGTAGGGTTATCTTCACAATTGTGACAAAGCTTCATCCCCTAATCATTGTTTCTCAATAAGTAAACTTAACAAAAAACACAGTCAGTTAAAGAAACATAGTCCAAGTGACCTTTTCTATGTTTTGTGGTAGGGGTGCCTTGCTTTTGATGTTTTGAGGACACAGCAGAACCTTGTACTTCAGCCAAAAGCAAAACCATAACCTTCTCATTTCAAAACATTGCTCCCCTCTGGAGTAAGCCACTCCATCAGTGGATTCAACCATATGAAAACATTTAATCACAAAGTGTACCTATACAGTCAAAGGCTTCTGTTTATAGGATAAGGTGATAGGGCTTTTAAAGTTTGATGTGTTAACAAAGGTTTTGTAGCAGTCGAATAACAACAACACTCATTTTCAAACAAAACACTGCTCTTGTAATCACTGCTTTCTCACACAGATTTTTGACAAAACACCTTCAAAATGCAACAACAGCTTCACACCCTAAAGTTTGTTTTATGGATAAAGAGGCAGCTCTGACTTTGCTTTTCACCATATAGAGATGACCTTTGACAGTGACAAAAACACCTTTTCAATGATCACTGTTCATGAAATTAGGTCATTGTTTTACTTTTCCAAATACTGTGTTTCTCTCTCTAAAATAGTGCCTCCAGCCTTTCAATACTGTGTTGAGGGAAATTTGTATGGTCTTTTTTCATCCATCAAACACATTACTTTACTATGACAATGCTGGGCAAACAAAGCTATTGCATGCCTAGATCTTTTAAACAAAAACATCAACATTCCTTACCACTGTTTTTACCAATGCATACAGCTGACAGAGCTTAGGGTTTGTGCTAAAGTAGTTAGGATGTCCTTAATGATTTGAAAACCCTATTAAAATAGGAGTGTGATGTTTTGGCATTTTTAAGGGCAGTTTAGGCTCTTTGAAGCTAAAGAATCACTCCTCTAACCTCCCATAGTGACAAATTTCTTCAAAACATTCAACACATCACTTTGAATTGTAACAAGACCCTCAAAAATGGACGGCAGCCCTTGTTTAACTGTTTGAGCAGCTCTATAAAGAGTTTTTGAAGGTTTTTAAGTGATTTTCTTGACCATTTCTATAGGAGTGCCGCGGGCTGCTACAGGCGCGTCGCGCAGCAGTGCATTCCTTTGTAAATTTTGTGCACAGGCGCGTCGCGCACTTTTCCAGGAGCGTCGCGCAAGTTTGCAGTCCATTTTGAAGGCCTTCCCGGCGTCGGAATTGGGCGCGAGATGGCTCGTTGGAAATATGTGGAAGTATAATTTCCATAAAAACTTGAATTTTTTAATTTGGTGTCCATTTGATCCTTCAAAAATTGATTTTCCCAACACTGGTCAAAACTGGTGAATCCTGGTGCAGAAATGCATCGAGCTGTTTGTAGGCCATTTTTGAATGCCTTCCCGGTGTCGGAATTGGGCACGAGATGGCTCGTTGGAAAGATGTGGAGGTCTAATTTTCAGAAAAACTTGAATTTTTTCATTTTATCTCTATTTGATCCTTCAAAAACTGACTGTCCCATCACTGGTATAAAATGGTGTATGCTGGTGCAGAAAAACATAACGTTGATTGCAGGCTACTTTTGGATGCCTTCCTTTTGTCGGAATTTGGCCCGAGATGGCTCATCAGAAAGCGATGGAAGTATATTTTCCATAAAAAACTTGAATTTTTTCATTTGGAGTCAATTTGGTTGTTCAAAATCAGACTGTCCCATCACTGGTCAAAATGATGAATCCTGGTGCAGAAATTCTCCCGTGACATCTGAATTTTTCACGTTTCTCACAAACCATGATACCTGTGTAGAAACTGAAGGAGGTTTTTATTTTTGAACCTATGAGGGACAAAAACCTCTCTCAATTTTTTAAATCTCATCTTTTTTTGGTCAGAAAATAATTTTGAAACAAACTGCCCGGGCGCTCCTTAACCCTAATTTTGCTGTGGCAGAGGTATTATGATTCAACAACCATGCAAATTTTACTATCCTTTTGTATTTGCTAAGATCAGATATTTGAGCCTCTTTTTGACTGTGGGTACACTACTTCAGTGGCATTCACTTAAACTCTTTCATCCGTTGTAACAATGTGTGAAGGGACCTCCTTTTTGACAGTGGCATGCTCATATTACCTTTACCTAGTCCTAGGACTCAAAACACATATTATGATATTTCTTGTACTCTTATAATCCTCTGTATTTATTTATGATGCCTTTATGCTGAATAGGAAGTCTAACTGCCACTTCAAAATATTTTATACCTCTGGTGCTTGAAAGGCATACCTGTCTTTGTCATTTGGAAAGAGGATGTTTTCTTCCTTTTGCAGCATAAACTTACATTTCGCTTTGGAGTTAATGATGCCCATTGTGAAATGAATCTTGACTATAGGTGAAAAAATTCAGTTGCACCCACCCAGGTTTGATCATCCTTTTTCTAAGAAGGTGCTTTCTTTTACAATCTTTCATCTGCTCCCAGTGCTGATGTGATATCTCTGATCTTTATAATGACAGTTTTGTACTTGTTTAGAAAACCTCTTCGAAATCTGAGAGTATGTCCAAAATCCCTTTATACTTCATAATACTAGCTACAGTATCTCGTGGGAAAACCAGGCTCAGATTCTTACTGTCAACTTAGGACAAACTTATTTTGAAAAGCCACTTGCTCCATAAATGGATTTACTTCCAATAAGGCCATTCTTTGATCAGCTTTGCATGTTTGTCCTAGGGTTTTTAGCACTTAAATCATAACCAACTTCTGTCTTTACTTGCTTCTTCAACCTCTTTCTCCCTGCATCTTTGACCAATCAGTCTTTTAAAAACAGTCAATGCCTTGGCCATCTGCTCATGAATGAAGGAGGCCCTTCACTTGGCAAAGTATCTGAAGATTGTTTGATAAGCCTGCTTGACAAGGATTTTTCTTGGATATGATGGTAAGCAAACAAACTTGAAAACATTAATACTTTTACCTCTGCCTACAATCACTACTGTGCTTTAGAAGAACCCTAGTTAAGGTGTCACTGTCTCACTGTACTGCTCTTTGCTGAGGGGAACTGAAATGTCACCATTTGCCTTGGTCAACTTATGACAAATTATTTGAAAGATAATCTCTGTGAGTAGGGAGGTTAGCACCCTTTGAAAAACAACCACCTTTTCTTCTGCCTGTGTAATGACATGATTTGTCAACATTTCTTCAATTTGGTCTTGTTGAAACAATAGGTTGCTTATGATTAGAATTGTTTTCACTAATGATGTGTCTCTCTAAGGTTTTAACAATTCATATGATTTGAAAACTTCAAATGACTTCCTTTACATGACCAAAACTCTGTTTTCCCTTTAACTTGCATACTTTAGACTCTAGCCCTGTTATGATCATCACTTACACTCAGAAAACCTAGAGTCACTGTTTCACTGTTCAGTAAAAAGAAAACCTGGGCTTTTGCAATCCTTAAAGTCAATATTGGCCAGCGCCCTCTGCTTGTAGATGAAGGAGGCGCCCTAACCCTCTGCTTGTAAATGAAGGAGGTTCTTGGCCATGACAATTTACCAGTTTGTTGTGACAGTGGTGTCTTTCTCTTACTGTGATTTTCATGCTGGAAGGGAGCTGCAAGGTCTTGATGAGTGACTCTCTGTTTTGCAGATATATCTCAGGCTCATGTTATATTTAGAAGCAGTTTTTCTTCTAAACGTAGATTCAAGCAATTTCTTCTGAGATGATGTTATATTTCCTGCCTTTGTAGAATCCATAAAACACTGTGAAACACCTAATAATCAGCTTGAGACTGTGGTTTATGCAGTGTTGAGACCTAGGGGTATAAGTGGCGCGACTTAGAGCTGTGATCAAATTGATTTGCAGAGTAGGAGGTCTGTTATGAATGGCTTGTAGCAGATGGAGGTTTTTTTTCCTTTTGATGGTTGCCAAGGGTAAAATGCCTTAAAGCGCCACTTCCTAACATAGGGGAGGCAAAATGAAACAGGCTTGGACTTGCCTTTTAAAGTTGATGGGCAGACCAATAGGGCTGAAGATGGATGGGCAGACCAATAGGGCTGAAGATGGATAGGATAGTGATAATGAGTTTTGACTTTGACATGGGTGGACTGAAAAGTAGGAGGGCGAAAAAAGTTTTATGAGGGTTTTCTAGATGACAGATTGACATATGGAATTCAGCTTCTAGAAAACTTAGCTATGGATCTAGTCATCACCAACAAGTGAAAAATGTTGATGACTAACAGTGGCTCCATTTGGGGAGGGCAGCTCCTCATCAGGAGGTGTCCAGAATTCATATTTTTGGCTTATGAAGACCAGTGCCTTATCCATTGGTGCAAAATTTCACCTTCTTTTGATGTTATTTCTGAAAAGTGACAGCATGGTTAACATCAACGATACTTCTACCTACCCCACTATCTTTCCTAACATTTTTTCTTCTCTTTGGCGCATTTGAACTAGCAGCCTTTTGACAATGTATATTTTTTTTTTTGCAAAATGAAACTATCTATTTCTACTCTTATATCTGCCGGGAGTTCAGATTAAGCTGATGAACTCCTTCATTACTCTACCTAATGCTAGATCGACTGTCAAGATTAAGCAGTTTGACAGGATTTTATTCTCTAATCTAAAACATGAAATTTAAAATGATCAAATCAGGATTAGGCAGTCTGATTTGTCATGCATTTGCGGCATAAAAGACAAGCTGCACACAAATATTATTTTGCAACAAAAGGAAAACTAGACAAGCGGGGCTAAGATGTACAATGTGTTTTTCATCCCTCGCTTCTCTCTTTGGTTCTGTTTTAGGCATGTGGAACCAGAATCTCTCCCTAATCTAAGCTCTGTGATAAGTCAATCTTACACAATGTTGACTATCTATGCACTCACTAACTTATCAGCAAATAAATTTAAACATGCTCAGCTATGATTAGGTTAGATAGCTGAACAAGACATTGAAGTTCTAGTAGCAGCATTTAGACTTGCTCTCTTTCTGAAAGACTATTTTTTGGAACATGGGGCCTTGTTCTATCTTCACTCGCCCTCTTTTCTGCTTTTCACTGTTTTTGTATTTTCTGTTTTTTCTCTTTTTCTTCAAACAAACTACAAATGAAAAAAGTGCTCACAAGGCTGAGCTTATTTTCTACTACTGTCTTTCTATCTTAATCTAAACTGTACACAATAGACATTTGGTGAACTCTTCTTTCCAATGCAACCAGTCAAGTAGATGCTCACATGGGTCATTCTGGTTTAGTTCTTTTATGATGCAGGAATAATGAAAAGGCCATTCCCACTCGGTTTGTTTTCGGACAGTAGTGTGTAAGTTTTTCCTCATTCTAGGTAGCAACTTGCTCATGATAGAACCCACTACTCTTTCAGATTTTTCAAGGAAAACAACCAATGGATCTTGAAATGATACCTGATCTAGAGGATTTGAGACATAGGCTTCATTCAAGACTACTCTTTCAGACTTCTCAAGGAAAACAACAAATGGATCTTTGAATAATACCTGATCTAGAGGATTTGAGATACAGGCTTCTTTCAGGACTACTCTTTCTTCCACTTGACTATATTTGGGACTCTCCTGGTAAAGAAACTCTTTCCCTTGCTCATGATCACTTGAACTATCAGACTCATCATATATTGCAGTGTAGTTCTCTTGCCAAGCTGATGTGTTCTGATTAAGTGGAATGGAAACTGTGTGAAGGTCATCAGGTTGATGAGCAAGGATACACTTTGACAGTAAATTATCTTGAAAGGATAGTGAGACAACTCTTATGTGTTTATCAGCCTCTTTTTCTTTATCTGCAATTTGTGACTCAATGAAAATTGGTGGCTTCAAATCTGGAATTAAGGAAGCTTCCATGTTCAAAATGACTTCTTCAACCATTTCAGGAAAAGGCTTCTCATTTACAACATGCTCAGGAATTTCATCATCCTCCTCAACCTCATCATCAAAGCTGAAAGACTGTTGATTTCCAATTATGTGAATGTTATCTCTGATGGACTGAAGTGAAGTGGAGCAAAGAGTCCGAGACTCTTCACTTACTTCTAAACTCTCAATGCTCTCCTCATCAGTGTCATAGATGACCTGTAATGGCTGCTCACGTTTCTCAAGTTTATGAAACTGAGCTTCTTCCCAAAAATCAAAAGCTGAGTGTTCTGCAAAGTTAGTTTCTGTTTGGAAATCACAATTATCAACATATTGATCAAACCTTGGAGAATCATTAACATAAGAAATGTCATCAACCATGCACATTGGACTATCAGATTGCATTTCTTCAAATTGATCTACACATCTATTTTCTGATTTATGACATGCAAGATTAATAGGAGAAAGATCAGAAATTTTTTGGTTATATGAAGTTTCAAAGGTTGTTTGTATGTTTATAAGTTGATCTATTTCCTCTTCAGTTAAAAAGGGAGGTATTTTCATTTCTCTACTGTAATCCTCTTTCTCTTGGGAAATCTGATTTGAAAGATGAATGTCTTGTGGGGCTTCACTTATGAGAGATGATGAATCATCACTTATGCCCTTAGAGATATCCTGTGGGTTTTCTTTCATTTCTTGCTTGTTTTCATCTTCAACCACTTCTTTGTGCTGTTGGGGATAGTTAGCATGTAATTCATGAGTTTTTTCTGATAGATTCTTAGGGGGCCAGTTTGCTTTTATGAACTCAAATGACTCCCAACATAAAGGTAGAGACCCTATAGGTTTTGATTTATCTTCTATCTCAGATTTGAATTCTTCTTCAATCAGCTCTTCTTGATTTAGGTGAGAGTTAACTTGAGCAGGGTTTTCCTGAATAACTGCTGAGAGATCTTTAGGGAGCAAATTTTCTTTCAAAGTCGGGAATGATTTAAAGCATAAGGGTAGAGAATCCAAGGGTTTTGATTCTTCATCTATTTCAGAATCTGTGATTTCAAAATGGCTGATAGTCTCTTTAGAGCATTCCTCTATGTTTTCATTTGCAACTTTCCCATTAGGCACATTTTGTTTATAACTTTTGTCTTGTAATAGTCGAGTGTGCTTATTCTGAGGAAGAAGTGTAGATTGGTTTGAATAAGCAGTGTTAACCTTGATTTCCTGTTTCTCTCTTTTCCTAAGTAGATGTTCTAGTTTTCCAAGCATACATTCCAATTTTTTCAACTTTTCTTCTGAAGATACTAGTCTCTCTTGATTTGCTTTGTCTTTCTCTATTGTTCTTAGTTGTGCCTCCCTATTTAGTATATTGAATTCTACATCAACTGCTATCCTTTGCATTTCTTCTAGGGTCAAAGGATCTTTTTTTTTTATCTGGAAAACCATCTCTGGGTCAAAAGAGTCTGGGTAATGTAAGAGAACACATCCGAGGGGTGGCTTTAGGTTAGCAGGCATTACATGGTATACTTTATTGAACCTGGCTGAAAAGTTTTGTATTGTTTCCCCTGGTTGTCTTTTTAACTGATTGTACTCCTTTATGATGAGAAATTTATTACCCACGACCAACCACCTATCTAGGAAGATTTGAGCGAACTGATGAAAATTGGTAATGCTTGCAGCGGGAAGGTCTTGAAACCAACTCTTAATTTTTCCTTGTAATGATAAGGCAAACATTCTAATACGCACATCATATTCTTCTATGTCATAAAGGTCAAGTAAATCCTCAAGTTTTCGGGCATGCTCTTCAGCAGTGACTTTGGAGCTTTCTCCATCAAACCTGGGTAATTTATTTTGAAGATTTGCAGAAAGGGCTTGTAAGATGGGAGGTAAAACCAAAGGCTTGTATCTTTCTGGGACCTTTGTGGATATAGGTAGTGTAAAAAGAGGTTCATGACTGTTTGAGGTTTCAGCCAGAGTGGGAAAGGTAGCATGAGGATCATGTTTTGCTAGGTTTTCCATAGGTGAATCTGGGGTAAGCATAGGTGTACAAACCTGTTCATGGTCTGAGATTTGAGGCTTGGATATTTGAGGTTTGAGATCTTTCCAATGATCAATGTAGATCTCATCGGTGTATTCCTGATCAGGCTCAAAGTAGGATATAACATAGTTACAGATAAAGACAATAATTTCTTGAATCCAACTAAGGCCTGAGTGCTTTTTCTTTCTAGGATGACCAGTCATGTTTTAGGTTCTTCCTCCAGTGGAGTCTTTAGGTCTATTGGGAGTTGTGGAGTCGCCAGGTGGAACTTGGTTGTTTTTGTAGAGATGTAGCTATGGTCCACCACCAGTAACTAATCTGGAAACTTTTTTAAGGTTTTTCTGAGTTTATGTGCAGCCTATGGTTTGTTAAAGTATCCTAGACTTGTTTCAACACTTTGCTAGGGTGATGAGAACAAAAAGAGTTTACTCTAAATGGGTCTATGGGCTTCTTGCTTTTTTAAGTATTTAAAGGACCAAAGAGTCTATAAGAGTTTGCTAGACTTTCATGTACTCAATGTCCCACCATCTCTTGCTATGTTAGTGAGCGATGGGATAGTTTAATCGGGTAGTAACCTAGAGTTCGATAAAATAGTAAGGCCTACTGGAGGCTAGTGGAGTCGCCAGGTGGAACTTGTTTGTTTTGAGATATGTGTGTATGGTCCACCACCAATACTTACAAAAACCAATATAAGGGAGTTTTTTTGGGGTTTTTTGAGTTTTATGTGCCTACGAGGTTTGGAAAAGTTTCCTTTACTGACCCATCATTTTGCTAAGATGGTGAAAAAGATAGCTTCTACTCTTCAAACGACACTTAAGTTTTCTAAGTTTGATTGAGACTTCGAGAATTCTAAGGTGTACTTAGATTGTCACTAACTCGGAAGGTCCCACCATGATCGTTACTATGTCAGTGAGCAGTGGGATAAGTCAATCAGATAGTATTCTTAAGGCTGCTGGAAATATTAGAGAATCTAAGTTATTTTAACACTCAGAGTCCCACCGTGATCGCCATTATGTTAGGGTCCCATGATTTGGCCGATTGGTGAGCCAAATGACGATGTAACATCAAACCAAGCTTTGGAGCCCAAGGACCTAGCCTTCCCGGACTCAGAGAGGGATGCAATGTGATACTCTAATCCAAAGAATTTCGATGTGTTAGTGTCTCGTGATTTGGCCGATTGGCGAGCCAAATGACGATGTAACATCAAACCAAGCTTTGGAGCCCAAGGACCTAGCCTTCCTAGACTCAGAGAGGGCTCTCTCTATATGTGTAAAAGATGTCGGTGTGTTTGCGTATGGTATTCTGATATTAGGCTAGTTATGAAGTATGTTTTTAGTTTTTTGTTTTTAAGTTTGTGAGGGTTAAAACTGATCAAAGATATAAAATGGGTAACAAGAAGTTAGATCAATTGGGCTATGGGGTCAAACAGGTCAAGGAAGCTATCTGATGATGATGTAAGGCTGCTGTAGGGCCGATTTGATTCACGGTAGAAGGGATCTTTGGGAAAAATGGATTAAATGAACATCAAGTTTGTGAAAGACAAGGGATTTCAAGTGCAACTAGTTTATAGCAGACATAAACATGTTATAGCAAGCCATTAATCATGCTAAATGTAACTATGAGCTAATTAATACATAGAAATCAAACATTCCAGCCATGCATAGAAGTATAAGAACCTCTAACTTTGGGAAATGGCTATCAGACTTTGGGGAAAACACATAAGATGGACTAACAACTCAAAATACTATGCCGGAACGCCTAAACACAGTCTCTAAGTTATTGGGCACTTTGACAAACAAGCTTTCATAGTTTTAGGCAAAGGGCTAGATCGGGACTAGGCCTCCTTGGTTCAACAAGATGATAAGCTAATCAGTCAAAGAGATAGTTTTATGGACAGAACTATGGACAATCATAGGTAGGCAGGGCACACCATACATCCTACTCAACATACATAGAACTTATAAATAAAACTAGCAACAATATCCTTAAGTTACTAAAGAGCAGTTAAGAATTCTTTAGTATAACTAAGGAAGAAGAAAACATAAAGCTATGAAGATTCAGGAATTTTGAGGTGCCTCCATGGGCATATCTCAAAACTAATCTCTACTGATCTATAGCAGCAAGAAGTATGTATCATGAATGAAAACTAGAAGACAACTACAAAGCAAGAAACACTATACCATTCTACCATGTCATGGAATCCATCAACAATCCTTCATCATTCATCAAAAGCATCCAAGAGGCAGTCCAAAATCATAACACAAGTATGTTCTTCAAAGCTCATATGACCAATGTATTGATTCTTCTCTCAAGTTCAACCTTGTTTTACAATGAAGCCTTGTGGAATAAATAGGCTCAAGTGAGGAAAACCTCATGGTGCAACTAGCTATCCCATTGGCCTAATCAAAATATCTAAACTTGTCCTTGAGGCTTTGCAAAGCCCAAGGCACAAAATATCTCATAAAATATCTAAAAAAATGCTAAAAACGGAAATTATATTGACTTTGCATCATTTTCCAAGTGTAAAAATAGCTAAACGCACATTTGGAAAAAGCAGATTTTTGAGGTTCAAAAATTGCAAAAATACTTCAAATTTACATCAGAAAAAGGTCCCCTGACTTGCTGGAGACAATTGGCAGCCTTCCCGGTGTCAAAACGAGGCTCATGATAGCTCGTTGGAAATATTTCTGTGTCTACGTTCCGGCGCAACTGAAATCGCCTCAATCTGATGCCTAGAAGTCCTCCAAATCTATACCTGTGTGTAAAAAGCCAGGAAATAGCACACTGCTGATATGACGGGCAGAATGTGCAAAAAGTGAGCATTTTCCGCCAATTTGAGGGGGCGAATGATCTCCAAATGCTCTGAAAATCGCTGGGGACCTTCTCATAGAATTATGGCATCAACTGGTATCATCCTTCTCCCTTGACAAATCCTCAAACTGAAATGGCGAAATTATGAGTTTTCGACCAAAAACCCAAAAAATGCCAAAAAACAAAAAGTTGTCGAAATGGGCCCAAAATTGGCACGCATGACCCTCAGGGGTCCATAGCAACATGCTTCGAAGCTGAGGCCAAAATATCAAGTGCTGATGTGCCTTTCTCCTCTTTCCGTGCCGGGCGCTTCCTCTTTGCCTCCTTTGTCATCACTGTTTTGAGTTTCTTCATGGCGCTGCTTTTCATCACTGTGTTCTCCTTCACCTTGTTGCCTTGCCTCACTATGCTCCCTTTCAAAATACTGCCCTTTCTCTTTGTATGCCACTCAACAATAAAATTTCACCAAAAACACAGTCAGTTAAAGAAACACAGTCCAAGTGACCTCTTCTGTGTTTTGTAGTAGGGGTGCCCTGCTTCTGATGTTTTGAGGGCAGAGCATAACCTTGTACATCAGAGGAAGGTGAAAACACAGTTTTTAGTTCAAAACATTCTCTTTCTTTGTAGGCACTTCACCAGTATATTCAACCCTACACCACAGTTTTAAACAAAGGATATCGACACAGCAAAAAACACTGTTTATAGATATGGTGACAGAGTTTGAAATGTTTTTTTATGCTATGGTAACAAAAACCTGTAGCAGTCCAATGCTAATAAACATCCTCTTTGATCAAAACATTAACCCCCTTGTATGCAGCTCACCAATGTATTTAACAATATAAACTTAGTCAATCAAAAAGGCAATACACAGTCCAAGGTTTACTGTGTAATAGGTGACAGAGTTTAGTTTTCTTTTGATGTGGTCATAGAGAATCTTGTAGCATTTCAATCAGCAATAAACCCCTTCTTGAACAAAATACTGCCCACCTTATAATTCATTGCTCTTTATATCAGTTTGACACAACACCTCCGAAATGCAATGGTAGTTTTACTCACTGATTTGTGCTTTATGGAATAGAAAGTCACAGACACTGTATTTCCCTTTTAACCCATAGAAGAAACCTTTTGAAAAATCAAACATGTTCATAGGATGACTATTGCTTCTTTGAACATAGACCTATATTTGCATTTTTCAAAACCCTGGGCTTCTTCTTCAACCACTGTGTTTCTGCCTTCAAACAGTGCCTTTCATTCTTTAACATTGTTTGGGGAACATTTGGCTTGGTCCTTTGTCATTCATCAAATACACTACTCTACTATGACAGTGTTTGAGCAAACAAAGTCATGCAGGCCCGGATCTTTTAAACAAGAACATCAACTCTCCTCAACACTGTCTTTACTAGTGCACACAGATGACAGAGTTTGTGTTTGTTTCATCACAGTAGGTTTATCTTCACAATTGTGACAAAGCTTCATCCCCTAATCATTGTTTCTCAATAAGTAAACTTAACAAAAAACACAGTCAGTTAAAGAAACATAGTCCAAGTGACCTTTTCTATGTTTTGTGGTAGGGGTGCCTTGCTTTTGATGTTTTGAGGACACAGCAGAACCTTGTACTTCAGCCAAAAGCAAAACCATAACCTTCTCATTTCAAAACATTGCTCCCCTCTGGAGTAAGCCACTCCATCAGTGGATTCAACCATATGAAAACATTTAATCACAAAGTGTACCTATACAGTCAAAGGCTTCTGTTTATAGGATAAGGTGATAGGGCTTTTAAAGTTTGATGTGTTAACAAAGGTTTTGTAGCAGTCGAATAACAACAACACTCATTTTCAAACAAAACACTGCTCTTGTAATCACTGCTTTCTCACACAGATTTTTGACAAAACACCTTCAAAATGCAACAACAGCTTCACACCCTAAAGTTTGTTTTATGGATAAAGAGGCAGCTCTGACTTTGCTTTTCACCATATAGAGATGACCTTTGACAGTGACAAAAACACCTTTTCAATGATCACTGTTCATGAAATTAGGTCATTGTTTTACTTTTCCAAATACTGTGTTTCTCTCTCTAAAATAGTGCCTCCGGCCTTTCAATACTGTGTTGAGGGAAATTTGTATGGTATTTTTTCATCCATCAAACACATTACTTTACTATGACAATGCTGGGCAAACAAATCTATTGCATGCCTGGATCTTTTAAACAAAAACATCAACCTTCCTTACCACTGTTTTTACCAATGCATACAGCTGACAGAGCTTAGGGTTTGTGCTAAAGTAGTTAGGATGTCCTTAATGATTTGAAAACCCTACTAAAACAAGAGTGTGATGTTTTGGCATTTTTAAGGGCAGTTTAGGCTCTTTGAAGCTAAAGAATCACTCCTCTAACCTCCCATAGTGACAAAGTTCTTCAAAACATTCAACACATCACTTTGAATTGTAACAAGACCCTCCAAAATGGATGGCAGCACTTGTTTAACTGTTTGAACAGCTCTATAAATATTTTTTGAAGGTTTTTAAGTGACTTTCTTGACCATTTCTACAGGAGTGCCGCGGGCTGCTACAGGCGCGTCGCGCAGCAGTGCATTCCTTTGTAAATTTTGTGCACAGGCGCGTCGCGCACTTTTCCAGGAGCGTCGCGCAAGTTTGCAGTCCATTTTGAAGGCCTTCCCGGTGTCGGAATTGGGCGCGAGATGGCTTGTTGGAAATATGTGGAAGTATAATTTCCATAAAAACTTGAATTTTTTAATTTGGTGTCCATTTGATTCTTCAAAATTTGATTTTCCCAACACTGGTCAAAACTGGTGAATCCTGGTGCAGAAATGCATCGAACTGTTTGTAGGCCATTTTTGAATGCCTTCCCGGTGTCGGAATTGGGCACGAGATGGATTTTTGGAAAGATATGGAAGACTAATTTCCAAATATTCTTGATTTGTTTCATTTGGTGTCCATTTTGGTGTTCAAAAACTGACTGTCCCATCACTGGTCAAAAATGGTGAATGCTGGTGCAGAAAAACATAGCGTTGATTGCAGGCTACTTTTGGATGCCTTCCTGTTGTCGGAATTTGGCCTGAGATGGCTCGTCGGAAAGCCATGGAAGTCTGTTTTTCATAAAAACTTTAATTTTTTCATTTGGAGTCAATTTGGTTGTTCAAAATCTGACTGTCCCATCACTGGTCAAAATGATGAATCCTGGTGCAGAAATTCTCCCGTGACATCTAAATTTTTCACGTTTCTCACAAACCATGATACCTGTGTATAAAATGAAGGAGGTTTTTATTTTTGAACCTATGAGGGAAAAAAACCTCTCTCACTTTTGTAAATATCATCTCTGTTTGGTCAGAAAATCATTTTGAAACAAACTGGCCGGGCGCTCCTTAACCCTAATTTTACTGTGGCAGAGGTATTATGATTCAACAGCCATGAAAATTTTACTATCCCTTTGTATTTGCTAAGATGAGATATTTGAGCCTCTTTTTTACTGTGGGTACACTGCTTCAGTGGCATTCACTTAAAATCTTTCATCCGTTGTAACAATGTGTGAAGGGACCTCCTTTTTGACAGTGGCATGCTCATATTACCTTTACCTAGTCCTAGGACTCAAAACACATATTATGATCTTTCTTGTACTCTTATAATCCTCTGTATTTATTTATGATGCCTTTACGCTGAATAGGAAGCCTAACTGCCACTTCAAAATATTTTATACCTCTGGTGCTTGAAAGGCATACCTGTCTTTGTCATTTGGAAAGAGGATGTTTTCTTCCTTTTGCAGCATAAACTTACATTTCGCTTTGGAGTTAATTATGCCCATTGTGAAATGAATCTTGACTATAGGTGCAAAAATGCAGTTGCACCCACCCAGGTTTGATCATCCTTTGTCTAAGAAGGTGCTTTCTTTTACAATCTTTCATCTGCTCCCAGTGCTGATGTGATATCTCTGATCTTTATAATGACAGTTTTGTACTTGTTTAGAAAACCTCTTCGAAATTTGAGAGTATGTCCAAAATCCCTTTATACTTCATAACTCTATATACTAGCTGCAGTATCTCGTGGGAAAACCAGTCTCAGATTCTTACTGTCAACTTAGGACAAACTTATTTTGAAAAGGCACTTGCTCCATAAATGGATTTACTTCCAATAAGGCCATTCTTTGATCAGCTTTGCATGTCTGTCCTAGGGTTTTTAGCACTTAAATCATAACCAGCTTCTGTATTTACTTGCTTCTTCAACCTCTTTCTCCCTGCATCTTTGACCAATCAGTATTTAAAAAAAAACAGTCAATTCCTTGGCCATCTGCTCATGAATGAAGGAGGCCCTTCACTTGGCAAAGTATCTGAAGATTGTTTGATAAGCCTGCCTGACAAGGATTTTTCTTGGATATGATGGTAAGCAAACAAACTTGAAAACATTAATACTTTTACCTCTGCCTGCAATCACTACTGTGCTTCAGAAAAACCCTAGTCAAGGTGTCACTGTCTCACTGCACTGCTCTTTGCTGAGGGGAACTGAAATGTCACTATTGCCTTGGTCAACTTATGACAAATTATTTGAAAGATAATCTCTGTGAGTAGGGAGGTTAGCACCCTTTGAAAAACAACCACCCTTTCTTCTGCCTGTGTAATGACATGATTTGTCAACATTTCTTCAATTTAGTCTTGTTGAAACAGCAGGCTGCTTATGATTAGAATTGTTTTCACTAATGATATGCCTCTCTAAGGTTTAACAATTCATATGATTTGAAAACTTCAAATGACTTCCTTTACAAGACCAAACTCTGTTTTCCCTTTAACTTGCATACTTCAGACTCTAGCCCTGTTATGATCATCACTTACACTCAGAAAACTTAGAGTCATTGTTTCACTGTTCAGTAAAAAGAAAACCTGGGCTTTTGCAATATTTAAAGTCAATATTGGCCAGCGCCCTCTACTTGTCAATGAAGGAGGCGCCCTAACCCTCTGCTTGTAAATGAAGGAGGTTCTTGGCCATGAAAAATTTACCAGTTTGCTGTGACAGTGGTGTCTTTCTCTTACTCTGATTTTCATGCTAAAAGGAAGCTACAAGATCTTGATGAGTGACTCTCTGTCTTGCAGATATATCTCATGCTCATGTTTACATTGAGAAGCAGCTATTATTCTAAATGTAGATTCAAGAATTTTCTCCTGAGATGAAGTTATATTTCCTGTCTTTGTAGAATCCATAAAACACTGTGAAACACCTAATAATCAGCTCGAGACTGTGGTTTATGTAGTGCTGAGACCTAGGGGTGTGTAAGTGGCGCGACTTAGAGCTGTGATCAACTTGATTTGCAGAGTGGGAGGTCTGTTATGAATGGTCTGTATCAGATGGAGGTTTTTTTGGCCTTTTGATGGTTGCCAAGGGTAAAATGCCTTAAAGCGCCACTTCCTAACATAGGGGAGACTTTTGAAACAGACTTGGATTTGCCTTTTAAAGCTGATGGGCAGACCAGTAGGGCTGAAGCTAGATAGGATAGTGATAATGAGTTTTGACTTTGACATGGGCGGACTGAAAAGTAGAAGGGCGAAAAAAAGTTTTATGAGGGTTTTCTAGATGACAGATTGACATATGGAATTCAGCTTCTAGAAAACTCAGCTATGGATATAGTCATCACTAACATGTGAAAAATACTGATGACTAACAGTGGCTCTATTTGGGGAGGGCAGCTCCTCGTCAGGAGGTGTCCAGAATTCAAATCTTTGGCTTATGAAGACCAGTGCCTTATCCATTGGTGCAAAATTTCACCTTCTTTTGATGCTATTTCTGAAAAGTGACAGCATGGTTAACATCAATGATACTTCTACCTACCCCACTATCTTTCCTAACATTTTTTCTTCTCTTTGGTGCATTTGAACCAGCAGCCTTTTGACAATGTATATTTTCTTTTTGCAAAATGAACCTATCTATTTCTACTCTTATATCTGCCGGGAGTTCAGATTAAACCGATGAACTCCTTCATTACTCTACCTATGCTAGATCGACTGTCAAGATTAAGCAGTTTGACAGGATTTTATTCTCTAATCTAAAACATGAAATTTAAAAGATGATCAAATCAGGATTAGGCAGTCTGATTTGTCATGCATTTGCGGCATAAAAGACAAGCTGCACACAAATGTTATTTTGCAAAAAAGGGGAACTAGACAAGTGGGGCTAAGATGCACATTGTATTTTTCATCCCTCGCTTCTCTCTTTGGTTCTGTTTTAGGCATGTGGAACCAGAATCTCTCCCTAATCTATACTATGTGATAAGTCAATCTTACACAATGTTGACCATCTTTTTCACTCACTACCTTATCAGCAAATAAATTTAAACATGCTCAGCTATGATTAGGCTAGATAGCTGAACAAGACATTGAAGTACTAGTAGCAGCATTTAGACTTGCGCGCTTTCCGAAAGACTGTTTTTTTGGAACATGGGGCTTTACCACTGCTTTTTAGAAACTTCCCTTTTTTTCTACTTTTCACTGTTTTTTGTATTTTCTGTTTTTTCACTTTTTCTTTAAACAAACTACAAATGAAAAGGTGCTCACAAGGCTGAGCTTATTTCTACTGTTGTTTATCTATTCTATCCTAAACTGTACACAACATACACTTGGTGAACTCTTCTTTCCAATGCAACCAGTCAAGTAGATGCTCACATGGGTAATTCTGGTTTAGTTCTTTTATGATGCAGGAATAATGAAAAGGCCACTCCCACTCGGTTTGTTTTCGGACAGTAGTGTGTAAGTTTTTCCCCATTCTAGGCAGCAAATTGTTCATGATAGAACCCACTACTCCTTCAGACTTCTCAAGGAAAACAACAAATAGATCTTGGAATAATACCTTATCTAGGGGTTTTGAGATATAGGATTCATTCAGGACTACTCTTTCTTCCACTTGACTATATTTGGGACCCCCTTGGTAAAGCAACTCTTCCCCTTGCTCATGATCACTTGAACTATCAGACTCATCATACATTGCAGTGTAGTTCTCTTGCCAAGCTGATGTGTTTTGATAGGGCGGGCTGGAAACTATGTGAAGGTCATCAGGTTGATGGGCAGGGATACACTTTGACAGTAAATTATCTTGAAAGGATAGTGTGACAACTCCCATGTGTTTATCAACCTCTATTTCTTCATTTGCAATTTGTAACTCAATGGAACTGGGTAACTGCAAATCTGGAGTTAAGGAAGATTCTATGTCCAAAATGATTTCCTCAACCATTTCAGGCAAAGGATTCTCATTTACAATATGCTCAAGAATTTCACCATCTTCCTCAACCTCATCATCAAAGCTGAAAAACTATTGATTTCCAATTATGTGAATGTTATATTTGACGGACTGAAGTGAAGTAGAGTCAAGAGTCTGAGACTCTTCACTTACTTCTGAACTCTCAAGGCTCTCCTCATCAGTGTTATAGATGACCTGTAATGGCTACTCACTTTTCTCAAGTTTATGAAACTGAGCTTCCTCCCGAAAATCAAAAACTGAATCTTCTGCAAAGTTAGCTTCTGTTTGGAAATCATATAAGTCAACATATTGATCAAACATTTGAGAATCATTAACATAAGCAATGTCACCAACCATGTACATTGGACTGCCAGATTTCTTTTCTTCAACTTGATTTATAAATCTATTTTCTGACTTATGATATGCAGGATTAACAGGAGAAAGATCAGAGAAGTTTTGGTTATTAGTTTCTGCATCTAGTAATGGAAAATGCATTTCTAATGGTTTGAGAGCTTCTTCCTTTTCCATTATCTGCTTGTTTATATCACTTTCATTGTATAATACTTGTGGAAATAAGCTAGACTTGTTTGAATAGCTTTATCTTTGTTTTGGTCAATTTTCTTAGCTGCATAATTTTGTTGCTATCACATGGTTTTTTAAGGATGGTGTGGGAGGAGGGTTTTAACGGTGTGATTCTCTTGGAGTGAGTGTGGTTTTGCTTCTAAGGTTATACTACCTATGAGCTTCTATAATGGCATTCTGAAAATCTATGGCAGGATCTTCGAGATCTTCATAGTCGGTTTCGTCCTGACTTGGGGAGCATAACTCTTGCTCTTCTGCTGTGAGGTAAACCTTACTCTCGTTATTAGAACCTATGAGTTTCCAATGATTTTCATCAATGGGTGCGGTATCCTTATTCTCTTCATCAACATAATTCTCACTGAAGGATGGTCTGATCTGCTAATCATTTCCTCTTGGTTTATTTTGAGACTGATCTTTTCTAAAGCCTTGTTTCTGGTTTTGAGGGTTTGGTTGGTTGTCCCTAGGAGGCACTTTTTCACTCATTTTTTCCCACATCTTTGTCATGGATTTGATCAGGCCATCTATTCTAGGATCTAGGGAAGGAGATGAAGTGGAGACCTTATCTCTATATGGGACTTTTCCTTCTAATCTAGTCCTGGCTCTTTTTTCTGCTAAGTTGGCTTCTGTTTTTATGGATATTTGTTGCATTTCCTCTAGGGTAGGGGGATCCTTGTCTCTCAGATGATATGTCATGTTTGGATCAAAACCCTCAGGGAATTTTTCCAAGATTAAACCAAGTGGGGGTTTGAAGTGAGGCGGGAGGGCGTTATACACACTATTGAACCTAGTGCAGTATGCCTGGACACTTTCCCCATTTTCCCGTTTTAGGTTGTTATATTCTGACAGGATTTGAATAGGGTTCCTTCGGATTTCCCACCTATTTCTGAAGATTTGATGTAGTTCTGGGATGTTGTGGATGTTGTTTGGAGTCAAGCTTTTGAACCATGTTTTGGGTTCACCACCCAGGCTTTGGGCGAATATTCTCATTCTGACGGTCTCGTCTTGCCTCCAGGTATTCATAAGCATCAGTCATCCTACTTATATGCTGTTGAGGTGTAGTGGTATCTTCTCCAGTAAAGTGTGGGATTTTGTCTTGATACTTGTTTGGGAGAGGAGCCAAAGGCGGTGGCAACACCAAGGGTGCATACCAGGCTTCCATGACGGGAGCTAATGGATGATGTACAAGATGGTGACTAGTAGGCTGAGATGAGGTGGTTTGAACAGTAGTGGTTTGACCAGGTGTGGCGGATGAACTTGGACTAGTGATCTGGTTTTGAGCAGATCTGGGATGGTAGGAGCCAAATTGATAGAGAAGCTGGAAGTCAGGAGGAGTGGTAGGTGAAGCTTCTCTACTAGGACTCTGTGGTGGGTTTAGGGGTTCAAGATCGTCAAAGTTTATCTTACTATATGATTTGCTTCTGGGAAGAGTTTGTGATGACTCTAATTCAAAAGGTGAATCTGGTAGGATAGTGAGATGTTTAGGTACTGATCTTGTTTTACGGATGGGTCTACCAGTAGCTAGATGGTCAGTTTCGGAAGCTTGCCACAGAATCTTCTCTAGGTCATCTACTATGATAGGGGGATTTGGGTCTGGATGGGATCTGGTGTTGATTCTTCGTGAAGCCAGATTTTGGATCTAGAGTTTAGAGAGAATGGTATTGGTGAATGTTTTGGATGAGTGGTCTCTCTAAAGTTCTACTAAGGTGAAGGATGGTCAAAATAAAAGGGATGGACTAGTGGAGTCGCCAGGTGGAACTGGGTTGTTTTTGTGAAGATAGCTATGGTCCACCACCAGTAACTAATCTGGGAATGTTTTTGGATTTTCTGAGTTTTATGTGCAGCCTATGGTTTAAAGTATCCTAGACTTGTTTCAACACTTTTCTAGGGTGATGAGAACAAAAAGAGTTTACTCTAAATGGGTCTATGGACTGCTTGCTTGTTTATGGTATCTAAAGGACCAAAGAGTCTATAAGAGTTTGCTAGACTATCATGTACTCAGTGTCCCACCATCTCCCGCTATGTTTAGTGAGTGATGGGATAGGTCTATCGGATAGTAACCTAGAGTTCGGTAAAATAGTAAGGCCTACTAGAGGTTAGTGGAGTCGCCAGGTGGATTATCAGTTTGTTTTGAGATATACTTGTATGGTCCACCACCAATATTGACAAAAACCAATCTAAGGGAGTATTTTGGGGTTTTTTGAGTTTTATGTGCCTACAAGGTTTGGAAGAGTTTTCTATAACTGACTCATCATTTTGCTAAGATGGTGAAAGAGCTATTTTCTACTCTTCAGACAATATCTAAATTTACTAAGCTTGATTGAGACTTCGGGAGTTACTAAGGTGTACTTAGATTGTCACTAACTCGGAAGGTCCTACTGTGAGTGTCACTATGTTAGTGAGCAGTGGGATAAGTCAATCATATAGTATTCTTTGGGTCTCTTGGGTTTAGGGAATCTAGATTGTTTAATACTCGGAAGTCCACCATGATGTGCTCTATGTTAGTGTGTGATGGGGTATTCATCGGATGGTATTCAAAATTTAGCAAATGACTAGAACTCTTTGTTCGTGGGTCGCCGGTGGATTTTAGTTTTTTGAGAGTATATCTGTGTGGTCCACCACCAATACTGCTCAACCAATCTAAAGAGTGTTTTGAGGTTTTTTGGTTTGTCATAGTGTTTTGAGATATACTTGTATGGTCCACCACCAATGTTGTCAAAAACCAATCTAAGGGAGTATTTTGGGGTTTTTCTGAGTTTTATGTGCAGCCTAGGATGTAAGAGTGTTATAAACCTGATTCATCACTTTGCTAAGATGGTGAAGTAGAGAGTTTACACTAAATGATTCTAAAGGCTGATGGTTTAAGTTAAAATTTGAAGGACTAAGGAGTCTATAAAAGTTTGCTAGACTATCATGAACTCAATATGTCCCACCGTGATCGCCATTATGTTAGGGTCCCGTGATTTGGCCGATTGGTGAGCTAAATGACGATGTAACATCAAACCAAGCTTTGGAGCCCAAGGACCTAGCCTTCCTGGACTCAGAGAGGGCTCTCTCTATTAGATGTAAAAGATATCGGTGTGTTTGCTTATGGTGTTCTGATATTAGGCTAGTTATGAAGTGAGTTTTTGATTTTTTGTTTTTAAGTTTGTGAGGGATGAAACTGATCAAAGATATAAAATGGATAACAAGAAGTTAGATCAACTGGGCTATGGGGTCAAAAAGGTCAAGGAAGCTATGAGATGATGATGCAAGGCTGCTGTAGGGCCGATTTGATTCAAGGTAGAAAGGATCTTTGGGCAAAATGGAGTAAATGGACATCAAGTTTGTGAATAACAAAGAGTTTCAAGCATCACTGGTTTAGTAGATAATATAAACATGGTAAAGAAAACCCTTAATCATGCAATATGTAACTATAAACTAATCAACACTTTGAAACAAACATTCCAGCCATGCATAGAAGTATAAGACCCTCTAACTTTGGGAAATGGCTATCAGACTTTGGGGAAAACACATAAGAAGGACTAACAACTCAAAATACTATGCCGGAACGCCTAAACACAGTCTTTAAGTTATTGGGCACTTTGAAAAACAAGCTTTCATAGTTTTAGGAAAAGGGTTAGATCGGGACTAGGCCTCCTTGGTTCAACAAGATGATAAACTAATCAGTCAAAGAGATAGTTTCATGGACAGAACTATGGACATGCTTATAGGTAAGCAGGGCACGCCATACATCCTACTCAACATGCATAGAACTTATGAATGAAACTAGCAACAATATCCTTAAGTTACTAAAGAGCAGTTAAGAATTCTTTAGTACAACTAAGGAAGAAGAAAACATAAAAGCTATGAAGATTCAGGAATTTTGAGGTGCCTCCATGGGCATGTCTCAAACTTAATCTCTACTGATCTATAGAAGCAAGAAGCATGTATCATTAATGAAAACTAGAAGACAACAACAAAGCAAGAAACACTATACCATTCTACCATGTCATGGAATCCATCAACAATCCTTCATCATTCATCAAAAAGCATCCAAGAGGCAGTCCAAAATCATAACACAAGTATGTTCTTCAAAGCTCATATGACCAATATATTGATTCTTCTCTCAATTTCAGCCTTTTTTTACAATGAAACCTTGTGGAATAAATAGGCTCAAGTGAGGAAAACCTCATGGTGCAACTAGCTATCCCATTGGCCTAATCAAAATATCTAAACTTGTCCTTGAGGCTTTGCAAAGCCCAAGGCACAAAATATCTAAAAAATGCTAAAAACGGGAATAAATAGGCTTGAGTGAGGAAAACCTCATGGAGCAACTAGCTATCCCATTGGCCTAATCAAAATATCTAAACTTGTCCTTGAGGCTTTGCAAAGCCCAAGGCACAAAATATCCCATAAAATATTTAAAAAAATGCTAAAAACGGAAATTATATTGACTTTGCACCATTTTCCAAGTGTAAAAATAGCTAAACGCACATTTGGAAAAAGCAGATTTTTGAGGTTCAAAAATTGCAAAAATACTTCAAATTTATATCAGAAAAAGGTCCCCTGACTTGCTGGAGACAATTGGCAGCCTTCCTGGTGTTGAAACGAGGCTCATGATGGCTCATTGGAAATATTTTTGTGTCTACTTTCCGGCGCAACTGAAATCACCTCAATCTGATGCCTAGAAGTCCTCCAAATCTGTACATGTGTGTAAAAAGCCAGGAAATAGCAGACTGCTGATATGACGGGCAGAATGTGCAAAAAGTGAGCATTTTTCGCCGTTTTGAGGGGGCGAATGATCTCCAAATGCTCTGAAAATCGCTGAAGACCTGCTCATAGAATTATGGCATCAAATGGTATCATCCTCCTTACTTGAAAAATCCTCAAACTGAAATGGCGAAATTATGAGTTTTCGACCAAAAACCCAAAAAATGCCAAAAAACAAAAAGTTGTCGAAATGGGCCCAAAATTGGCACGCATGACCCTCAGGGGTCCATAGCAACATGCTTCGAAGCTGAGGCCAAAATATCAAGTGCTGATGTGCCTTTCTCCTCTTTCCGTGCCGGGCGCTTCCTCTTTGCCTCCTTTGTCATCACTGTTTTGAGTTTCTTCATGGCGCTGCTTTTCATCACTGTGTTCTCCTTCACCTTGTTGCCTTGCCTCACTATGCTCCCTTTCAAAATACTGCCCTTTCTCTTTGTATGCCACTCAACAATAAAATTTCACCAAAAACACAGTCAGTTAAAGAAACACAGTCCAAGTGACCTCTTCTGTGTTTTGTAGTAGGGGTGCCCTGCTTCTGATGTTTTGAGGGCAGAGCATAACCTTGTACATCAGAGGAAGGTGAAAACACAGTTTTTAGTTCAAAACATTCTCTTTCTTTGTAGGCACTTCACCAGTATATTCAACCCTACACCACAGTTTTAAACAAAGGATATCCACACAGCAAAAAACACTGTTTATAGATATGGTGACAGAGTTTGAAATGTTTTTTATGCTATGGTAACAAAAACCTGTAGCAGTCCAATGCCAATAAACATCCTCTTTGATCAAAACATTAACCCCCTCGTATGCAGCTCACCAATGTATTTAACAATATAAACTCAGTCAATCAAAAAGGCAATACACAATCCAAGGTTTACTGTGTATTAGGTGACAGAGTTTAGTTTTCTTTTGATGTGGTCATAGAGAATCTTGTAGCATTTCAATCAGCAATAAACCCCTTCTTGAACAAAATACTGCCCACCTTATAACTTATTGCTCTTTATATCAGTTTGACACAACACCTCCGAAATGAAATGGTAGTTTTACTCATTGATTTGTGCTTTATGGAATAGAAAGTCACAGAAACTGTATTTCCCTTTTAACCCATAGAAGAAACCTTTTGAAAAATCAAACATGTTCATAGGATGACTATTACTTGTTTGAACATAGACCTATATTTGCATTTTTCAAAACCCTGGGCTTCTTCTTCAACCACTGTGTTTCTGCCTTCAAACAGTGCCTTTCATCCTTTAACATTGTTTGGGGAACAGTTGGCTTGGTCCTTTGTCATTCATCAAATACACTACTCTACTATGACAGTGTTTGAGCAAACAAAGTCATGCAGGCCCGGATCTTTTAAACAAGAACATCAACTCTCCTCAACACTGTCTTTACTAGTGCACACAGCTGACAGAGTTTGTGTTTGTTTCATCACAGTAGGGTTATCTTCACAATTGTGACAAAGCTTCATCCCCTAATCATTGTTTCTCAATAAGTAAACTTAACAAAAAACACAGTCAGTTAAAGAAACATAGTCCAAGTGACCTTTTCTATGTTTTGTGGTAGGGGTGCCTTGCTTTTGATGTTTTGAGGACACAGCAGAACCTTGTACTTCAGCCAAAAGCAAAACCATAACCTTCTCATTTCAAAACATTGCTCCCCTCTGGAGTAAGCCACTCCATCAGTGGATTCAACCATATGAAAACATTTAATCACAAAGTGTACCTATACAGTCAAAGGCTTCTGTTTATAGGATAAGGTGATAGGGCTTTTAAAGTTTGATGTGTTAACAAAGGTTTTGTAGCAGTCGAATAACAACAACACTCATTTTCAAACAAAACACTGCTCTTGTAATCACTGCTTTCTCACACAGATTTTTGACAAAACACCTTCAAAATGCAACAACAGCTTCACACCCTAAAGTTTGTTTTATGGATAAAGAGGCAGCTCTGACTTTGCTTTTCACCATATAGAGATGACCTTTGACAGTGACAAAAACACCTTTTCAATGATCACTGTTCATGAAATTAGGTCATTGTTTTACTTTTCCAAATACTGTGTTTCTCTCTCTAAAATAGTGCCTCCAGCCTTTCAATACTGTGTTGAGGGCAATTTGTATGGTCTTTTTTCATCCATCAAACACATTACTTTACTATGACAATGCTGGGCAAACAAAGCTATTGCATGCCTGGATCTTTTAAACAAAAACATCAACCTTCCTTACCACTGTTTTTACCAATGCATACAGCTGACAGAGCTTAGGGTTTGTGCTAAAGTAGTTAGGATGTCCCTAATGATTTGAAAACCCTACTAAAAAATGAGTGTGATGTTTTGGCATTTTTAAGGGTAGTTTAGGCTCTTTGAAGCTAAAGAATCACTCCTCTAACCTCCCATAGTGACAAATTTCTTCAAAACATTCAACACATCACTTTGAATTGTAACAAGACCCTCAAAAATGGATGGCAGCCCTTGTTTAACTGTTTGAGCAGCTCTATAAAGAGTTTTTGAAGGTTTTTAAGTGATTTTCTTGATGACCATTTCTACAGGAGTGCCGCTGGCTGCTACAGGCGCGTCGCGCAGCAGTGCATTCCTTTGTAAATTTTGTGCACAGGCGCGTCGCGCACTTTTCCAGGAGTGTCGCGCAAGTTTGCAGTCCATTTTGAAGGCCTTCCCGGTGTCAGAATTGGGTGCGAGATGGCTCGTTGGAAATATGTGGAAGTCTAATTTCCAGAAAAACTTGAATTTTTTCATTTGGTGTCCATTTGATCCTTCAAAAATTGATTTTCCCAACACTGGTCAAAACTGGTGAATCCTGGTGCAGAAATGCATCGAGCTGTTTGTAGGCCATTTTTGAATGCCTTCCCGGTGTCGGAATTGGGCACGAGATGGCTCGTTGGAAATATGTGGAGGTCTACTTTCTAGAACAACTTGAATTTTTTCATTTGGTGTCCATTTGATCCTTAAAAAACTGACTGTCCCATCACTGGTCAAAAAAGGTGTATGCTGGTGCAGAAAAACATAGCGTTGATTGCAGGCTACTTTTGGATGCCTTCCTTTTGTCGGAATTTGGCCCGAGATGGCTCATCGGAAAGCTATGGAAGTATATTTTCCATAAAAATTTGAATGTTTTCATTTGGAGTCAATTTGGTTGTTCAAAATCTGACTGTCCCATCACTGGTCAAAATGATGAATCCTGGTGCAGAAATTCTCCCGTGACATCTGAATTTTTCACGTTTCTCACAAACCATGATACCTGTGTAGAAAATGAAGGAGGTTTTTATTTTTGAACCTATGAGGGACAAAAACCTCTCTCAATTTTGTAAATCGCATCTCTGTTTGATCAGAAAATTATTTTGAAACAAACTGCCCGGGCGCTCCTTAACCCTAATTTTGCTGTGGCAGAGGTATTATGATTCAACAACCATGCAAATTTTACTATCCTTTTGTATTTGCTAAGATCAGATATTTGAGCCTCTTTTTGACTGTGGGTACACTGCTTCAGTGGCATTCACTTAAACTCTTTCATCCGTTGTAACAATGTGAAGGGACCTCCTTTTTGACAGTGGCATGCTCATATTACCTTTACCTAGTCCTAGGACTCAAAACACATATTATGATCTTTCTTGTACTCTTATAATCCTCTGTATTTATTTATGATGCCTTTATGCTGAATAGGAAGCCTAACTGCCACTTCAAAATATTTTATACCTCTGGTGCTTGAAAGGCATACCTGTCTTTGTCATTTGGAAAGAGGATGTTTTCTTCCTTTTGCAGCATAAACTTACATTTCGCTTTGGAGTTAATGATGCCCATTGTGAAATGAATCTTGACTATAGGTGCAAAAATGCAGTTGCACCCACCCAGGTTTGATCATCCTTTTTCTAAGAAGGTGCTTTCTTTTACAATCTTTCATCTGCTCCCAGTGCTGATGTGATATCTCTGATCTTTATAATGACAATTTTGTACTTGTTTAGAAAACCTCTTCGAAATCTGAGACTATGTCCAAAATCCCTTTATACTTCATAACTCTATATACTAGCTGCAGTATCTCATGGGAAAACCAGGCTCAGATTCTTAATGTCAACTTAGGACAAACTTATTTTGAAAAGGCACTTGCTCCATAAATGGATTTACTTCCAATAAGGCCATTCTTTGATCAGCTTTGCATGTCTGTCCTAGGGTTTTTAGCACTTAAATCATAACCAGCTTCTGTCCTTACTTGCTTCTTCAACCTCTTTCTCCCTGCATCTTTGACCAATCAGTCTTTTAAAAACAGTCAATGCCTTGGCCATCTGCTCATGAATGAAGGAGGCCCTTCACTTGGCAAAGTATCTGAAGATTGTTTGATAAGCCTGCCTGACAAGGATTTTTCTTGGATATGATGGTAAGCAAACAAACTTGAAAACATTAATACTTTTACCTCTGCCTGCAATCACTACTGTGCTTCAGAAAAACCCTAGTCAAGGTGTCACTGTCTCACTGTACTGCTCTTTGCTGAGGGGAACTGAAATGTCACCATTTGCCTTGGTCAATTTATGAAAAATTATTTGAAAGATAATCTCTGTGAGTAGGGAGGTTAGCATCCTTTGAAAAACAACCACCTTTTCTTCTGCCTGTGTAATGATATGATTTGTCAACATTTCTTCAATTTGGTCTTGTTGAAACAGCAGCCTGCTTATGATTAGAATTGTTTTCACTAATGATATGCCTCTCTAAGGTTTAACAATTCATATGATTTGAAAACTTCAAATGACTTCCTTTACAAGACCAAACTCTGTTTTCCCTTTAACTTGCATACTTCAGATTCTAGCCCTGTTATGATCATCACTTACACTCAGAAAACTTAGAGTCACTGTTTCACTATTCAGTAAAAAGCAAACCTGGGCTTTTGCAATATTTAAAGTCAACATTGGCCAGCGCCCTCTGCTTGTAGATGAAGGAGGCGCACTAACCCTCTGCTTGTAAATGAAGGAGGTTCTTGGCCATGAAAAATTACCAGTTTGTTGTGACAGTGGTGTCTTTCTCTTACTGTGATTTTCATGCTGAAAGGAAGCTGCAAGGTCTTGATGAGTGACTCTCTATCTTGCAGATATATCTCAGGCTCATGTTTACATTGAGAAGCAGCTGTTCTTCTGAATGTAGATTCAAGAATTTTCTCCTGAGATGAAGTTATATTTCCTATCTTTGTAGAATCCATAAAACACTGTGAAACACCTAATAATCAGCTTGAGACTGTGGTTTATGCAGTGCTGAGACCTAGGGGTGTGTAAGTGGCGCGACTTAGAGCTGTGATCAACTTGATTTGCAGAGTGGGAGGTTTGTTATGAATGGTCTGTATCAGATGGAGGTTTTTTGGCCTTTTGATGGTTGCCAAGGGTAAAATGCCTTAAAGCGCCACTTCCTAACATAGGGGAGGCTTTTGAAACAGACTTGGATTTGCCTTTTAAAGCTGATGGGCAGACCAATAGGGCTGAAGCTAGATAGGATAGTGATAATGAGTTTTGACTTTGACATGGGCGGACTGAAAAGTAGGAGGGAGAAAAAAAGTTTTATGAGGGTTTTCTAGATGACAGATTGACATATGGAATTCAGCTTCTAGAAAACTCAGCTATGGATATAGTCATCACTAACATGTGAAAAGTACTGATGACTAACATGATGCAAAAAATCAAATTCAAAGGCATTTTTCTAAATGCAACACTTCAAAGATAATTCCACATGAAAATCACTAGATGTGATCCTTTTCAAAAAATATATAAGACAATGGAGTACAGAAATGCAATCTCCAAGTCCAAAAATATTAAGATCCAGGACCCCTCTCTAAATGCATGAGAGGGGTTTAAATACTACTTAACTAAATCTAAAAATAGTTTATTACAAAAATTAAGGATTTGGTTCAATGACCGTCCTTTTCCTAGGCTAAAATACAGTGAAATTAAAACTAAATCTATCTATCTATGAACTTGATCTTTAAACTTGCAGGCATCTAGCATAGTTTTGAGAAGATGCGGTTGACCGACTTCAGCATTCAACTGTCCTGAAAAGACAGAGTCGGCAAGCGTAGGAGAAATCTTCTCTGTAGCATTGATGATACAATTAAGCGCACTGTGCTGACTATGTGGCTTCACCAAGTACATCCAGTATGAGTCCCAATTCAATCTTGTTAGCCCTTGGATAGATTTTTCTCTTTCTTCTGCCTTTTGCCTCCATTCTGCTTGCAGTTGATGTGCCTGTGGGAGATATCCTGGAACAGTTTCAGGAATTAAATTAGCTTTGTGTAAATTATCATTTACACAATCAGTGAGAGTGTTTTCCGCTGTAGCTGCCTCCTCTGCCCTTTTGATTTGTGCATTTTCCTTTATTTGAGCTTATTGCTCTATTATTAATTTTGCAATTTCATCTTGATTTTGCTTCACCATTTTCTCATATCATACTTTAGCCAAAGTAGTTTCTTTTTATCGATTTGACCTTTCGCAGTAATTTTTCTCTGTGCCGAACACGCTCCACATCTTTTTCCTTACTCAACATGAAGTGCCTTGAATTTGGTCAATGTTTCCTCATTTTGTCTTACAGTTATTTCAAGTCTTCTTCAACTCCCGACTTCTCTCAAGAAGAGCTTTATGTTTCTCTGAGAACTCTTGATCTCCAACAGCTTCTTTAGTAACTTCTAAAAGTTCTATAGAGGATAATTTTGGCAAACTTACATACCTTATCTTGTGGTAGAAACTGTGTCAATTTGCCCACTTGGATATTTGAACTTGTGAACAACGTCTGAAACATCCTTTTTTGGTACTGTCCACTCGTGTTTGATTTTCTTCAATGGTTCATCTCTTTTGGTCCATTCCTGTGTGCATTCTGACAAATTCGCATGTTCTCTGGCAAATTTTTCCATAAATTGCTTATTATAAGGCGCTTGAGGTTCCGGCAACTTATACATCAGCTTCACGTCTTCCGTGGTGAATGACCCAATTAGCTCTTCAAATGGAGTTCTAAATTGCCTGTCTGAAATATCAGTGCTGTCCAGCACCCATTTTACCATGTCCGTATATGGGAGAATCCTTGGCCTTGCCGCTATTCTATGCAGAAATGAGCAAGCCAGTTCCCTAAGGGTTGCCTCAGACGTATTACTGGAACCTGCTGTAGCTACAACTTTCATCACCACAGGGTTTTCTTCCTCTAGCAGATTATACATTCCTTCCCAAGTGGATATACCGACATCCTTATTACAAGCGGTGTCTGCATACAGCGAAGCCATTTCTTTGTTTTCAGAACTCGAGCTCTTCTCCTTCTTACCCATAGTGTTTAGTGGAAGCTTTGTATAGACGTTTGCTCCTTCGTGCCTACGTTTTACGAGTAAATGAGAGTAATGGCATAAGAAAGGTGATGAGACTGTTTTAAATGTGAAAGCGGATGAAATATAATATTTTAATCGTGAAATGACTTTCAATCTAAACACAATCTCATTTACCATTAATAATCAATCCAATCATTTAATTTAATCATTAAAGCGCATAACAGATTTGATATATGGGAAGATTGCCTTGGGATAGCGCGCCTACATGAATCTGCGACATTGCGATCTGCGATTTGCTGCGCAATATCGCAATATCGCAATGTCGCAATATCGCAATATCGCAAAATGAAGTCATCGCAGTTATGTAAAATAGCGCAAAAGTGAAAATTGCGCAATAGCGCAAAAGCGCACATCGCAAATCTCGCAAAAGCGCAAAATTGAAAAGAGCGCAAAAGGTATTCATTAATCACTTATGTTTTCTACGCTATGCGATCTGTGATCAATACGTTTATTGTATAGGATTTTAGGGTCGCATTATCGCAAAAGCGCAAAATCGCATTTTCAGTTTTATAAAAGATATATACCATTTTGCTATGGATGCGCTATTTTGTTTAAAGAGCAATTTTATTATAATCTATCATAAACTTAAGTGTTTCTTAATGTTCTTTCTAAGGGATTTCTATAAGTTTATGATAGAAAGTTTTATTTGAAAAGGAAAACAAATCCTAATTGATTTTTGGATTTTTTTAAACTAAGGGTCCCCATTTATTTAGTATCATTACTAATATTAAATATGTGATTATTTTCCTAGGACAACCAAGTCTAGACAATATGTTGGTCTCAAGGAATTTAATAATGACAGATTCAGTAGCATTCCCAGTGGGTATGACCTCCATCCATTTGGTAAAATAGTCAGTGTTTGTGAAGATCCACTTGTGCTGAGTTGAGGAGGATGGATGGATTTCCCCTATAAAGTCTAAACCCCACTGTTGGAAGGGTGCTTCAACACTAATGGGTTTCAAGGGCAGGGGTAAGAGTTTTCTTCTACCATAAAATATTTGGCACTTGTGGCAAGACATTACTAGTTTGTGGGTGTCTAGAAAAAGGGTGGGCCAATAGTAACCTGATTTGAGGATTTTGTTTGCTGTGGTCTTCCAATTTAAGTGCCCTCCACATTCTCCTTCATGCATTTCACACATGATTTTTCCTGCATCATTCTCAAGTAAACATTTTAGTAGTATCCCAAAAGCATTTTTCCAAGATAAAACTCCATTTTATCATGCAATAATTTAAAGCCTTCTATTTTAAAAATATAGCTTTTTTTTTTGACAAAGAATGAGGAGCATTTAAATAAAGCAGCACATAAATGATATCGGCATACCATGGAGAGTTCATGAATGTTTCTTCAATAAATGGTGTTGGGAACTCTTCTATCTCTTCTAAGGCATCAACCATATTCATATCTAGAGCTTTGAAATTAGACTCAGCCATGAGTTTTTCTAATACTTGTCCCTTGATGAGTTTAGTAGGCATGATTTCTAAGTCATATTCAAGAATAGTGGCAATCCATTTTCCCTTTTTTCCATTAGGGTCCTGACTTAGAATATCTTTAAATACGGTGTGAGGCACAGAGGAAATGATATGTGAATGTAAAATGTACACCCTCAAATCCTTTAATGCTTTTACCAGAGCCAAGGCTTGCTTATCCATGATATTGTATTTGAGTGGGGCATCTCCTAAGGCTTTACTGAAGAAGGATATAGGTTGCTCCTGCCCCATGCTATTCTTTTACAGCAACAATACAGCTATTGTATGTTCAGATGCAAAGGAAAAAATATAGAAATATTTGGTGAAATCAGTACTGATAAGGACTGGTGCTTGAGTGAGGGCTTGCTTTACCAGTTCAAATGATTGTTTAGCTTTCATTGTCCATTTAACACCTACTTTTTTCCTGAGAATGTTAGTGATGTTTCTTAATAGCTCGGCAAGGTTGGGGATGATCCTCCTCAGAAAATTAATCTTTCCATTGAAAGACTGTAATTCTTTGAGATTTCTAGGGTGGCTGATATTCAGTATGCCATCAATTCTTTTAGGATCTATCTTGATCCTTTCTTCAGAGATTATATGACCAAGAAGCTTTCCTTCTTGGAGGCCAAAGAGTGTCTTTTTGGGATTTAAAGACAAACCATATCTTTTGCATTTCTCAAAAAATTTCCTTAAATGTTCCAAATGTTCTTCATTAGTTTTGGAGAAAACGGTAATGTCATCAAGGTAAATAATTATAAAATAGTCTATGTCTTCTAAGAAGGCTATGTCCATGGCCCTCTGGAAAGTGGCCCCTGCATTCATCAGACCGAATGGAATTTTGACATACATGAATGTCCCCCAAGGTGTGGTAAAGGCTGTTTTATGCTGATCACTTGGGAGGACTAACATTTGATTATAACCTGAGAACCCATCTAATAATGATATTCTTTTTGACCCAACTACCCTCTGAAGAATGTGGTCCATTTTTGGCAAGGGGTAGTTATCTTTCAGAGAGGATCTATTATGGTTTCTGAAGTCAATACACAGCCTGATCTCCCTTGTCTTCTTCCTAACAGATACTAGATTGGAATCCCAGTCTGAGTATCTGAGAGGAACAATGATCCCTGCATCATACATCTTCCTAATTTCTTTTTCTACTCCAGGCAATAAAACAAGGTTTATCCTCCTTAATTTTTGTCTGAAAGGTTTCTGATTTTCCTTAAGAGGAATTTTGTGCTAGATGATGCTGGTGTCATAATATTTCAAATCTTTATAGTCCCATGCAAAACCATCTATAAACTCTTTGAAGAGTGCTATGTATTTTTGTTTGATGTGGGAAAGAAGGGTGCTAGACAACTTGATCATTTTAGGCTTAGTTGGGCTGCCTATGTTGTGCTCTTCCACATTTGTTTCCATGGTTTCTGTTTTTTGTTCCTTAGCCACATCGTTGAAATCAATTTTTTTTTCTAATGGAGCAAGGCCTTTGGGTATGGTATCACCTTTACATCCTATAACTTCGAGGTCCTTTTGATTTGGATCATCAGGTAATTTTCTTTGAAAATATGAACAAAATGATTTATATCAGTAGGAGAGGAGGACTCTGTTTCAAGAATTTGTTTTTTGTCTAAACATTCTTTTTCATGGCTGGAACTTGATGATGCTGAGGAAAACTCATTTTTTGACTGCAGGAAATCTTCTATATGTTTATCATTATTAAACATCTGCCAATGATCTTCATTATCAGGCACTGCTGGTCTGTTTTTCACTTTTATAATGAGCTATTCATCTATTAGTGGTATCTGGTAGTTACTAGTAGTAAAAGCCAGTTCATTTTCCATGTGATTTTGGGCTCTTGGTATGAACATAAGCTCATATTTTTCGAAGGTTTTCAGGAGCTCTAAAACAGTGTTTCTATATTCTCTGAGTCTGGGGTTTTTGGTCGAATATTCCCCTTTGATTTTTTTGATAATTAGCTCAGAATCTCCCTGTATTGATATCTTTTTGGCCTTTAAATCTTTAAGTATGTGCAGGCCAAGGAGGAGGGCTTCATATTTTGCAATGTTGTTGGTGCATGAAAAATCTAATTTGCAGGCATGTCCTTTGTTTGTATTGTGTATCCATACACCAGCTCCTGTACTATTTTTGCTGCAAGAGCCATCAAAGCTCATCCTCCAAAGTGTCTCTGTTTCATTCTCATTGGTTTTGTGTTATTATAGGTTGCTGGAAGTTGAGATGTCTAGAGGTTGAGAGGAAAACAATTTTGAATGCTCTGGTGCACTAATGTCCTGCTCATTTTCTTCCTTTTTCTGGGTGACTTCATCTTCATTGTATAAAATAAAGGAATTTATATATGAATGGGTGGAATAAACAGGAGTGTTGTGAGGTTTGTCTTTGCTGCTCACCATGTATTTCATGAGGGTTTCCCTATATAATCTTCTGGTTTGACCAAACACTGGTATGGTGGCATAAGCCATATCCATTTGAAGGGTGCCCTGAATCTTAGCTCCCCATGATCTGGACAAGAGCATGCCATATTTTGGGGGAATGTCAGCTACTACCACATCCATTACAAGATTCTTGGTAGGAATTTGGGACAAGTTAACACACAAATCTTTAATTAACCCTGATCATTTGACCCTTCTGGAATCAAAGGAGTATAAATCTTTGTATGGTCTATTAATCTCTAAGCCTAAGCTTTCCATTACCACCTTGGGCATAAGGTTGCGTGATGCTCATGAATCTAGCATGGCATTGTGTAAGATTTTGTCATGTATGTTTAGACTGACATAGAAAGGAGGCACAACCTCTTCTTGATATTTTCCTTCAATTTTGGGACCAAACAACAACTCTAGCTTTTCATTTGTCAGGTTCAACGTATCAATATCAAGATTTATATTCAGAGCTTTTAGGACCTAGTTTTTGTACACTTCCTGAGTCACTAATTCAGCTAGAGGTATGTTAATTTTAATCTTTGTAATCTCTCCCTAAAGGCTGAAAGGAACTATTTATTTTGTTGTATTTACATATGTTTTCTCGTTTATGTTTCTTTCAACAATTTTGACTTGCTAAGTTTTATTAGGAATGTCTACCTGAGCTGTTTTAACAGGGCCACTAGAAGAGGTACTAGGGAAAATTTCTTCAACATTTGGCTGGTTGCTTTTCTCTTTGTTTGAATCTGTCTTCTTAGTCAAAATGCGGGTTTTTTCTGTTGTTTTCTTATGCTAATTTTCTGTATTTTTCCTAACAGTAGAGCTAGTGTTTTTGTCATTCGGATTATCTATGTTCCCTTTGCTTCTTAGGTCATAGTGTTTGTGCATTTCCATGATTTCATTCTCAAACCCCAATCTATAATCTTCAGACTCCTCATATGTATCTTCCTTTGGTTCTAAGGAGAAGAAGCCTTGTTCTCCTTCAGTGAAGAAAACATCATCCCCACTGTTTGATCCAATCAAGTTTACATGGTTTTCTTCCAAACTTTCAATCTCCCTTTCTTCCTCTTGATCTACGTAGTTTTGTTGGAAGGGAGGTCTAATTTGTTGATCATTATCTCTTTGCCTATCTTCATTGTTTTCTCTTCTAAAGTTCTGGTTTCTATTTCTATTTTGGAGGTTGTTTTGAGGTTCTCTTGGTGGCACTCTATCACTCAAGTTTATATTTTCAAGAATTCTCTCCATTACCTTCACTAGGTTGTCAATTTTGGTATCAGAGGATGAGGTTGAGGGTGCATAATCATCTTTATAAGTTATCCTCTTCTCTGATATTAGCCTAGCTCTTTTTTCAATTAAGTTTGCTTCTACACTCACAACTCCTTTATGCATGTCTTCTAGAGTTAAATAATCTCTCTCCCTCAGCTGATAGGCCATATCAGCATCGAAGCCTTCCAGATATTTTACCAAATCCATGCCTTGGGGAGGTTTCATGTGAGGTGGAAGGGCATTGTAGACATTGTTAAACCTGGTGGAGTAATCATGAATGCTCTCCCCCTGATTTCTTTTAAGACTTTTATATTCTGCTAATATTTGGGGGGGTTGCTTTTGATTTCCCATTTCTTTATGAATGTTTGATGCAAAGAGGGAAGGTCATTGATGCTATTAGGGTTTAGACCTTTAAACCACTTCTTTACTTCTCCTTCTAAACTTTGAGCAAATATTCTCATCTTGACGCTCTCATCTTCTATTGCCATATAATCAAAATCATATTCCATCCTATCTACATGTTGTTGAGCTGTGGTAGATTCTTTTCCAGTGAAATGGGGAATTTTAGATTGATAGTCATTTGGAAAGGGTGCCATAGGTTGTGGTAACATTAATGGGGCATACCATGCTGCCATGGCTGGAAAGAAAGGTGGATTTATAGTGGGTGGATTGACAAGAGGGAAGGTGGGTTGCAATGGAGTGTTTTGGACGGTGGTAATATGTTTTGGCATGGAAGAAACACTTGGGCCGGCAAACTAGTTTTGAGCAGATTGGTTATGAAAGAGGCCAAAGTGGTGGAGAAGTTGTGAATCAGGAGGAGTAGAAGGTGAAGCTTCTCTACTAAAGCTCTGTTGCAAACCTACAGTTTCAAGATCAGTTTGGTTAAAATAACTTTGAGATATGGTTCTAAAGATGTTCTTCTTATGATGTAAGTCAAAGTGTAAATACTTCAAGACAGCAAGGTTTCCAGGGAGAGATTTTGTTCTTGGAATGTTCCTATCAACAGCTGATTTTCCAGCTCTTGAAGTCTGCCACAAAATTCTCTCTGGATTTTGAAATATTGTAGGAGGATTAGGGTCTGGATGGGATCTATTTCTGATCCTATGTGAAGCCAGGCTATTTTTGAAAAATTGAGAGAGGCTGAAGTTTGTAGGAACTGCTTTGAAATTTTTGTCTCTCAGAATGTCTTATCTAATATGGGACTAGGTTCCTTAACTTCTTTAAGGCTGGTTAACACAGTCCTAAAGAGATCTAGAGACCTGGATGGGTAATAGGCCTACTGGGCTAATGGAGTCGCCAGGTGGAAATTTTTTAGCTTTTTTTGAAGGTAAAATTGATTTATGGTTCCACCACCATGTTTATTATGAATCCAATCTGAGATATTTTTTGATTTTGAACATTTTGTGGTTATGAGAGTGTCCTATGTTTGATCTCACACTTAGCTAAGGTGCTCAAACAAACTGAGTCTACTCTTTGGCTCACTAACTGGTTTTCTTAGATATTTGTAGGACTTAAGAGTGCACAAGAGTTAGCTAGACTATCATATATTCAATAGGTGCCACCGTGATCGCCATTATGTTGGGGTTCCTATGTTTTGTTAGATTGGATAACCAAAAGACAAGACAACATCAAAACCGCTTTGGGATCTCAGGATCTAGCCCTCCTGTATCCAGAGAGGGATCTCTCTATGTTGTTTAAATGATATGTCTTGAAAGCTTTAGCAGTTGATTTTAGGCTAGTTATGATGTGCAGGGTTGTTTGTTTTGTTTTTTTTGTTGGAAAAATGTGTTTCATGTGGTATAGATAGAGCATGGGAATATACAAGCCATTGGGCAATGGAGTCATGTGAAAGTCCCAAAAGTTCTGACTGAGAAGGAAGGGAAACCAAAGGGAAAATCTAACTTGGTCATGGATATGTTGAATAATATAGGTGAAATGGGATGAACATTAAGGACTAAGAGTGAAAACAAGCTAAACCCTTTCGCAATGGCTTAAAAGATTCGGGGAATGCCCTATTTCCTCCAGTAAGCTAAGTGATCTAGACTTAATCAATATAAACACTCAAAGAAAAGAGAAATGTAGATTAACCTTCTTTAATCAATTATAAAATTCGGGGAACGCCCTATTTCCTCCTACAAGTTTACCGTTGAAGGCTCAATCAACAACGACATACAATTGCATTCAAAGAAGAGGGAATGCCTTAGACATCTAGGACTGCAATTATAGGGACCTTTAGCAAAATAATTACAATAAGAAATAGAGGGTATGATTGAAACAGACCTCACCGTCAAACTGCAAACATTAATAATCAAAGGGGGATTTCAGATACAATATTCAGTGGTAAAGAGAGAGGGAACACCTAAACAATATTTAACACAACTGAATTAATCATTTCTGAAATAAAACGAACTAAATATTTAAGAGAGTTGTTAGACTATCCTGTCATAATTTAGTAGCAGAAAACATATAAATAGTGGAGGATAAACAGGTCAAAGGTGCTTCTAAGATACATTTCTCTGCCTAAACTTTTTATCCTACTATAATTCAAAGCATAATGGAACAGAGTTATAAACAGGAAATAACATTAAAAATAGAGATTACTTCACCATAACCAGGCTCAGGGATCCAATGGTCCAACCTCCTTCATCAACAAAAAACTCGGAGACTTCCACACTCTTTCAGAACACCAAAGCTTCTTCAAAGCAGCAATATATATTACTTTAGAATTCACAAAATGCCAACCTTTTACAATGAGACTTCAAAGAGTCTTTATAGAAAAAATGAGTAAAAGTAGGTGAGGAAAGTTTTAAATGATCAATTAGAGATAGGAGAGAGCATTCGAATGCTCCATGCTATGTCATAAACATAACATTAAATTTAGACATGATCAATAACTTTGTAGCTTGTTGAGACCATTTTGATATGACAGAAATAACCCACAAGGTTTCCTTGAGAGGAAAAACCATCTGGAGTGGTACTGTTATCTTCTTGGTGTGAGTTAAGTGAAGAATGGGCTATGCGGACTCCCATACCTCTAAATAATTGCTTCTGACAGTTTGTAGTAGCTCCCCAGTGTAATAACTTCTTGGCAAGCTTATGTGCATGGGATGGGCTACGTCTGTGTCAGTCAACATTCTACACTAATAACAACTCTGTCTCTTTGTACTTCAACCTGTTTCAACTCTGTTTATGTTTTAAATTTTCTTGATTTCTCGAACTACTTCTGTACTGGTACCCTTTGACATTGATTTGTGGCCCTAAGATTGCCATCTGAGTTTTTATGTCACCTTTCTGACTGTGAAAAATTAATTCCTTCATCAGCCATTAAAAAAACCTGCAAACACACGAAAACACGTTATGAAATCCTGTGGGCTTGGTTTAGATTGCTTGCAGAGGCTTTGGGGTGGTGGAGGAGCAATGAGGAAGAATGTGATTGCAGCAGAAAATGGATGAAAAACCTGGCAGAGCAGCTAACCAGGTGCTTTGGAGTTTTGGGTGCGAGGATGAACGTGGACCGTTAGATCAGGAAGATCAATGGTGGAGATTGGTTAATGAAGTCATTTGGGAGAGTGATGAAATGGTAGGTGAATGAAGTTGCGATATAACATGGAATGTTAGATTAGGATGATCTACGACTATTATTTAAAGTGAAAATGACATCGTGGGGAGGATAGGCGGTATGGCGGAAAACTAGCAGTATTTTTCGCGCAACAAAATGGGGGGGAGGCAGTATTAGATTTTGGAATGCGATATAGGTTAGAATTTGACACGTGGATCTCTGAAACCACTTTTATCGAGTAAAATTTGCACACTGTGGGAAAAAATAAAAAATTACTTGATATGCAATGCTGGTCGTCGGATGATCGTCGGGAGATCGGACGACTGTGGGAGAGCGCAACTGAAGAAGAGCTGCAAGGTAAAGTATATGCGGGGAGAAAGGCTTTATGACGCAATATCACAAAAAACAAGGTTTAAACAGAAAAGGCAGAAAAAATGACCTTTAGTGTTAAAGTGTAAAAACTTATGCATGGGCAAATACAAAGGAAAAAGGTGAAAATGAGGGGAAACGAGGGCGTTTGGTGGTGGGACCGGGAGTACGGAGGAAAATATCGATGGGTTAAATGAGGGCCGTCGGATTATGATAAAGATCAATGGTAGAGATTAAATATGGGTCGATGATGAAGGGCTTATGAATGGAGCGCGATGAGATCCTGGCCATTGGTTCTTATGGATTCAACGGTCCAGATCAAATCGGTGGGCGCGAGTGATGAGTGCAGCAAAGAACAAATGGAGCGATGTGATGGAAAGCTGGCCATTGGATCTAAAAATATCGATGGTGGAGATCTAATCAGTGACCAGCGGAAAAGTGAAAAGGGGAAAGGAGAATGCGAAGCGTGATTGAATCATGGCCGTTGGTTCTTGTGGATTCAACTGTCAGGATCAAATCGGGTATCAAAGGAGAAATGGCTCATCGCATTAGAATATTTGAAGAATAAAGGAAAAGTCGGGAAAAAATAAAATCTGATTTGCGATTGGAAATAAGGGTTGGCTCCTAGTCATTGCTCCGGGTCACATGCGGAAAAGGGGCTAGGTCCAAGGCTGAAAGGGGCTTACGACCTTAGTGTAAAAATGAAGATTTTCAAGGATTTTGAAGGGTTTTTTTAGGAAAAAGGAGGTTCCGATAGGGGTAAAGACAGGGTTTTAAACCTCATAAAGGGATTTCACAAGGCTTGAAGGGGATTTGAGGCCTTTAGAGGCTGAATGGAGGGTCAAAAGATGAAAAGAAGGCTTTATGAAACTGAAGGGAAATAAGTGGACATGGGCAGTTTTAGTGGCCTTTTGAACAACTTTCTTTGGTGAATCAGCATGGCTTTAAGGTGGAAACAACAATGAAGATGAACCTCCAGGGTAGGAAAAACATAAGACTTCAAGGATGAGAGATTTTTAAAGGAAAAAATCTCTTGAAGGCTTGAAACAAATTTAGCCACCACTAGGTATATCAGAATTTATAGGTGGCTAACAGGCTCAATGCCAATCCAGTCCGTCAAAAGTTGAGACCCATTAATCCTTCTAGACGTGAAGCTATCCAAGCCAAAATTGATAAGCTCAAGCAAGCTGGTTTCATTTATCCCATCGAATACACCACTTGGGTGTCCAACCCAGTTCAAAAAACAAGGCACCATCTGTGTTTGCACTGAATCCTTGCCCGTATAAAAAACAAGGCACCATCTGTGTCTGCACTGAATCCTTGCCCGTATGCAGGGCTTTAACTAGGGTGATAAAAAGGTGAACTTCTTGGGTTAGATAACTAGCTTTATGCAGGGTGGGGTGAACTTATAGATATAAATTTTTTATCTATATAAAAAATAAGAAAAGACTAGATACGGGGCCTGGGTTCCGTAGGACACCTAATGGTAAGGGTTATCCCTTCTATTTTATGACCAATATGGAGACTTGAGCTTGGCCATTGGTCTTACTCTTTCACGACTTGAAAAAAGCTTTTCCCAAAGACAACTTCCCCACACCATTTATTGATCAAATAATTGATGAGTGTGTGGGGCACGACATTCCATCCTTTATGGATGGATTCTCCGAATACAACCAAATCGTTATCCGTCGTGCTGATCAACTTAAAACTGCGTTCATCAGTCCATGGGGAACTTTTTCATATCGGGTCATGCTATTCGGCCTTAAAAATGTCAGCTCCACTTTTCAAAGGGCCATGTATTACTGTTTCCATGACTTAGATCATATTATCCTTGCTTATTTAGATGACCTCATTGCACGTTCTAAACATCGGGCACAACACCTCCACGATTTGCGTACCATCTTCCTCTGATGTCGCAAGTATAATATCTACCTTAACCCATTGAAATGTGTCTTCTGTGTGCCCGCCAACTGTCTCCTAGGCTTCATAGTGTCTATATATGGTATAAATCTTGACCGTTTGAAAGTTCAAGCCATTCTTTAACTTCCTATTCCCTGTACCTTACGCCAGCTACAGAGTCTCCAAGGCAAAGCTAATTTTATTCACCGGTTCATTCCTGACTATGCCACCACCGTGCATGGGTTCCTTAGACTCCTCAAATATAACATCCCATTTGTATGGGATACCTATGCTCATGATTCTTTTGATGCCCTCAAGCATGCTCTCACATCGGCTCCCTTGATCCGTCCTACTGACTTTGATAGAGACTTCATCTTGTACATCTTCGCTTCCACCTATTCGGTCGCTGGAGTCCTCATCTAGGAAGATGACAACGGTATCGAGCATGCGATCTATTATGTCAGTAAGAACCTCGTAGGTCCTCCTGTATCCTACTCACATGAAAAGAAATTAGCGATGGCTGTCATGTTCTCAGTCCAAAAACTTCGTCATTACATCCTCATGTGTTCCACCAAGGTTGTGACTAATTCCAACCCCATGGCTTTCCTATTGAGTTGCCGCATCCTCGATGGGAAGTACGCCTGTTGGGTTGTTATCCTTGAGGAATTCGACCTCAAATTTGTCACACCAAAAAGTAAGAAAGGTTTAGCCCTTGTTGAACTCATTTCTGAATTACCTACCAGTACGTGGGATCCTCCAGTTAATGATGATTTTCCTTGTGAGCACTTATTCACCATTACCACAGACGATCCTTGGTACGGAGATATCCTTACTTACTTGCGAACCCAAAATTTCGCCCTTCATCTTGACCGTGAAGCTCGACGACGTATCCGGCACCAGGCTCCCCGCTACCTTCTATCGGTGATGACCTCTATCGTCACAACATAGATACTGTCCTTCGTCATTGTCTCACACACGCTTAAGTTGAGCAAGTCCTCAATGCCTGCCATAGCGGTGCTTGTGGTGGCCACCTCTCCAGTCTTGCTACCGCCCAAAAATTCATGCGCTGGGTATTTTTGGCCTTCTCTCTTCAGTGATTGCATTGATGCAGTCAAACACTGTTCCAATTTCCAACATTTTTCCCCTAAGGCACGAGCTCCTCCAGCTCCCCTCCATCCTGTTGTCACAGTTGGTCCCTTCTGTAAATGGGCCATCGAATTTTTGGAGTGTCGACCTCCATCTGTTGGTAACCATAAGTATATCATCGTGGTGGTTGAGTATTTCACAAAATGGGCTGAGGCTATGCCAACATTTAACAACACGGTAGCTACCGCAGCCGTCTTTTTCTTTAACCACGTCATCGCTCGATTCAAGGTTCCAAAACAATTGGTCTCTAACCATGGCCAACATTTTGAAGATGAGATATGGTGTGAGCTATCCTCACTGTTGGGTTTTGAGCATCAATATTCCTCCTCCTATTACCCCCAAGGTAATGGCCAAGTTGAAGCAGTCAATAAAATCCTTAAGACCATGCATCAACGGACGGTGAATAAGCACAAAACCAACTGGCATCTTATGCTATTCCCTGCTTTTTGGGCCTATAGAACTTCTGTTAAAACCGCCACTGGGTTTACTCCTTTCCACCTCATTTTCAGAGAGGAGGTATTATTATCGATTGAGTGTGAAATCCCTTCCCTTCATCTGGCCGTTGAGCTTCTCCTTGATACACAACCTCTATAACAACGACTTATCATGCTTGAGCATGCCTCCGAAGACTGTCATGTTGCATTGCAAACCATTGAAGCGGCTAAGAAATGCACCAAAGCTCAGTATGACCAAAAATTCCACCCTCGTACTTTTCACGAAGGTGACCTTGTTCTAGTATATGACCAGGCCCATGATGTCCTTGGTCATGGGAAGTTTGACTCATTATGGCTAGGCCCTTACATCATCAGTAAGGATCTTGGTAAGGGGGCATACCTCTTAGAGGACTTCGAAGGCCATCCCCTTCCTAATCCTTGCAATGCACTCTATCTTAAGAAATATTACCCTTAGCATTTCCCTCCCGAAATGCATGTTTTATTTTCTTTTATATAGCCAACATTTGTTTGTTTTTCGTGATTCGATACTTCACCAGGACCCATTTTTTCCATGAAGGGTCACTTCACCTCTCCTCAAAATCAGATTTCCTCACTTACAACACTTAAAATTGGGGCACCACCTTGCCTCCATACTTGTTCTTGTTCGTGTCGATTTTCGTCATGAGATACCATCTTGTACTCATGCTTTTCAAGTCCCCTTTAGACCTCCATTGTGTGGCAGCATCATCGAGTCACCCTTGTTTAGAGCATCCAAGTTGAGTCATCATCACATTTATGGAGTCTATCCTGCATCCCTTTGTATCCCACTATAGTCCTCCATCCTTCATTGCCTTGTATCTCTCTTGTGTTGCTCATTATAGCCTATCATCCCACTGTCCCTTATCCCTTTGATTTCACGTCAGTCGCTGCCAGGTTATCCATGCCCTTTATAATCTAACAAGGGAAGTCGTCCATCCACTACTCAGTCCCTCCCATTCCATTCTCATCATTGATATCAGTCTATCAATCACTCTACTATTTTCTCTCGTGCCTTAGTTGAGGGCCTCTTATTGCCTCACCTATGGCAGACCCCTTCTTGTCGACATCAACTTATTCATTCCAAGAGGCAGGTCTAGCAGGCGGTGTATCTTGGTTCCCACTTCCACTCTTTTTCGGTGCATCGAATCAAGCACAAGGAATCATTACAACCCTTTGACTTGATTTTTTCTCAGCTCTAGATCCTCCAGCATGATCAAGATCCGTATACTGATGGTTCAACAATGCAGCATATTGGATCAGTGGCTCCCGGGTGTGTGTGTGATGTTTCAGCCCTCATGATGGGATGGCCCTATAGGTAGCCCCCCACATGCCTGGATGACCTCTTCATTTCAGCCTTAGATGCAGCTCCATATATTTGACGATGTCGGCCTTAGTTGCTTGCAGTGACTTTATGATTTGCATGTATCAGTCAGATTTTGTGAGCCCTTCCCTGTTTATAGGGGCATTTGGGTTGTATTTGTATCTCATGTACTCAGATAATATTGTATAAGTCCTGGTTGTTATCCCAGGCACAACATGTATGTGTGATTCATCATTATATCTTTTATCTGGCTCATGTTTATGCCATCCTGTACTTTATGGTTCAGTCCCTTGTTTACTGGACGCACTATTCTTTTGTACTTTGTCTCGGTGGGCATAGGTATGCCTCCCCCTCCGCCTTTAGCATAGGTACCCACTCATAAAAAGAGAATTGTCACACCTGTAAGTCTCGTCTCCTCGGGGTCTAGTTCTTCAGCACATTAGTCTACCTTACATTCCTCTCTCTGATTTCCCTTTTGATGTCTAGTGATTGAGTTCTTACAACGTACTTCGGTCATACGATTTTATCCTAACACTGGCACGCTGGGGGACAATCCGTTACACCATTTTTTGGTCATCTAACCTATTATCATTAGATGCACCCAAATACACCATGTAAGACCAATTTTACCCTAAGTAAAATTACTTTCACTATGTAAAATAACTTAATAAAACACATTTATTAGGTTGTTTATGGTCTAAACAGGAAACCCTAAGGGGAAATATTAAAAAAATCTACATTTGTTTGGTTTTCCTCATGGAATAATCAATTAAACAGTAATTTAATTATTATTCCTGGTCATATTTAACCCAAAACAAGGAAATTAATTAGATAAATCCTTATTTATCTTATTATTTTCTAGGAATAATTATTTAAACCTTATTTAAAATAATATTCCTTGTTAAATTTGACTAAATCATTTATAAATAATTGAATAAATAATTATTTATTTAATTATCATTCAACCACTTCCTTTAAATGATAAATAAATCATTTATTTATTTATTATTTACAAATAAAGGGATTTGACCCAAGTCAAATTCCTTTCCCCTCCAACAAATATAATAAAATATTCCATAAAAGGTGGATCTAGATTTGGTTACTATTATTTTAATCATGCACCAAGATCTAGAATGACCTAATATTTTGTTATAAATAGAAGGGTTTTTCCTACCATTCATCACCTTTTGTTGCCTCTTAGATCACTTTGGATCTAGACTCTTAGTCTGACTTTGAGCCATTATCATTGTCATATTTTCTATTATTTTCTTTATGAGCTCCCTTTGAGTTCTATGCTTGTCTGGGTTTTCTACACCAACAAGAGAGAGAAATTCTAGATCTGAAGTGCTGAGGACTTCTAAGAACCCATCCCATTGAGAAGAATTGGAAACACCTTTCTTGTTTTCCTCTCAGGTGCCATTAATATAAAATTGTTCAAAAAATATTGTTCTTGTCTTGTCTATTGGATGCATGGAGAAAAACCTTATTTTTACTGCTTAATGTCTTTTTATGCATAGATCTAGATTTCTGCAGCATTTGTCTTGATCAACTAACTACAGATTTGAATATATTAGCAGCTAAAAGGGTATTTTTTCATACACTTACACTAAGGATTCATCCTAACATTTTATATAGGGGATTTCAAATCCTCCTTCTCTCCCTTGGTACATTTTGTATGGTGACCCAAGGGAGAGGTATGATTCCTTGTGTGCTCCAAATAATCCATTGTGTGCTCAGATAGTGTCTAAGGAGGTGTTGGTGGCTGTCCTTAGGCAGATTCAAGTAAGCAGTAACTTTTCCTTTGCTTTATGTGGTCCCAGATAGTGACATTTTTCCACTCTTGGGGATGTGTGCTTATCGGGCCAAAAGGTGCGTAGAAGGCACTCTTATTGAAGGATAATGTGCGCAATCAACATTTAAGACTAGTTCAAATTTGATTTTCCTTAAACCTTTGAGATTTTTAAATACTTTCTAGATCCTGTAATGTCTTCCAGCCCTGTAAATCCTTTGGCTTGACATTCATTAATGCCATCTTCTGTTGTATGATTTTTCAGTGTTAAAAGTTGCCCCCTAATGTGTGAGGTCTAGGAAGGACTGTATAACTGAAATACATTATATTTTCTTTTCTGTATTGTGTGTAGAGAGAGAGAGAGAGACCTGCGTGAAACCTTGGGATGAACACACCCTGCACCGTTTCCAAGAATGACCATGTCTAATGGATCCCTGCAAGAAAATACAATTTACAATACATATACAAAATTTCAACGAGGTGGGCATGTCCCATGCTCGTGATGATATGGCTAGTTAAACAAAATTGACAGATATATGTTTAATCTGTGTCACTACTATGGTAGTGATGCTGGCGGTTGTTGACAACGACTGTTGACACCATGAGGGGCATTTTTTATTTGACGTAGGTGGAAAGTGGTACCCATATGTGTAAACTTGGTATGGCATATAGCTATGGAATGTATGCATAAGTGTTGGCTGGGACTTTCCTGTGTAAGCATTGTTGACAGAGACACTTATGGAGGCACGGGTCTTCGATATATCTAATCAAAGTGCAATGGTTGTAAGGTACGATACCATCTTCACATGAAAGCTTTTGTCATAGTCGAATGTCAGGAGGATCGATGACATCTGTGGAAAATGATGTCTCCCATAGTGCCACCTGAGAATGCTCCTTTGCATGGAGAGGGGTGATCCAAGGTACCACTTCCTTTTTGGAATATAGGTGTTGAATTCAACAAAAAGGAAGTCTCAACCGAATGAGAGGTTGCCGATATAAGGGATCGGGGACCTAGATATGGTTGATTTAACATAGGCATGTTGGCGAGAGGTGACTAAAAACTAGTAATGGGGATTCAGTGGCCTGAGGTCAGAGTATACTTAAGCAGCTTGGCGGCAGTCATAGTTATTTTTGAAGGGGATAATCCCTATAGTTGGTAGGACTTCTAGGGCGGGTGTAAACCGGCTATGAATGTCATGATAGTTTGTGCGTGGGGGTGAAATAATCCGACCAAGGGTGTTCAAGGACTGCTTTCCATGGGAGAAAAGATAAAATGCGAGGGTGAGGGGATGAAGTGCACCATTTGCAGTCTTTGTACACTTACCAAAAGAATAAAATAATGGGGTTTGGTTTGTACAAAACACAGAGACGGGTACCCAAAAACATGAAAGTTTTCACTCACTGATGGCATGAGGAAAGTGTTTTGCTGAGGGTGGGGGTCCCATTGGATGGTCTCGTGTGTGGATTTGATGAAGCAGATGAAACAAGTATCACAGATGGGATTATGCTAGTGGAGGTATGGTGGGCCACATGCAAGGCACGGTGGTGCGCTTTTGATCTTCTTGTACAACTTGGTCGTCCGAGAAGGGGGCTTCAGCTGGTATGGTAAACTTGAACTTATGCATGATGAATGGATAGGCATAAGGTGCTTCCTAGACTGAAGTGGTATGGCCATGGCCTCACTTATGTTGTGATATATGGTCTACTATGGGTGATGGGCGCCATGGAGGGGAGTCTCTACCAACCAATGCAAATGTTTATCATGTTCAGGGTGAGGTGATGATAAACACGATCGGATATGAGGGCCCTATGATTTATTTCTGATGGATAAATGATGTTAGGATATGCAGAGTTTGTTGGGACTCTATCATGTTGTGGG